>CM045557.1:27613238-28134347 GCA_024721245.1 Mitragyna speciosa
TGGCTAATGCTCCCAAATCCTCTTTCCCACCTGACAACATCAAATGCTGCTGCTGCTGCTGATGATGTAGTGGTTGTTGAGCAGCAGTAGCAAACATAGTACCACCACCACTACTAGCACCAGCAGCAGTGACAACAATAGTACTAGTAATAGGCGGATACGCCAACTCAACTGCAAATCTTGAAGGATCAACAATAGCCAACGGTGGAACTTGATAAGAACTCGAGGTAACGGCGCTGGATGACAAGCCAACACTTACAACGCTACCACGGCCTCCAGCGCTGCGCTTGCGGTGGTTGTGTTGCTGTTGTTGGGAAGAAGATGGTGGCGATGATGATATGAAATTGACAGTAGTAGATGTTGATGATGGAGGGATAGAAGAAATGGGCTTGGCAACGGAATTAAAATTAGGACAGGTACCCCTCTTGAGATGCTCAGAGGCGGTTCTTGAAGGATTGGATGCAGAAAAAACAGCTTCACAAAGCGAACACCTAAGCTTGACTGCCTTAGGCAAACCAGTATCAGAATTGTGAACCAAAATAGGTTCAAGATGAGCCCAGTACCAAGCCCCTTTACCCTTAATAGCTTTACTCCCGTACCATCACTAATCCTCTCATATCTCTTTTTGAACTGCTTGGCTGTCAACTCATCAGTTGATAGAGATACTGAGATGGCGGTAGCTGCTTCTGCTGTTGTTGTTGTTGTTGATTCTACAGGCTGCGTGTAGTGTTGGTTGCCGCAGCCATATTGTTTTTCAACTATATGTCTATGTGTGTGTTTCTTGAACGTGTGTTACTATGTGAGAAAAAAAGAAATGTTTGAGTTTGAGTTTCTTGTTGAAGTTAAGGTTAAGTGCTGCCAAGGTTGTATAGAAGAGAATTTGGTAATTCTTGATGAAGAGTTGTAATTATTTAGTTTTGGATGATGTGTTTTTTACATGTTTTTTTTTTTCTTTTTTTTTTGTGGGTTGGCATTCAGCTGGGGAAGGTGGCTGGAGGTTGGGGTGAGGAGGGCTGTTGTTGAACGATGTTCCATGGAAGTTTCCGGCGGTGATCTGGTGGATTTTTTTTGTTGTTGTTGGGGTTCTGGGGTTTTGGGTGGGCGGGGGGGGGGGGGGGTTGGTTTAGTATCCGAGGTGGGAGAATCAATGAAGGTACGAGAGAAAGAGGGATGGTAGCAATGGGGGAATGGTGGGGTTTAGTGAAACTGTCAAAGAATCTGCGAGAGAGGAAGGAGAGAGAGAGAGAGAGAGAGAGAGAGAGAGAGAGAGAGAGAGAGAGAGATTGGTGAAAGAAGGAGCTGAGAGGCTGTTAGCTGAGCTGAGAAATACTACAATAATGGTGAAAGAAAAGAAAGAAAAAAGAGTTTTGTAGACAAGTGAAAAAAGACCACGCGCCTTTCGAACTGTAGATGAATAGAAGCTTCTAAATGCCTCCTCTTCCTCCTCTCGCTAGATTACATTGTCATCACCAAGTAACAGATTTAGATTGAATTGCGAAAAATCTCACGTTAAAATTTAGGTTCGATGTGGATCTTTTTTGTACATCTCATCTCTCCTCTTTCTATTCTTCTCTTAATTTCTATGAAATTTTGAAAAAAAAAAATTAGATTCGATGTCTCTTGGTTTCATTCATCTTTTATTGATGGGCAATACATAAGAATTAGAATCAGCGTAAATCATTAAAAATATGTCTCTCTTTTGCTTTGACCTTAGAATGAGTAAATTTTGTCTCTTCTTAAAGTTTTATTAAGAAAATTGACATCACCAAAGGATTTTTTTTTATCTTGAAAAAAAAAAGAATACTTGTTTGAATAGCCATTTTTTGGAAAAAGTTTATTGAATTTTTTAACATATTTTTCAATAATCCTTTTATTTTGTTTGCCTTTTGAAAAAGGTTTTTTAAATTTTTTTTATGTCATATACATCACATTCTAAAAACTAATATAATATTATCTTTTATTAAAATGTATTCAAAAAACTGATGAGGTGATTAGAAAAGAATACATTCTTGGCTTGACAATAGAATAATAATGAAGACACGATTTTAGAATCATAGAGGAAAATCGCTAAATAGAAGGGATAATTACATAAGCCTTGCTTGGAATTTAGCATCCTATGTTTGATCTTTCTCTAATTTATAAAATAAACGCGATTAAATTTATCGTCAACTTTTTAAACTATTTTGTCATATAACTTAATCCAATGATCCTTCCTCCCTAAGTAGTATTATAATAGTGATTTTGAATTTCAAAGCACATTTAATGCTGATATCAACAACTAGGTAAGGTATACTTGATATTATACAAAATCTTGGAATGTTGAAGGGAGAATTCTGTAAGTACAAAAATCCTCAGGGGGTGCAAGTGTAATTTACTCTAAATAGATGGTGGCTAATTCGATGACACTGAGGTGTTTTGAATTGTTTCGCACTGTATTTTTTTATTTTTATTTTGAAAAAATAGAGTATTCGTTATAAAGTTGACGTTTTTAATTATGAGATGAATAACAGTGAATGAACATATTAATTTGATGTAGAAGTAGTATATTTTGTCTGTAAATAAGTAATTAACTCATTATTTCCTAATGTTTTAGACATAAATGTTTAATTCCAGGAAGTTTTCAAAGACATTTTAAAAATGTCATTTGTTTAGTTCAAATAAAGGAGTCCTTTCTTTACATCCTTCTCTTTCTCAGTGAAGACCAACATGTCTTGTTATAGAACTTTAACTTGGAAATTAGGATAATTAAATACATACCTTATGTTTGATTTTACATATCCATGCAGAACCACCTCTCATGCTTTAAAATTAATAGTAATTAATTAATTAACTAATTAATCACCTTGATTTGATCATCTGTTTCTTTTTTGGTAAATAAAAAATTTTTGGGGGAGGAAAATGTTCTTCAATTTAAAATCAGGGCAAGTTACCAGCTCCATTCAAAACTTACAATCACCATTTTACATTTGGCCAACAATGACAGGCTAGTTTTAGATGCCATTATTAGACATTCACTACTTTATTTTATTAATTAATAACTAGTCTAGTTATTAATCATACAAAGACAGTGTAGTGTATTCAATAATACAACTAACTATTTATTGTCGATCCACAAATACGATCAAATAATACTTCTTTATATGCTATTTTATTTTATTTTATTTGTTCCCTCGATTATACTTAGGTGGATATTTCGTCTTTTTATTACTCGTAATTATTATTCTAAATTAGAGATTATTTTCAACACATAATCTATTAGTCAATCTCTCTAATGATAGTAATCATTATAATATAAGAAACCAGTAAAAGAAAAATTAATTCACCCCAAAAAAATTTTTTTTTACCGTGTCTAGGAAAAATTAATATTATTGTGTGTCTTTATACTGGTGGATTTATGCTAAATAGCAAATACCCCTTTCACTTTTGTCTCAATCAATGGTACTAGACTTAGAAAAAGAAATTAAAATGTGATGGTACTAGAATATACATGTAGACGAGATTTATTTATGTCGGTCGTGGGAATTCACGCGATTGAGGAAGATGAATGATGAATTGTTGATGGTATCTTTTAACATTTCTTCGACTTTTCCTTTTCTTTTGTGCTGTTGGGGGGGTATTGTTTTGTTGTGGGGCTTGATGATTAAGGGCTGGTGGGTCGCTGTTAGTCCTTTTGTTGATTGTCCATTTCTTTCTTTTTTCTACTTCACAGATTTTCCTCTTCATCTGCGTAAGTATTATTTAACAAAAAAGAGTATTTTGATGTATATTTGTCACAAGAGAGTTGTCTATTTTGAGCTCTTTCTTTTTATTAATTGCCTTGTTCTTCATGTGGCCTTAAAAGACAAAGACGCACACATCAAAGAGCAACAACCAAGGAAATTAATTGGATTCCACTAATTTTGATTTTTCTTATACAAATGTTGAACAAATGACGACATAAAAATGAAAAAAAAAATAGTATATTTTAGAATTGTGTATAATATTTTTTATTAGTGTAATAGAAGTGTAGATTTGAGACTACTTATATCGAATTTGGTTCGCATAATGTAGATTTGATATTCATCCTTCACTTGGTTTGCCTTCAAGAAATAATTGATGGTATAGTTTTGGATTTGCAGCTTCGGATTATTTTAAAATTTGTGCAAAATGTTCAAAATGAAAATTTATGAATGCATTAAAAAAATACTCTTCAATAGGATCTCTAAAACTATTAGCAATCGGCCCTTAGAATTTTCAAAAGTTACAAGTATCAGAGTTGGTAACATATATTAATAATTGCTGACTGACTACTTTGGACTTTTGCCTTGTTACATGCACACATGAGAGTGATGCTTCCACATTTTTTATTTATTTTATTTTTTGTAGCTTGATATATCAACGCATGATAAACCATAATGGTTTCTGGCAAATAATTAAAATTATTATTTCTCCCAAACACTTGAGGCTCCACATGATTAAACAACATTTCAGTTATAATTGTGCAAAATTTTATATTGTTGTGTCTGTGTCAAAATCATACTCTAATCAAAATATTTATGGTATTATTGAGAAAGTGATTTGGAGTGACAAATGCACGTTTCCTCTTCCATCAACTCATTAGGCCTTTTACTTGACAATGCTCACTTTTTTTTTTTTTTTGGCTCTAAATTTTGCTTTTTAGTCAGCAATAGTATTTTATGTTCTGTCATTGTTCCAAGAAAATTATGTTACCCTGATGCAACTATTTAAGCCCGATGTGGAATACTTGCCTGAGGAGTCTCAATGAGTGCATGTACGTGAAATCATAAGTCTGTGTTCTGAGCATATAATTATTTTGCAGCAGAACAAGAAGTGAAAGCCTCCAAATTCTGGCAAATTTTAATTAACAATTTGTACGCACAGTGATGACAGTACACCTTTGACTACTGAAAAGTATTAAATGCAATACGGTATTATCACGTTGTATATTAAAATTAATAATTTATCGTCACGTTACGATAGTAAATCACATTTTATATTATTTGATGATTTGTAATTGGTGCCATGTGGTGCACGCAATACTTTCTCCTTTGCCTACCATCAAGATGAGAATGGTGACATTAAAGGGTTGAAAATATAGATAAAATGATCTTTCACAACTTGTCCTTGTCAGAATTTAGTGCTCGCAAGGAATTTTTAGTTTTGGAATTCCTTTGCACAACTTTTTCACCTTTGTCCTACTTTTTTTCTCGAGCAAAATATAACCCTTATCTTTCCAACCATGTACAACTAAAATTTCTTCAATTTAACGTTTTTTTCCACTAAGATTTTTTTTTTTTTTTTTTTTTTAGTGTTTACATTTATTGTGGACAGTTCATAAGCTATGCACCGCTGCATTCGTCCCTCTCAGCATACAAATGGTAAAGATTAATTTCTTAGCTGAGGTGGGAACATTGTACTTACACCTGTATGGTATATTAGCATTATGAAGGAATTTGGCACCCATTTTTGTAGGTGGCTCCTTATTTACTCCATTAAATTAACAACCATATTTATAAAGATACTGTCGATGTTGGTATCTTTGAACTTAGCCACTAATCCATTGTCGAGTGGCTGGTGGAAATTTATGAGCCTTTTAGTTTATAGTCAAACTCTAGATTGCAAGAAAACTTAGAAAGCCTACAAGATCTTATTCTCCACCTTCTGTCCAAAAACACCAGCAATCACAAGTCAAATAATTCTTAACTCCTCAATGGGCTAAAAGGAGGAGAAAATGATATTTATTCCAATTGAATCATGTGCAAGGGAGATTCAACTACGAAAACATAGGCTAGTTTTTTTGACTTTTTTTAAGATTTGAAACATATCGATAAAGTAGAAAATCTCTGAATTAGTACTATGTAAGGTAATATCAATTCTAAAGAACTTGTTGACTTGTATGCCATAAATGCTTGAAATGAATTTTGATCCTTATTCCCCCCCCCCCCCCCCCCTTCCTCTCTCCCACTCAACAAAAACCCAAAAAAAAAAAAAAAACGTATATACGAAGGACAAAGCAAGAGTGGGTGAGAATCAAATATAGCCGAATAGTTAATCATCTTTGTTTTTTATCTTAGAATTCAACGCATTTCTTGTCAATTGAATAAATTGCCTCAGCCTCTTAAGTATCCCTACCAAAACACACAATAAAAAAAAGGTTTAAACTAAATTCGTAAATTATATGTGAAAAACACAACCATTTATATCTTCCATCATTCACGGGCTATAACTGTAAGTCAACAATAAGGATCAAATATTCCATAGGTCTGGTGTATGTATATAGCAAAGATTGAGACAGCTACATTCCTTCTAACCCTAAGATGCTCTAGGAAAAGAAAGCAATGCAATCCAAGAAACAACGAAAAGGCCTAATCTTTAATTCCAGCATTTCTAAAAGGCTTAAAAAAGAAGAATAACAAGGGACCAGTGTACAAGCAAAAAGATGGAAAGCTGAAATTTGTTGCATGAAAGCTTGGCTTGATTCATGATTTTACCACATAAACCTAAGAGATAGTATAGTCGTTTATATTTCCACCTGGTCAAAACTTTGATATCATTTGATTCAAGAATTAATAAATGTTAACATTTGATCTATAAACTTTCTTCCTAATTAAATACGATATTAGTCTAAAAATATATAACTGTTTATCCCACCATTGTAATGTTGATGAATCTATTTATCTCACTATAAGTTAATTGTAATCCTATGACAAGGTTACATGCTCTAAAGTCTCTTCTCTGACCTAAAAAGATTGATATGGTTGATTTGATCCACTCATTAGGGCTGAGAAAATGAGAATGTCAAAATATTCTTTATAAGGTCGCAGCATATTTTCTACTGAGAATCTTATTGCAGTGTGTTTGGATTGTGGCTGACAAAAGAGTGCATGAGTGAATTAATAATAACACAAATGTCTCAAGGTTAATAATTTCGTTGCATTAATAGGAGAACCAACAGGTTATCCGTGTTTCATAATCCAAAAAACTGAAAATTGTTCTCCTTGAATCAACTCCAGTTACTCCACACATGAACTTTTTATGATGGTTAAATTTTCAAAATTGCTGCTTATAATATCTTTTCTCTATTTAATGTGTTTACCTCAATATTAATATGAAGAAAATTTTGAGAAGTTACGTTACAATATACATTCCTATACACGTCTTTTTTCTCGTTTCTGTAGTGTACCAATTCGTTAACATAAAATTGGCATTTTTTTAGAGTTATATAAATAGTTAGACAGTGATATCTGATAAGTGTCGAGCTGGAAAGTAAGCAGCAAGCTATGAATTGGGGCAATGCATAAAATTTTGAAAATTGTCACCCTAAGAGGCACTCCAGGTTGAAGGCCCAGTGAATATCAATAGCCCATTGACGTGTACTTAAAAAGTAAGGAAAGTAACTTATATAACCGTACAATTACTAGTTCAACTCTCAAGCCCTCTATGAACTGAAAAGAAACATAAAATTGAAAGCAACAAGGCAGAATTCTAGATAATGAAAAATTGAAAATTGTGCTAACTAGAGAACAAGTGCATGTTCCGAGCTTAGTGAAGTTGGAGAACAGGCAGGGCTACTATAAATTTACATGCAATAACAAACTCAAAAGCCAGTTAGGCAGATACATATTAAGTAAGTTGAAGACAGGGCAAAATGAATACTACTATACGAGCCCATGTTGTACCAAGTACTCCTTCCCCAGTTGTTTTGCTCCTTTATTACCACATTTGTAACATTATTTGAGGGATCTTTTCATAGTAGGGCACTTTGTACTAAGAATTATCAGACGGGAAAAATGGCCATATTTATTGGTGTAGTAAATAGTCATCCCTGTTTGCCACTGTTTAAGTAAAGGGCTGAATAATGGTACCAGTACCAATTTATTTTGCACAGAAAAAGAGAAGAGAAACAATTCTCAAGATTGAACTTGAAAATGGAGAAACAGAGATGATAAGCATTTGTGGCTTCCATTCGCCACATGGGACTCTTTGATTTCCATCACTAGTTGTTCTGGATGAAGATTGCAGAAGCTGATTCTTCAGAAAAAGTTCAAGAAATGGACTGGGGGACTAAAATTTGACGCCCACCGTGGGGCTCGAACCCACGACCACAAGGTTAAGAGCCTTGCGCTCTACCGACTGAGCTAGACGGGCATCTTGCTAGGTAATAATTCCTAATCGTCATTAGAAGAGTTTTCATGTTTGGGAAAAATTTCCCACTCTGCACACTGGGCTTGGGCTGGAATAGTAACCTATCATCTAATAATCCATTATGGTAATAGTCCATGCTTCATTACGAGGACTTTATCAAAAAATCAATCTTGGTGATCCTTTGCAATGAAACAAACAAGAGAATGTGATCCATTAGTTTTGCAATATGCAGAGCAAAATGCCACGGCTATCGTCGTATTTGTTTAATTAGATGAAAGATTTAGAAATACCATTCCCTTTCTTCAAGTTTCATAATTCTCTTCAAACTGGATCAAGAATATCTTCATGGGATTACTGGCAAAATTGAGCAGGCTTCAACTAGTATGTCCCGTATCTATTTTTGCTAACAATATTATCACTTGAGTAAAACACAGAAAATTTCACATTTACGAACAATTCTAAACGTCATATGCTGAAACTAGCACATACTTGATCAAGGCAAGACCAAAATAGCATATTTTTGCACCTTATTTCAGTTGACAGCCAAAATACATGCAAACTATACAATGTCAGGCACTGAGACAAATTAAGCTTAGATTTAGATAAGAAGTTACTACACCATAACAAAGTTCATGCCCGTAGAACTAAACCTAATGTCCTACCAAACTCCCCCAAACTTAGACAGGACCAAAATAAAAGGAAAAAGAAGGCTACACAAATCACAATGCCGGAAGATTTCTTGATACGCCCCATCAGAAACACTTAATGTCCTAGTCTACCAATACTTGTACTGCGAAAACAATAGATGAGGACATCTCAAAACCTAAGGCTTTAAATACTAGTCACTAATGTGAAGCATGCTGGAAAACAGATACAATGTTCAAAATGAGGGGTTCTGCTGCTCTGACATCCCATAACTAATCAACTTTAAGATTTTCTGAAGAGCTGTTGAGGACTTCGTTTTGGTCACCACCGCTTTCCAGTCCCTCCCGTAGCTGCACAACAGGAACAAAGATTCTTGTCAATCTGGACACAGAGAATATATCAAGAAACCAAATGCATATAAACCAGTGTGAATCTTAGAGTGCAAGACCAAGGCAAAAACGAAATAATATAGAAATTGCACAGCTGCTTATTAAGACCCAAGGTACAATAATTTGCATTTAGTGGGAATCGGTGCTGGCAATTGATCATACTCTTGTCTGTATTTTAGAAAATTCCTTTAAGGAGCAATTCAGTGATTCATCTTCAAAGTCATACAGAAAACCTACTCTCCACAATGTTATTAGCACTTCCCTTTTTTTACCCCCCAGGCTCACTGAATAATCCAGAAAGACAACTATAGTAAGTCTCCAGAGGAACCTGTCTGATTATGGACCCAATTGACCATTGTAATACATACTAGATACGAGAGACCAAGAAAGAAAGATTGACCAATTACCTGCTGGAGGACTCTCTTCTGATAGCGGTAGCCCTATAAAAGTAAAGCAAAGGAGTAGTATTGTGTTAAAATGCAGCCAATACAGAGCAACAAGAACTCCTAATAAGGTCAATTGAGTTTTAGAATCACCTTGTCTGTTCCATAAATGTAGTCACAATAGGTGAAAACTGAAGCAAAATTACTTTGGCTTAGGCCACCGACATAGTGATGGTAGTCATGATAATCTGAACCACCATAGAAGGGTATGTACTTTGTAAGAGTCCAAGGGAGGTCATACCTGCAAAATAATTTGAAATAAGTCAAGTTATAAAACATGCAACAGTTAATACTGGAAGCCTTTTCTGGTTAATTAATCAAAGAATAAGCAACAGATTATGCAGCAGCATTTGCAGACAAGTATGCACATTTATTCCAAAACATACTAAATATAAAAGAAGCACATAGGGATAGTGGGAAACTGAATAACATATGTAGCTAATAAATCATCCCAGATATGATCTTGGCGTGATCAACTTAAACATGTATAATTTATGCCACATAGTCATGCTACAATGAACTCTCCCAATCATGAAGGTGTAAAAGCAAATTATGTATAGCACTCCAAGACACGCAAGTTAATTGAGTATAACAGTTCAATGCTTGGTGTAATTCATGTGATATTTAAAGCATTGTCATCCATTTGATTTGGTCAATTTTGCTCTAACTAGGAACATGGAGGACAAGTTAAAACACCAATATAAGAAATGTAGAATTAATTAGCAAATTACTCATTCCACCAAATTATATCATATAGAATTAATCAACACATATGACAACGAAACAATCATTCTGCACACTACAATCAAAAGAATGAAAACATATTTGATAAAGCAAATAGGCTGAAACTCTACTCAAAACCTTTAAGCATCATGATTCCTTCAAATGCTAATTATCAGTTCATAGTTTTATTCGAAGCATATTTTTTTGGTGTTTAAGCTCCTCTGTCATGACTGGATTCAAAATATTACTAGCTGTTCTTCTTAAAATAAATCTTTAACACTAGCTCCCAGATCATTAACTTCGAACATCATTGTCTAAATTTTAAGAAAATTCATCTCTAGATTTTAGCTTCAATACAAATTGATAGAGTTTAAATAGAGAAAATCATATGATAAAGATTAGCCTGTACAATATAAGAAAAGATTAAAGCATCCTTTCCCTATATATGTGATTATTAGGACTTGTCCGGTTTCTTAGGTGTTTGGTTTAAAAAATTAGGTTCCTTTTTGCACCTATTGTACATTGCATCATCTTCTATATTGATGCAAAAGATGGTCCATTGATCTTATATATCCTTAGGCATTCAATCAGATTGGTCCAAAAACCAAGATCAATCTACCATTGACTAGCAAAAGGCAACAATGTGGGGCAGGCAAATGGCAATAGCACTTCAATATGCAATCAAGACGTGTCCAACTTTGAGATGATTACAGCTTTTTTTCCACTTCAGAAAAGCCGCATACTGAAGTGTCAAATAAAAAAAATGAAAAACTTTTCCACCATGATCGCTCATAAACTGTTATGGGGACTACTGATGATAGCCAAAAACACCACGAAGTGAAAGCATGACAACCCGAATTACTATCCATACTCAAGTTTTGCCAACAACTAAAAGTTAAAAACTAAAAAGTTAGTGCTCTATTACATGCACAAATTTGTGTAAGAGAAATAATTCATATGGATCATGCCAAACACTCGAATCAGAACAGAACTGCTCAAGTGGATAAGTACACAATGCTTTTGAAGACAAAAACAGTGCAATTCTCAAGTGGGTGAGTCCATGATGCAGTGAAATCATTTTACCTCAAAGATTTACTTTAAGACTTTGTTAAAAAAATCAATCCAGTGAAAAGAAAAGGCCAAAAGAGAACCCGGAAAGGGAAGTGAAAAGAAAAATCAGCAAAAGAAAAAGATGTAACAACTAGGGGTTTATAAAATAAAGAACAAAATGAAGGCACCTTCACAAACTCCTCCAGGCAAAAAGTTCAATTCATCGTCAAAGATCCCACCAATTCACAGTTACTTTACATGGATAAATTCGAATCCTCAAAAGCAAACAGTTAAAAAAGAAAATGACCAGTGCACGCTGTCGCTTTTAACACATCATTGGTCAAATTAGCCAATAAAATCAATCAAGATAATGACCCTTAATCAACCTAAGCTCAAAAGTGAAAAAGAAATTAACTTTCTAACATTGTATCAAATCCAAACCAAGTAAGAAGAGAGCATGCGTGCATTACCCACTGTGAGTCTCAATAGCCTCAATCTGCCTCAATCCAATCCACAACCAGAATGTAATCATATGCCCCGGGACCAAGGCCGGGCCGACAAAAGATGGGATCCCGAGGATCAAAACCTCCGCCCAATGAGCATACGGCGCCGCAAATCCAATCGGCGCAGTGTACTCATGATGAACCTTGTGAATTTTCTCATATCCCCATTTGCAATGCAAGAATCTATGAATCCAATAGTTGCCATAATCTTCTATCACAAAATACACTGTCAATTGAGCAAATATCTCCCATATTGATGGCAAAGGCAAGCTAGTCCTTATCCCAATCATCTAGTTCAAACGCAAATCATAAGCAAAAATCAAACTTTGCACACACTAAAAAGCAAGGATCAAACGCAGAAAACATCGAAAAACACTAAAAACATCAACATATACTTAACTATCATGCCAATGTAATTCAAGATTCCATACATTGACAAAAGAATTGCAGAAACCAATAAACAAACGAAAAGGATGGATGGAGAAGTACTTTAACGGAGGGATAGGAGACGAGTTGAAGAGGGCCCACAACGAGGATGAACATGCGCATGACGGATTTGTAGCAGTTGAAGTACTCAGAGAGTGAGAGGCTGACTTTTGGCTGGATTTTGTAAGCCTGGACTGAGGTTCTGAAGAAGAATTCAAGAATCAGATAGTAAAGAGGAACAATTGAGAAAATGAGAAAGAGGAAGAGGATGTTGTGGCAGTAAAGAAAGTAGTCTGATTTGTTGGACGAATAGTTGAACCAAATTGTCTCTGCTGTGGTTAGGCTTCGGCCTAAGGCGGCTTCCGCCTCTTGGATGGACGTGTATGGCAGCATTTTTTGGGGGAGTGAAGTTGGGGAGTGGAGAAGTGAAGTGACTGCCGGCCCAGATGGGTATGTACTTTGGTGAGTTGTGAATTTGGAATGGTGGGGTTGGGGAAGAAGTGTTTGTTTCTTCTGGGGTGGTTTGTACTATGTTAATGTTATATAGGGGGCTGGCTAAAATATGCGGGAAAAGAGAGTTTTGTTTTAGGGAGAATATTTAAAAGGATGCAGACTGGAGGGAGACGGAGGCAGTCAGTGATGGACTGTGTGTTTTGTAAGTGTGTGTGTGTGAGAAAGAGAGAGATCACTAAACACAGAATTGTGAATTTAAATTATGGCCGTAAACGAATCGAATCGAACTTTAAAGGTGTTAGATTCGATTCGAAAATTTGAACTTAGATTTAGATTTGGATTCGAGTTCGAGTTCCGTACGAGCTTAAAATCTAAACTCGAGTTTTATTCTATTTTGTACTCGACAGACTTGAGTTCGATTCGAAAGCTCGACTTTTTTTATTTTTTAAATTTTTTGTATTAAATTAATAATAAAATATATTTTTATATAATATATTATTTTATATAAAATAATTATTATATATGAAATGAAAAATTATTTAAAAAATTTCTAACCTTATCGAGCGGAATATATATAAGCTCGAATTCTATTCAATAATATAACTGAATCTCAATTTTTGTTCGAGCTCGCTTCGAGCTTGTAAAAACTCAAATTCGAATCGAGCCTTTAACTAATCGAGCCCGAACTATTCGTTAAGGGCTCGGTTCATTTATAACCCTAATCCGAAATGAAAGAGTGTTTTTTTTTTTTTTAAATGGGTGTGAGAAGACAATGTGAAGTTACCAATGATCCAATTTAACTGATAGAAATATTAACTAAATAATCGCAAAATCTGATTCAAGTATTTTTTTTTCCTTTCCTGTTGTACAACAAAAGAAAATATTACTAGAAACCATGACAGTTTACATGAGTAATTATAAGCTAAATAGTTTTCAAAGTTCTTGGACATCTTGTGCCAATAGGTAAAGAACATTGGTGGTAGAAATGAAAATGAACGGTAAGTTTTTTTGTCAAGTGATTATAAGTTGTATTAGGTGAGTGGTAAATTTTTACATGAGTAATGATGTGCTAAATAATTTCAATTTCGTCGCACGCCTGTACAAATAAGAAGACAACGTAGGAAAGAACTGAGACATAATTTTAGTTATGAAAATGATAATAAATTGTAATAATCGACATCAATATAACATTACCCAAAAATAAGATTAGGATTGTAAAGACATTTCATTGACGAAAATACAATCCTAAGATGGGAAGTTATTTATTAAAATAAGAAGCCACAAGTGTACGATAGTGGCGAGTTAGTGTAATGGAGACTTTCAAGAATAAGATGTGAGGATTGTGCGTTTGTGAGCATGTGGAGAACAATACAAGGGAAAACATAAAAAAAGAAAAGGAGAAGGGCACAAGTTAGAAGAGGGTAGTCACCAACTCACTTTATTAAAAAACACAGAATGGTACTTGAATCCAGAAAATAAATATAAGTGCACAAGAAGTATAATACTAGTAAAATACAAAATTTTCCAGGAACTATGGTGGTAGGTTGGGAATTTTTTTGGATTCCTATGTTAACATTATGGGGTTGAGTGCTTATGCAATCACGGATGGCCTTAATATGGTGGGTTCTTTTGCTAGAAAGGACAACAATAATGTAGTTTTGAAAATTGAAATTACCGTCCTCTTCTTTGTAGTGCATGGACAGATTGTCATCTAAATAAGTGTGAAATTTCAGGCTAGTTGAAGATTTAAAAGCAATTCATTGGAAATGTCTCAAAATATTTATTAGGTAAATTCTTTACATTGGAAGCACTCTAGATCTCCTGCATGAAGTGTTCTAGGTTTACCCGTTATAGATTGGAGGGCGTGGCGTTTATATATACACGCACACACCCAAAGGTGTACTAGGTGAATCTCCAAACTATTTGTCCTACACAATTAGAAATATGGCTCTCCAAAATTTATCTAACCCCCTTTTCGTAAACCTAAATTCTTAACTATTGCTGGTGGAATTTGATCTAAGGACCTGTAGTATGGAGACCTTAAGGGTCTCCTGGCGTTTATATATTTGAATGTTCTTTTTATACAACTTTAAGATTATAATTTTTTCCAAGATTTATAAACACATTTCTTGTCATTTTTATATCAAATTTGCACTAGGCAACTAGCAAACGTCTGGCATGGTTCCTGTGACGTCTGTCAAATGAAAGGTTTTTTTTCCAACATGACCAGAAAATATTTAGAAAAACCTGCTCTATGAACGATACTCTTTTGAATCACAAGATCTACAAATAGGACTGTAAACAAATTTTTTTTCGAATATGACCACATACCTGGAGCCTTCAAGTTCAAACATATCTTGGAATCTATCTGCTTGCTTTATAATTTCTGTGCAGAACACTTTTTTTTTTTTTTTTTTGGTATTATTGAAATGTCTTGTGGCAAATGCAAGAAAAAAAATCTAAAAATAAATGAAGGAAAAATATCCACCTTTTCAAACCAGGCATGCAGCAAGCTTCTCCTTGCTTGAATATCTTAGAGTCATGGAGTCCCCACATTTGAACCGGTTACAATTTGCTTTTTTGTTTTATGGGCTATTTGTACTTTTTCATCATAATCACATTATCATTTTGTCTCTGTCAAAAATCTTTCCGACGTAGTTCCACTTCAAGTTTCTGTACGATTTCTATACCTTGACTTTTCCTTGGTCCATTTTTTTATCCCGAGAAACGTGACATGTTGAGCATCAATTATGGATCTAATTTTAGAGAAAATAGCTTTGTTTGTTTAACACTGTTTGTTAAAAATATATTTTTTAAAAATTTTATATATATTTTTTAATTATCTTTTTATTTCACATTTATATTTATCAAAGAGAATTTTTAAAATAATTACAGTAATATTTTTTAAAAAATATTTCAAAAAATACTCATTCAGACGCAATAGAAATTACCTAAGATGAGATAAAATAGCTGTCTTCTAGGTTGTAGTTATCTTTATGTCAATATATAACTGCCTTATAATTGCACAATGTTTAATACCTATCAATTCTGAATTTTATTGAACAGTATAAGAACTTGACAAAGAAGATGCTCTAATTTGAAAACATAAAGGGATTAGGAGCCCGTAGAATTTAAATCTTTGTGATACTAAGGAAAGCAAATATGCTAGAATCATTAGCACAAGGAACAGAGGGATTAACTGAAACTCATGCTCATTTTACCATGTCTTGGTCTCTTTTTAGTATGACCATTTTCCTGTTATTCTTTGTCTATTTTAATTTGTGCTCCTGCAATTGTAAATTTCATCATATAAATGAAGTTCAAAGCTTAAATTGAAATTTATAATACAAGATTAGCCATGTCAAAAATGTCACATGTTTTCTCCACGAACTAACGTTAATTCTATATAATGGCCAAGAAAAAAGTGAAAAGATATTACCACTAATTACCAAAGCAGCTTTTATTGACCCTATTCCGGAGCATGATGATAAATAATCAGCTTTTAAACGGAAATATGTGCAAGAGTAGTCCCACGCATCGACTTCTGATTACAAATGCGTGCTGCATTGGATGCAAAATGTGATCATATATATGGCAAGTCATATCTTATTTGTGGTTATCCACATTCCACAACCCCACAGGTGTGAGAGAAATGCTTTCATATGTACGTAAATATTGGTGAAATTGGATTTGATTTTCCATGTCTCTCTGTGTGTATATATATTATATATATGTACGTATATATATATATATATGTATATATACATGGACAACTTTCTTGTGGTACTGACTTGGACAACTTTCTGTCATTTTTTTTAATTTTCAATATTTTTATTGTCATGATAATATAAATATTTTGTTAAAATTCCTCAATTATTATTTTTTCCTTACTCAAGTAGCTTATTATACTCTATTATTTATCTTTCCTTTTCTCCTCCCGCTATTCTTTCTCTCTCTTTTTTCTAATCATGTACTTTAATTCTATCTCTCAATTATGGACGAGTACAAATAATTAAGGAATAAAATTTACCTTTCAGTATTTTCATGAGCATTGGTACTAAGAATAAGTGTTTATTAGATAGTACAAGTTGTTAAATTATGTATAATGCTTTTTAGAATTCATCCCTATAATTAAATATATTGAACTTATCCTAATCAAAGTCAATTTATTTAGCCTAAGTTTTTCTATAAATTTTATAAAAAATATTTTATTTGTACTTAATTTTTATTTCAATTATTCTTGGATAGGAGACAATAACACACGAAACTGTGACTAGTTGTTATAAAATTTAATGATTTTTTTTAAAAGTAAGATGCACTGTGGTGACATAACCACAATATTGTACAACGCTCGTGCTTATTTTTGACCATATATCAATTCCTCCTCATGAAATGCCTCGATGGCATCTTGTGATGGATACATGACGAAAGAAGCGCACCTTGCAGGAGTTCTGAGTTTGTGACCTTTTGGCATGTTATGGTAAAGGTGAACTGTGATCCAATGATATAAAGTTGCAGTGGAAAAGTCTATCAAATTAAGGCCAAGATGAAAGACTTTGAGGAAAACACATCTCATCTTTTGCAGTTTTGTACACATTGCACCGAAAAGTGTTAAATAGACTATTTATATTTGTTACGTAATATATTAAAATTAATAATTTATCGTTATATAGTAATAATGGATTACAACTTGTATTCTTTAAAAATATGTGATTGATTTTCGTATATCATGTAATATGCCACGTGGCTCATGTACCTGATAAACGCAATACCTACTCGCAATGAACCAAAGAAATAGCTAAAAAGGCCAATTGGTGCCGATGACGACCGAAAAAAAAAAAAAAGAATGCCCAGATACGATCAAAGATCTGTAAAATCATGGTTGTGGACCAAAATCCAAGTAATCTTTGATGAAGTCAAGGGTCCCGTCACATGATCAAAGTTTTCTTTGATGGCAATAGAGATGTGATTCTTGCTCTGTTCTAATGATGCAGAATGTTGACCCCTGGTTGAGAACCTTTTACCCTTTTCCTTTTTGGTCCTACTCTTCTCCTCAATAACTTTCCCTTTCCTTTTTAGACAGCTCTTTTCTTTGCTTTTGTAGTCTGTTCCTGTTACTGATTCCCAGTGGCTGAGCCACATTTGCCCGTCAAGTTGTAGTTTTCCTTTTACTCTATACAAGTTTCAAAGGAATTGATCTCATTGATGAATTATTCAACTATTATTATTGATTTATAGTTACAAACATCTTCGCGAATATTGGTCTTGAATTAAAAGTTTAATTTAATATCTTGATCTTAGTCCAATATGCCTTTTAAATTTACGTATACACAAGTTACACTTTTTTTATCTCATTAGCTATATCTTAATCCAATATTAACACAGGTCCATAGTGGAAATCTTGACGCTAAATTCCATAGTTGAGATCATGATGCTAAATAATCTCAAATTTTGGTTGATAAACTGACATTTGGGTCATGAATTTGGTAACTAAATTTAGGGACATCCTGCAAAAGTTTGAAATATTTAGCTCCCATTTTTGTTTGGCTAAGATACAATTTTCATCATAAATTCACATGTGCAATATGTATCCCACATTCCCATTTCAGGAAAACCTTTTAGGTTATAGTTTGAGTAGACCTTTAGGTGCTTTAGAGTCTAACTGCAATTACATTAATTGAATTGTATTTGTACAATCCTACAAGTAGAAAGTACATCATATGACATCATCAACTAAGTTCTCATCATTAATTTTTTGTGTGCAGACCTCTTTGCAAATATTGACGTTGGATAAATGAGCGTTTTAAGTCGCCATCTTTTATTATGTCATATTGTTGTTAATAAGATCATAATTCTTACTCACTAGCATTATAATTTGATAGTCGAATCCCTACCTTATAGTTTAACGTGATAGTTAACAACATATGTTACTATCTTTTTTTTTTTTTTTTAAACATCAAGAACTAGTAAGGATCCAATTTGTGCATTTAAACCCTAAATCTTCGTATCGCTGTGGCCGAAATAAAAAAAGAAATTGAAGATACTCGGGCACTTTTACTTCTTGGGCCAGATTATTTTCATTTTATCACTGCAATACTTATAATAATCCACAAACATACAAACTAGTTCCCATTCCACTTGACCCTGAAAGAAAAGAGTCTTTATAGGCCAGCAACGAACTATACCTATGATTGGGTTGTGAAATAGTGGCAAAACATTACAATCCATACAAAAAATCTTAACCCAAAGTTCCTCGTTCATGCCCAGCCCATTTAAGACAAAAAAGTTTTCTACAAGAATTCAAGGTTCTGTGCTCGTTTGTTTATCACTGCTGCGTTTGTTTGTTGTTGTTGTTTTCTGAAAACATGTTTTTAAAAAATTTTAAATATATTTTTTAATCACATTTTTATCTTATATATATTTAACAAATATAATCTTTGAAACAGTAACAATAATATTTTAAAAAAATTAACTTAAAAACTAACCATTCAAACGCAGTTTTTTTAAAGAAGGTATTTTTACAAAATTTCAAATATGATTTTTAATTATTTTTTATTTTATATACACACTAAAACAATATTCAAAACAATTATAATAATATTTTTAAAAAATATTTCAAAAACAACTTAGCTGCTAGGATCACGAGAAGTTTATGACATCAAATCAATTCATTGCCCAGCGGAAAATTTTCACATGGACTCAGTTGACTACCTCATTTGTACATCTTATGATTTAAAATAGAGTCAAGTAAATATTTTTAAATCATTGTCTTATATCAACAACATGCACCATTATATTTACGTGTCATTTTTTACATCACAAGTTTACAGGTAGGGCAGTATAATTGACTCACCTAAGAGTTTTCCGCTACTATGATATGCTTACTCGAGTGAGTATTGCGTGCATTACACGCATCACGTGACGTGCCACGTAATGCACTATAACCAATCACACGTCACCAAATAATATAAGGTATGATCCACCATTGTCACATGGTGATAAATTATTAGTTCTAGTACATCACGTGACAATGCAATTGGTGAATTGTATACTTTTCCATGCTTACACTGATTTCAGCGTAAAGTCCGAGTACCGACCAGAATAGCCGACCACGCAAACTACCCAACTGACAGTCTACACGTGGAAAGTTCAAGCACCAAACTTCTTACTTCTTTCATTAAACAGCGAACAATCCAGCAGTTTTTCGAAAAACAAAAAATCCAACAGTTTTAAAAAGACAAAAAAAAAAAAAACTCATTCTTATTTTTCTCCCTAAATTTATATACAATATACCTACATCAGCTTCAAAACTCCAAAAATAAAATGCTATATTCCAAATAAAGTCATTTTCTCAGAGCCACCACAAAACATAAACTGACTCAATTAAGACAAAATCTTACAATGTGGTCCGTATACTTCAAAATATTAAATAAACTTAAGATTTATCGAGATAAATGTTCAAAACAAATTTAAGTTATATTTGCAATAATTACGTTATATAAAGAACTCTACTATCTGTAGCATGCGAAAATACTGTCTATATAAGGATAGGCCAAACCTTCTCATTCGAGTGACAAAATTAATAAATCAGATATGTTTATCAGATCAAATTTATACATGCGTATAATAACAGTGTAATTGTGTATAATTTTTTCAATATATAAAGTACGTACATACATACATATATGTATACATATGTATATACATACATACAGACACATACATAAACACACACGCTAGGTAAATTGGATTCACGCTCCATCAGTGGACCTTGTGTTCTTAAAATAGTATTACATAAATATAATTATACATTTTGAGAGTAATATAAAGATATTTATATGGCATTATATACTGTAAGATCCACAAACAGGACAGCGACAAAATCCATTCAAAGAAATTTCTACGGCTGAGTCAACTAACTAATAACCAACGAACTAACTCGTTTCATTCGTTAATTAATAAAATAAAACCAACTTCCCTTCTTCTTCCCTCCTTCCTTGACTTTACTTTGTTCTTACGTATTCCTTAAATTTCACCTACAAGCACACGCACTAGACGTGAATTCAATTTTTTATGTCAGAGAGACATTTGAGGAGAGGAGTTCCGGTGAACCGGAGAGTTCAAAGAAGACCACCGCACCCGTCAGTGTCACCTTCACCGTCGCCAGCGACTCGTTGGAGGAGAAGCAGTCGTGAGGTGCTCCGGGGGGGTCGATTGCCGAAGCTATCGAGGCCAATTGAGGTTCTTAAGAGATGCAATTCCGAGCCTGCTCTACTAAGAGCTGGAGGCGGAGGAGGAGAAAGTTTTGTTCAACGGCGTTTGACCCCGCCAGAGGCTGAGGGAGTGCTTTTCTACTCGGCATCTTCAGACAATATATTATTACCTTGGTCTCCTCGAAAATCGTTGGAGGTATTGGAATCAATGTCACGCGTTTCGTTGGATAGAAATTATTTCACAGTACTAGCTAATAATAATTCGTCTGTGAAATTCTTATTTTTATCTTAATTTTCATTTTCATACTTGCACTTTTGCTTATTTCATAGTGCTGTAGTATTTCTGTTAAAGGTTTCGAATGATATTCTTATTAATTTTGATACGGTTGTTAATTTAGTTGCTTTGATTCATGTTAGATCAATAGCATGATTAACAAATTCAAATATGAGACAGTTACGTTGGCTACTAATCACGCTAGTAATAGGCTCTATTAGGTTCACACTTCTTGTATGTATGGCTTAATTCGATTATATTTAGATTCTGAGACTTCAGAGGATATGAGACTTGGACCTCATTCATCATGTCAAGTCTTTTTTTTTTTTGCTGTAATTATCATTCTAATATCTTTTCGCGTTGTTTAATATTTAGTACTAGAAACATATTTTGAATGAAATAGTAAACTAGTATAAGCTGGAATGAATTTTTTCAAACTTTATCTTGAATGCTACTTCAGCGAACGAAGGGCCTTGAATCCCAATGTGTAGTAGAGCTAATTGGTTTGAATTGCAGCCATTTCATGATTTATATTAATATAAGCAAGGATTGATATTTGTTTCAGATGCTTGAATTTATAGAATTTTATCAACTAGCTAGTTTTTGCATTAAATTTGCAGGTATAATTGTGAATATATGCAGGACTACGCCTTAACTGTTACCAAGGCGCCACCTTGATGTCTAATTTGAATAAGAACTTTGGGGTGCAGGGATACAGCATGGATGACAAGGTGGTGGTTAATGTAACAGTTGCGGGAAGCCCTGGACCAATTCGAGCTATGGTGAAATTGGGTTCAACCGTAGAGGACACAATTAGGCTTGTTATTGACAAGTATGGTGAAGAAGGTCGCACTCCTCGTCTTGATAAAGATGCTACTTCAACTTTTGAGTTGCACCACTCATATTTCAGCCTTCAGAGTAAGTTCAACATATTGAATGACAGAGTTGTTTCATCTTTTGGATAGTGTGGAATCTGTAGATTAATTTGTCCCTTTAGGTGGCTTTGTAAAATTCTATACTAAGGCAACAGGGCCTTACACACAACAGAGGCAAAGATCTCCTTTAGCAATCATCCCCAGAAGGTGGTGAAAACATGTCTTATAGCATGAACATTTGTTGGCTAACATGCATTCAGGAGATGCCTTGTAGTTTTTAACCTTTAGGCTAAGCTGTCTGTACATCTATAATGCTGGTTTTTGTAGCCCATGGTATTGATATCGAGTCTATATATTTTTATGAAATAAAATGCTCCTCGCGTGTTCCCCAAATTATTACCAGAAAATTAACAAGAAAGAGAAAAAAAAAAAGAAGATAACAATATATGAAGAAAAGCCTTCAAGGCAATAGTTAACGAACTAACCTCAGCTCTTGGGATGACGATGTGCAAATTTGTGCTATGGTGTGCATGACTTGCATCTATGGAAGTCTTTTATTGCTGTATCCTGTCATCAGCTTCTAATCTGATCATCTTGTCTTATACAGGCTTGAATAAATCAGATGCGATTGGGGATTCTGGTAGCAGAAGTTTCTATCTTCGGAAGAGCAGCAGTGCTCAAAGTAGTAATGCCTCTTTAATTCCAGATTATGTACCTGATAATGCAGGCTCTCATCGACATGGTTCTGCTGTGGTCTGCCTTCAGAGTTTTATTGTTAGAAAGATCAACAAAATCATTAGAAGAACGCACAAGCTTTGGAAACTCTTGGGCTGTATAAACTGTAGCAGCTAATTACGTACGGTTCCCCTTGTTGTTAGAGCAACGTTATATTAGATATGTTGCTCTAGGAGCCACTAAATGTGCACATTAAGGCTTTATGATTTTCTGTACATTCTCATTTCTGCTTGGGGTGTGGGCGTAGCAGTATGTACTACAGTACAAATTAGGGATCTTAAAAATCAGAGTTGGATTCAATAGACAAATAGCCAATGATGGTTCTCTCAAGTGGACTAGAGGGCTTGCATTGAGAACTTCTGTAAATTGTGAGGTTCTTGATGATTGAGCTCACCCCAGAGATGTAATGCAAGTAATGGCATGTATATTTGTAACTGCTAACAGCACTTGCTGCTGTACGATGTGAATATATATATATATGATACATAAAGATTGGGAAATGGAAAGTGTTTGCCAGTTGGCAAAGCTTATTACGGCCAGTTCTTTTCATATTGTTAATGTACCAAATTTTATTTGATCAAGGGATTGTGAAGTCAAAACAATAACCCACATTCCTATATTTTTTCGAAACTGATCAAAACTTTGCTTACTACAAGTGTTGGTTGACGGTATTATGATAAACATTGATGAGCAATAATTTTTCTGGCCCGCAAAAAAGAAAGAGGAAATAAATTTAAGATTAGTACCACAAACGATAAGGAAACAAAATCCTCACCTTCTTGGAAACTTCGCAGCCCCCTCCCTTCATTTTCAAACATTAAACAACATGATTTCATTAAGCCGCATACGCCATGGATAACTACGTATGACCTTCTTCGACCTTAACTGCCTAACAACAGCTCTCACTAATATGGTTTCTTGTCCTTCCAGACGCCACCTTATTTAGTCTCCCAACACAACTACTTTAACTAGTGGTAGTCTAATTAAGCATTTATGTTTTACTTCATAATTTTTTTTTTTTGTATGCAAAATGGCTTTGTATCTTCATTTAAGCATCGAAACGAGGGGGCTGAGGCCAATAGCAACTCCGCCGAGCAAGGCGCGGATTTAGCTTCATTCCTCGCAGTTAGGGGTGGGCAAAAATAACCGAAAAATTGAAAAACTACAATACCCGGTTCATTTCGAACCGAAAAATGAGGGTAACCGAACCGAATTCTAAAAACGGTTAGGTTAACCGAACCTTATTTACAAAAGCGGTTCCGGTTTCGGCTATCAATTTTTAAAAACTGCGGTTAACCAAACCGCTCCACATCTATGTCTTAGAGGTTAATATTTATGAGTATTATGGAGAAATAAGAAGTATTAAATCGTTTCATTTTCAAATTTAAGTTAACTCAAAAACTTAAATATCATATTAGATTGTCTTCCAATTTAATTTTTTTAATTGTATTTTATTTTTATTTTTATACTCCGAATTATCATATATATTCTTGATAGTAAATAAAAAAAATACTTTCATACAATACGAAATATGGAAATAGCACAAATATTTTTTACTTCGTATTGTGAAAAATTTTCGATTTCTAACTTTTTTAATTTTAAAAAGAGCGGATGCAAGAGTTTGAAATTGTACAAGTAGTTTTTTTTTGTTTGAAAAATTATTTATGTTGTAATATTTTTTATCTATTTTGTTAAATTAACTTAATACCATACGGTTCCGGTTACCCGCGGTACTCGACCCTCTTTAGCCGGGTAATCGCTAAGCGGTTAACCGACCTAATGAGGGTCGGATACGGTTAGCAAATTAGGCGAACCGCTATAAGTGGTTCCGGTTAGAATATTAGGTGAATGGATCGGTTAACCGGTCTATACCCACCCCTATTCGCAGTTTAGTATACGAGGTGTAAGCTTTGGCTTACTGCATATATTACTTGAACAATTTTTGTGTATTTGCATGATTGTTTGTTTCATATCTTTCTTTCAATTTCATTTTTATAGTATGATTTAGTGTATGATTATTTGAAAATTTGTAGTCTTAGGAAGGATACATTAATTTTGAATGAGTTTAACAAATTTGAGAAATTAAAATAGCAAAGTCATGTACGTGGTATTTTTGAAAGTTACAAAAATTTATATTATACTAAGCTACTTATTTAACTCAAAATAGACTTTTCTTAGATTTTTAAGTTGTCATCTAAAATATTGTATACATGGTGGCCTGTGACAATCTAAATTTATATACGTCTACAACTTTCAAAATTACCGTATCTATAATACTATAAAAATTTCTTTCATAAAACATAGACCAATCTATTTAGCACTATTGTGTGTATTTCAATTGTTGTGGTTTCTAGTTTTGGGTTTAAACTTTGTAAAATATAAGATATGGTGCAATTTGCAAGCCCTCAACAATTTTAGTCTAGTGACTGTCTGTTGCTTAATTTGGGTGAGGATTATGAGTGAACCCAATTGTGTATTTACTGCAGGCTTGAAGCTAGAGGAGAAGCTGAAGAACTTGGGATCATTAAATTTTAACTGTATTCTATTCTACTTCTAACCTACTCTATGGGGGGAGGTCCAACTGGGCCCAGAAGGAACTGATGGGGACTGAACAACTATTGGACTAAACATGTGCATTATGCACTCATTTGGATTTTTGATGGGATGCAGGGTTCAAACCTTTGACCTCCTACCCCACTTAACCTTTAAAAGCTTTGTGGGGGCCAACCCAACCAAGTTGGGTTGGTTGGATCATTAAATTTCTTCCTATGTCAATAACCTAGCAAACTCCATTGTGTTCGGCCAGACTAAGGCAAAGTTCCCATTTCTACTGACAAAGAGCATGGATTTCTTACTATAATTTCTCTTTTTTCAAAACTTGTTGGGTAACCTCGCCCCACATTGAAAAAGTCAAGTAACTTAGACCAATGTATAAGTTGAGTCTAAGCACTCAAGTTGAACTTGGGATATCTATTTTGGACTAGCGATGACGGAGCCCAAATAGTTGGACTTGGCAGCTTATACTCTGGTCACAAACTGAGCCTGCGGGGCTGAGACGTAACAAAATGGTATCAGAGCGAACCTCGTGTGATCTCTACACAGGGTGAGATTGGGCCTATGATATTGGGCAGCGACTATGCTAGGAAGTGGAAAAACTAAGTATGCATGCATGTCCTCCTCAACTAAGTGGACAATCCAAATCATGCATGTATAGATTGGGCTTTGCGACCCACCCCACATTGGAAAGGTCAAGTAACTTAGACTAATGTATAAGTTGAGTCTAAGCACTCAAGTCTAACTTAGGATATCTATTTTGGGCTAACGAGAACGGAGTCCAAGTAGTTGGACTTGGTTGCTCAGCCCAACGCGTGACATGTTGCCCTAAATAGTCATGATTATAATATTTTCACCGGTACATGAAACAAGAAATACTGGAGCAAACTTTACATATCTGGCCCCAAAAGAAGCTACTCGTATACGGATTCTTAGAAGTTTTAGTACACCAATAAAAGGAGGAACAAGACCTAAGGGCAAAAAAAATTTGGATAAGATTCTCTAACCAATTTTTTTGGTGTTTAACTATGTTTCACAAAACTACGTAATATCAATAAATGGAACAACACAATTTTATATAGTTTCACATTGATGCGTCAGTTTTATATTGGACACTATTAGACACAAAAAAAGATAGAGGATTTGAACTAGCAAAAAACTACTATACATCAAATGATAAGTGTATATTGGTAGTTATAGTAACAAAGGATCACCGATTATCTTGACTTTTTATTTATTTAATGTCCAAAAAAAATACAATTAGTGTGTCAAATTAAAAGAAAAACATTTGTCATTAATTTTCATCCCTAGTTATCTTTTTGAAAAATAAAGAAAAAATAGGGTTTTTATCACTTTCCCCCTTAAACTATACCCCAACTATCAGTTTAGTCCCTAAAGTTAACTTTTAGTCACTTAACCCCCTGGATTGACGGTCAAACTAACGGTCAGACTAACAATCATGTGAAAAGACATATTTAGGTCTAATTTAACTACGATTTTTATCACTTTACCCCCTTAAATTATCCATCTATCAATTTGGTCATTAACATTAACTTTTAGTCATTTAACTCCTTGGACTGATGGCCAAACTAACAATCATGTGAAAAAACATGTTTAGATCCAATTTAATTACGAAGCAAAAAATGTGCCCATAAAGCCTTAAAAAATAAATTTCATTTCTAAATTGCAAAGGAAAAAAATATGCTCATAAAAACCTAAAAAATAAATTTTACTTCTAAAATGCCCTTTATGGAGTGGCGACACAGAAATAAGTAAGAAAAGAAAAAAAGAAAAAAATAGAATAATATAGCCATGTATCTTGATAGTAATATTTTTTCAATACATTTTCTCTTGTCATAAATTTTAGAAATCATCATCAAGAAAACATGAGTGTTCTCATAGTTTGAAAAATTATGAAAACAAAAGAATTATCAAAGAAAAATTTTACTAACACAAAACTTGAGAAAAATATATCTTACAATGGAGCAAGTATAATAGAGTATGGCTATATGTACAGTATATAGAGGAGCTTACCCCTGGAGTATTGAGGTGAATTGGTGGTGTGAACATGTAAAAAACAACTCATTTGCAGACTATGTGAAAAAACTAGCACTAACTTCTGCTGTCTACCAAATCTGGAAAGCAAGAAACATGAGAATCTTCAACAAAATTGTGAAGCCAAGTCATTTGATGGTTCAGGAGGTTGTAGCAGATGTTTGTGCAGCAGTAAAAAATAGGAAGCAAATAAGAAACTGCAAAGAAAACTGGGAACTCAGCATAGCTTGGGGATTTGACCAATCAATATTTGTGTAATAGAGTTGTAATAGAAGTTAATAGAAGTTTAGTTGTTAGCCAATGTAATTGACTGATAGTGCAAGCTGAAAAGTTTGATCTATGTTAATAAAACAATTCAGACTTACAAAAAAAAAGTATAAAATTTTTCTTTTAAGATTATCTTTGTTACATGCAACCAATTGATAAAATTTCGCACTTTTATCTCATCAGATTTGCAATGTTTTGAATAAGATATTGCGCAAAATAGGAAGTATGTAAATAATTTAAAAAATAGAGGTGAGAAAAACCTTTTAGCCGTTATTTTATACGGGGAGGGTATTTTTGTCATAAAATTGTCAATGATGTGCTTTGATTTAACCCAATGGCCTTAAGTGACTAAAAATTAACGTTAGGGACTAAATTGATAATTGAGGTATAGTTTAAGGGGGTAAAATGATAAAAACCCGAAAAAATAGAAAAGAAGTTGAGATGAACTGTAGCACAAGTAGAACTCTGTTAGCTAAAAACGTAAAGATTGAGGACTCAAACAAGGCAAAGCATCACAGACGGCTACTATTCCCTTCCCTGTAGCGTTGCTTAGTACTCAGACAATCTATTTTGTTTTCTCTTACGATCCCTAACATCAAACATGAGCAAACCAAAATAATCTAGTACAGCAACAACCTCAGCGTCTAATCTATTAATTTTATTTCGAGAAATAGCAATTTGCAAAAAATCTAGTAGCATGGGAGATGTGTGGACGTGGCTATTATTCCTCTTGATAACTATAGGAGTTATCTTCATGATCGTTTTCCAGGTTAACCTTGCTTAAACCCCTCCAATTACACCACTAATATTCTTTAAATGACGTGCTAATGTTATAAAAATTCTTTCTTTTTGTTGGTTAATTATTTAGTACACAATTTGTTTAAAAGTTTTGGTAGTAGTAGTAGTTGTTGTTGTTGACGTCGTCCCCAATGATTTTCATATGCCAGTTCATTCGTGTAATTGTTGGCTGCAAACGATTTGAAATTTGGTCATAAAATATTCCAAACTGATTTGGGAATATTATAGATGTTGAGAAAAATCAAAATACCTCGTACCTCTCCAATTTACCAGAAGAAAAAAAAAGGGTTATTTAGGAAAAATTGTGTGTTTTTCTACATCTTGGGATTAAAATTCTGTATTACAATGAAATCTTTTTAAACAGTATTGGAGATAGAATTTACTAGGACTCGATCATTTTTTTGTTTTTGCAGCTGATGAGCTTGGCCGATCTAGAGCTTGATTATATCAATGCTTATGATTCGGCATCTAGGATAAACAAAGTGGTTTTACCGGAGTTCATCACGCAAGGGGTTCTGTCGTTTCTCTTCCTTGTGACGGGGCATTGGGTCATGGCACTTCTCTGTATTCCACATCTGTACTATAATGTGAGATTGTAAGTTTTTAAGAAATTCGTAATTACTTCAAAATTGCAGCAGCAGTTTGATCTTAGTTTCACCTCAAGAAATTCGTATTTCAGATACTTAGCTCTACTCTGCTTAACTCATTTATAGCTGTACTAGTAATAGCAAAACTCATCAGTGATTTGAAGAATTGAGTTATTGAGTCTTGCTATAGTGTCATTATACAAATTTCATGTTTTGTATGTATGTGGTTCTGATAATCTTTGTTAGTTCCACTTCTTTGTTCGTGTATATAAGATGCATAATGTTACAGTTTTGAAAGATAAAAAAGCTCTACTAATTTCTTTCTTGTAGCACCAATGAGAAATATTATGCTTACCTTCTAAATTAATAGACCTTATTAGATCCATATTATGTCAAACGTGTATGGTCTACTACAATTAAGTAATACTTTAAAAAGTAGATTAATTTTCGAAAATAATGGTCTTAAAGTTCTTTGGAGGAGAGATTTTTTTTATCATTTATTGCTATAATTGGTCATTACACAAATATTTGATATTAATAGTTAGGTCTTTCATGTTATACTACTTAGGGGTTCCAAAGATGACAAGATAGAGTTGCCAACCCATTTTATGCCACATGCATTTCCTTTTCCTTTCCAAGAACCTGAGAGACTTACTATTTGGGAAAATTTTTCTTCATTTTGGGAGTTTCTTAAATATAAGCAGCAGTAGTTTTGAGGTTCTCGCTTATGACATGCAATATTGGATTTAGTTCTTGACTTGCAGTGATTGTACATTCCACTAGTCTTTCTGCTAATCCCTTCTAGATGTTTTTCCTTATGTTCCATAATATCTCTGATGAACACGATGAAATTTAACCATTAGTTTTTGGGAACCTCTTGTAGTATGACATCACAAGTTGTCACTGGAAACCAGGACCAGATTTTGTAACCTTTTATGGGGTGTCGAAGCATGCTGGAAAGCTGTTTTGATTCATGATGTTAGCCTACAGAAGAAGAAATGAAACAGTAAGTATGGAGTCCAGTGTTTGTCTTGTAAGCATGGTTCAAAGACTCGGCCGAGTCGTTACCGGAATGGAGGACTCCGGTCCGAGACCGCTCCGATCTTACTTGGAGACGGGAGACTCGCCAAGAACTCGCCGGAACTCAATTGACTCGGACCGAGTTATTTTCGAGTCGAAGAAAAATGGTCGAGTTAAGACCAAGTCAACCGGGGCCAAACCTAAAAAAACACACTTTAATACCTTCACCTCCACCCTCAACCACCCACCAAAAACCCACCACCGCACAGCAACCCTCCACAGCTATCCATAGCCATTAACCACAGCCACCACCACACAAACCACCAAATCACAGCCACAGGAACGCAGGGCTATTTTTGCAGAGGAAGATGGCTGGTGGAGAGGGATAGTGGGTAGGGGATGGTGGTGGCTGGCGACAAAGAGAGAAGGGAAGGGAAGGAGGGCGGGCGGCGAATCAGACAGGAAAGAGAAGTAGGGCGAATCAAAGAGAAATAGAGAGAAGAGAGAGATGATGGGTGGTGGGTGGGGGGGTAGAGACAAGAAGGGTTGTTTGTGGAGCCCTAGTAGAGAGAAGAGGGAGAGAGAGAGAGAGAGAGAAGGGGGGTTGTAGGCGAACTATGTGAGGGAAGAGAGCTGGGGCTGGGGTAGGGGAATTAGAGAAAAGAAAAGGAAAAAGAAAAAATTAGAGTTTTAATTCAGAAAAAAGAAAAAAGAAATTAATTTGATTAGGAAATAAAAAATAAAAAGTTAATTATTTTTAACAACCAATTTACAAAAGACTTTAGTCATATAATATAGGCATGTTACATCACAAAATATCTTTTGACATTTTTATTTTCAATTCTCTTGAGAGATAGATAAAAAGTGTGGGCATGCCTTGAAAAACTTAAGTTTTATTATTTTTTTATTTGCTTCTATAATTATTATTTTTAAAATTATGTTTTATGCTATTTTGATTTTATTTTTTAATAGGTCTAATTTAATCTTAAAAATATATACTATTTTTAATATCGGTAAAAATAGTACATTTTAAATAATTTCTTTACAATTTTTTTATCATTTTTGTTTAACATTTTTTTAATATTTTGAATGATTATTTGTTATTTTTAAAATAAAAATTATTTTAAAATATGCATTTCGCTGAGACCGCGACCAATATAATGAATCCGATGTGTAACAGTACAAGCCGCAACCGCGACTTTAAACCATGCTTGTAAGTTCACATCACGAATCAACTTATATGTATCTTCAGAGCTGTCCCAGTTTGACTTTCATCTGGATGCTTGGACTGCTCTTTGAAAGCATGAATTTTATGCTCCTTGTGCCTCTAGTTTTTATGCACTGTGAGTTATCAGTGAGTGAGTCATTCAAAACTTGCCCTTACGTTTACTCCTACGAAGCTTGTATGGTTTGCTAGCTCTACATAGTGGTTTTGTTCGTTTTGACTGAGCTATGTGACTCTGATATGCGTACGATGATGTGTGGGTTGAACTTATTGTTCTGAATCATGCTTTGTGCATCAGGTATGCTCGACGAGAACACCTGATAGATGTAACTGAGATTTTTAATATGCTCAATCAGGAAAAGAAGAAAAGCCTTTTCAAACTTGGGTATCTCATTCTTTTATTTTTCATGTGCCTATTCTGGTAAGTTAGGCAGGTCAGAGCAATAGTTAGCATTTTAGGTTACCTGCTTGAAGATTGTGACTATCATTGCCGTTAACACTGTTTTTATGCTTGGTGTAGGATGATTTCCAGTATATTGGAAAATGATGGCCGCTTCGTCTAGGTTGATTTACATTAATTCATTGGAAGATTCTGGGCATCCGCTGCAGCTTCAATTTCATCATGTGCTGCCTCTGAAAGGTTGCATTAAATTAACATCATGTTTGAATTCCATGCATCCTGTAAAAAGCAATCAGAACATTCAGGGTTCAGAAGTAGGTGCTAGATCTTTGGGTCAGATTCTGATACCATATCCTAGATTCATTGTAAAATTGCAAGATGTTTTGTTTCAGATGCATTGGTTTTCAGCATTTGCTATCGATTTTCATTCAAGATTATCTGCGTCTAGTGCCCCCTGGCACCATGAACTAAAGCCGATGGTTCTTTATGGTACTTCGGAACATATTTTTGCATTCATCTTGGGTTGTTGAATTGCCTTTTGTTCCGAGCTAATCAAATGCGAAATGCAGACAATTTACAGCGAAAGATTTTTTAACTAGAACCATTTGTTAAATCATTACAAGTGGTGAAATTGAATAAAAATACGAGTAGTTTGTCGAGTCCGAGCCATCTCCCTGAGGACAACTTGTCAACCAAATTAATCTGATTTCCACCGGAAAGATTTATGCATTCCATAGAAATTTTTGGCATGCAGGACTATATATTTCAGCAGCCAAAACTCATAACGCTATTGCAACAATTCAAGGAATTACAAGCATTTCATACAAACTGTTGCCCGTTAGATTGAATTAACTCACTTCTATCGAAAGATAATTCTACTCTATGATATAAAAATTTGCTAAACTGGAGTTGTAAATGTGTAGTTTTAGAGTGTTCAAAAGCAAAATATTAACTTGAGGTGTAAAAATAAGGGTATAAAAACAATATATATATATATATATATGCAAATTTATGATAATAATTTATAATGTACATTTCAAGTGGTATAGATTTTATGTATAAATAATTATCGTTTTTGTAAACCATACAAGATGAATGTATAATGGAAATCGATCAAATCACCACAAAAGCTCACCCCCCCCCCCCCCCCAAGCCCACCAAAAATAAAAAATAAAAAAAACAAAACAAAAACCCAAAAAAAAAACACACACACACACACTCACACACACAAAAATTAAAGAAAAATCATTACAAGAAGACAATTGTGCTGATTAAACTCGCACTAAGCAACGCGACTTCAAGTTTTAAAACTAAAACGCTCTTTTTGTCACATCTTCACTTCTCTCTACTCCGTGGCCACTTTATCCAGCCAACAACAACAATGGCATCGGTAGCCTCTCTTCATCATCCCACCACTTCTATCTGTCTCCACTCCAGCAGCTCTAGAACCCCTCAGCCTTCTCTCAGGTGCTCCCTTTCTCTTTCCATCTTCTAGTTCAATTATTTTTTCTATATGATTTTCTGATTACAAATTTAAGGAAAAAAATGAAAAATAAAAATAAAAATAAAAAGATAGCGTTTTTATTCATCTTTTCCTGGTTTTTTTGGCAGTTGTGCAAGCAAAGTCTATGTGGGATTAAGGGTTCAGTGTCCAAGTATGTGAATTTCTTAAATTTAATGCTTTGTCTTTATGGGTTCTTGTTGGTTTGGGAAAATAAGTCTTAATTTTTTGGGCAGATTTTTGTGGGATTTCAAAAGAGAATCTGAATGTTCAATTCTATGATAGAGTTTACAAAAGCATCCAATTCAGGTAGTGTATGGTAATTTAGTTAATTGATTAAATGATTTTGCAACCTTTTAACTGACTCATGTTCCACTATCATATGCATATTCTGATGATTCATTAAATTCTAAAGTATAAAAATGCTAAAAATGCACCGTCCCTGCTAGGAAGTCCCCTTCTTTTCGTGGGGTAGCACGTCGAATTTTTTTGGGCAAAGTTCACATTAGTAGATTATTTCTGGCTGTTGAGCCAACAGGTGCAAATTAAGGCCCTGTTCTCAATAGATTTTTTAACCAACTTTTAGATTATAGATTAACAATAATCTGTATTAATAGTGCTATCAATTAAATCCCACATTAGATTTTAGATTTTTTGTACAACTAATTTGAGATTATTTAGTTGTACAAAAAATCTAAAATCTAATTTGGGATTTAATTGGTAGCACTATTAATACAGATTATTGTTAATCGATAATCTAAAAGCTGGTTAAAAAATCTATTGAGAATAGGCCCTAAGTATGACGAAAAAGTTTGAATGCTCGTCCTAATTCGTGTCATACATTTGGTTGAAGGACAAGCATCATATTTGGAGGATAGATTGAGGTTGTGGCAGAGCTGTTCCCACAATATGCTGTAGCAACTGTGATTAGATAACTCTTCTTCCCTTATGCTTCCTGATATTTCTCCATGGGCAAATTTGGCACTTGGTACATGCGAGATTGTTGCATTAAATTGGTTTCCGTAGTTGGCTTTTCTATTGTATAACGTGTACGTTTTCAGTGTATGCTTTTGTGCCTATAAGCTTTTGTTCAGAAGATTTGGGAAACTTTAATGTGCTTTTGGTGTACTACTGATTCCTGGTGGGAAAACATGATTTTCTATGCTTGTATGGGGCAGAAAATCCTAAAATGAAGATATAGAACTGTGTGCATTGGCACGGGCATATTCTACTTGCGTGTGTACAAGGGCAATATCTGCAATACTTCATGATGTTGCATAGAACACTTGTAGTGGATAATGCAGATACTCAAAGATCTGCTGACTTATTCAGTTCACCATTTCCAGATCGTGTGATAATAGAGCAACTCGTGCACGTATTATGATGATGCCCATAGGGACACCAAGAGTGCCCTACAGAAATGTGACTGAAGGGACTTGGCAGTGGGTAGATTTATGGAATGCTCTTGTAAGTCAGTGTGGCTACTTTTAACAACTGATCATCTAACTCATCAGGTTTATATGTGTAAATTTGTAATCATATGATTGTAGTTCTCTGGATGTTGAAATATATGATCGAGCAGCTGCCACAAACATTTGTTTTTCAACAATTTTATTGAGGCTAAGTAAATGGGTGGATTTTCCCTTTAATAAAATTGATTTATATGTATTGGCCCAAAGCTTCCTCTTTGAAACATTTTTTCCTTGTTTTTGTGTCTGATATTTACTTATTTCTTTCCTCATATCAAAAAGTAATTCCTTCTTCCTCTTTGAAACGTTTTTGCCTTGTTTTTGTGTTTGATATTTGCTTATTTCTTTCCTCATATCAAAAAGTAATTCCTTAAGTGTTGCGGTACAGTATCGTGAACGTGTTATCTTCATTGGGCAAAATATTGATGAAGAGTTCAGCAATCAGATACTGGCAACAATGCTCTACCTTGACAGTATTGACGACTCCAAGAAGCTGTATATGTATATCAATGGCCCTGGTGGGGATGTGAGTCAGTTATTTAGACTTCTGTATGAAATAATTCTTGGTTTTGTCTTCATGTCTTCATTCTTCTGCTGTGGCTCTTGTTTTCCTGAAATGTTTTTCCTTTTGCAGCTTACTCCTAGTATGGCTATATATGACACAATGCAAAGCTTGAAAAGCCCTGTTGCTACCCACTGTGTAGGCTATGCCTATAATCTGGCAGGCTTTCTTCTTGCTGCAGGTGAAAAGGTAATAATCTCTTCTGAAAAGGTCAATTGTCAAGGACTAGTTTAGTGCAGTCTGATCAACATATACTTCCTCAGTGAACGAAAACTGTTACAGATCTGTTAATAAATATAGCTCACTATGTTATCTACTTGAAAGGTGTTTCAGTTGGTTAAGGTTTACTAGGATTCTGTAAGAGTACATAGGATAGAAGCAACTGCATTTTGTTTTCCTATGCTGTTTTATTTGATGTAGATGAATTGTTGTTAATTACATGCCCAACTTTTGATTATCTTTGACATTGTAACCGTTTGACATTGTGTGATCTAAAGGGCAGTCGCTTTGCAATGCCTCTTTCACGAATAGCATTACAATCTCCTGCTGGGGCTGCTCGGGGTCAGGTTCGATCATAATCCTCTTTGTAATTTTATGAATTTTTCATTAATTTTTTCTCTCGCAGATGATCATGATTACCTCTTTTTGGGCAGGCTGATGACATTCGTAATGAAGCAGATGAGCTTATCAGAATTAGGGATTACCTCTTCAAGGAGCTGGCACAGAAAACTGGCCAGCCAGTTGAAAAGGTATCTGCCCTGAGTTTGATGAAATTCTTTCTTGAATTGGTTCTTTTATTTCTGTCCTTTCTAGTTTGACTTTTATGAAGTTTTAAAGATTTTGGCCAACTTCTCTTTCTTGTCTTCTTGTTAGTTCGGATATTTTATTTTGTTTACATATCAGAGTGTTATAGCTGAATGTTGTTTATTCAGATTCACAAGGATTTAAGTCGAATGAAGCGGTTCAATGCTCAGGAAGCCCTTGAATATGGCCTTATTGATCGCATAGTTAGACCTCCACGTATCAAGGCCGATGCTCCAAGGAAGGAGTCTACATCAGGTCTTGGTTAGTTCATTTATTGCTCATCAAACAAATGAAAAAGCTGTTGGCTATTTATACCCGAGAAAGATATTGTTGAATTTTGAGGTGACGGAACGAGTAATTTGGCAATTATGTAGTTGATGCTTGCCTTCTGTTATCTATTGGCTATTCATGCTGAATGATTTCATATCTTTCCAGTTTTTGACGTTATATTTAAGCAGAAGATATTATGGAAATTGGTGAAGTTTTGTTTTGAGATAGTGTATTGAGGTTGCTGTTACGGGCATGGTGGGACAGTTTTAGGCTGCCATTATGCTATTGTAGCTCTTCTCTTGCTTCACAATGCTACCGTGTGTAATGAAGTATGTTGGGGTTTGTGGAGCAGACAGCAGTTTCTTATTTTAAGTTAGCATTTTGCATGCAAAATCATGACCCTAAGATTTTGCTTTAGAAAGGAAATAGTAGCACATGCTGTCATCATTTGGATTAATGGAGTTGCTTAGTTGATTGTGATAAATTGAAATCGCTCAATATGGTTAAACAGAACTCAGAGCTGTTGCAATTATGAGCATATCGTGGAAGAATGGGAGTTTGAATCTGGGGATGACCTTTTCCTTAAAGTGGAAAAGCAGAAAATTTATTGTTACGTAATGATGAGAATAACCTTGTATCCCTTAATAACTGTACTGCCACGAAAAATGTGGTCAATTGAATAGTACGAGCTGATTTCATCAAAATTCTGGTTAATGAAATAGTTATTATAATTGGTCGTTAAGTTGTTTGTAGTGATGGTACTTCCAACGAATGTGCATGCCTGTTCTTTCCGCCTCTTTATGTATCGAAACATTACTTGAATTTCATTGCCATATTTCCATTGGAATATTGTGGAATACTAGATGATATGTGAGGTGATCAATTGACATCAAAGTAGTTTGCTTAGTGAACATTTCAACCAAATTTGAATTATTTGCTACGAAAAACACCCTGCAAACAGCGTTGCATGCCCATTTTCTCTCTCTGCTGTTCAGAAGAGGTGTAGAGAGATGGCGATTCATGTTCACGGTGAGGCAACTGCAGTTTCTGATACACAAATTCATCTCCATTTGTACTCCAATTCACATCAATCTGCTTTCTAAGTCTCGATATTCTGGTTTAATTTTAAGTTTAAATGAGCGGTTAAGGTTAAGTTACGGTGTAATCAGTTCAAAAAGTATGGCAAAAAAAAAAATTCATAAAGAATGATTTAATACAATTTTCTTTATCCACGTTTCAGAAACACATAAAGCTTTGCCCATAGAAGTGCTTGCCCTTTCACCCAAAAATTTAAAAAAAAAAAAAAATGGAAGAAAGAAACCGTGGCTGCCCTAGAAAATTGAGCAGCATTTAAACTTCGAACTGAGAGAAAAACAAGAAGAGAATGCCATCAAACCAAACATGGGCATCCACCTGAGCATCTGAAATTTAAACAAGGGACCTCTTAAATGCTAAACCACTTGTATGTCGTCGAGCTTGTCTGCTAATAGTTCTTCTTTCCAACCGCTAATCACTTTGGTTATGAATCTCTCAATTCTACTCTCCAAATTGTCATCATATTCTTCATCATCATTATCCCATCCATATTCATCATTACTATCACCACCACCATCATCGTCTTCTCCTTCATTAGCAACTGAATTACAATAATAGCAGTAATCATCACTGTCACTACTGCTACTAGAGCAGGTTTCAATATCATCATTAATCGTCTCTTCATATTGTTTTTCCTCTGCTTCATGATTAAAGTCTCCTAAAGGCATGAAATCGCTGTAGCATTCTGCAGATGGTCTATAACTTCTTACAAGAATGGAGAACATAACGATACTATACACGATATACACAAAAATTCTGCCAGTTGAAAAGCTAATGAGACCGCCATATGATGACAATGAGAAACTTAAAATTACTAAAAAAGTTGTCCCAACCAAGAATATCAGCGGAAAAATCAGTTTCAAACCAAATTTCATTTCTTTTTTTGGTTCAAGCAAGACCTAAGTTTTACAAGAAGGGAATAAATCGAGAGGAGTTGAGAGCGAACTAGAGACCTCTTAGTAATTTGGTTGATGTCTGTAACTATTGAACTCGAGGACAAATCAAACAAAATTTTAGTTAGTGTAATATAGAAGAAAAAGGTGGTACTACCTCAGCGAGGAGGATGTATTAGCTTCATCCTTTTATGGTAATCATTTGTTAGCTAAATATTTGCAATGGTTTTTTCTCAGAAAATGGGGATTGAGTTAGTCCACATTTGTAGCTTATAGCTTTTTCTGTCTACATTTGCAGCTTATAGCTTTTCTGCATACACTAGGAAATTCCCCAACATGCCTTAAAATGGTAAAATGTCTTATCCCTTTTCTTGTTGTGCTAAGAATTGCAAGAACAGAAACTAATTAATGTAGATAGGGTGAGTGTTGCTGCGTTGGATCCATTGGATACTAACAGGGTAAAAACTTTTCACATTCTCAAACTGTTTCTACTAGTAGAATTTGAATGGATATCCCAAAAGAATCAGTCTATATTTAAAGAATAATTATATATACAGATAAAACTCAACTTTTGAAAAGGATTGTTTACGTCTTTATTGCAGTGGAACTTCATAGAAGATGATTTCAACTTTGAAACATGAATAGATAGTAACTAAAAATTCCTTTTTAACTAACCTAAATATAATATTGCCATTGACCTGCTTTCTATACATTTCATTGGACACGCAATATGAGTTTCTTCGAAGATTAAGCTCCTAGTGACTCGAACCTTTAGAGAAATTAACACAAAGGAAGTAGGTTGAGATCCTCAGCCCCATTTATTCAGTCCCTATCAAGCCCCATGCATCTGGTGTTGCCACATATATCAAGTGTTTATCTGCAGCCGTCACAAATAAAAATAATTCAGTTTGTGACGGCTGCAGATAAACACTTGATACATGTGGCAACACTAGAAGCATGGAACCTGATAGAGGACTGAATAAATGGAGCTAAGAATCTGAACCCAAGGAAGTAGGCAATAGAAAAGAACAAGAACCCTGCTCTAGTACAAACCTATGAGTTAGAGATATATACATCCTTGTTTCCAAAATTAGATTTGTCAGCAATTCTATGCCTGAAAAATTGAATTTTTATGTTTGGCATCCCCAGTTTATAGTTTTTCATCTTAAATTATGGTAACTCTCTCTCTCTCTCAAGAAAGTTTCTTCTGATTTTGTGCATTTACTCTGTCCTTGCGGTAATGTCTCTTCATTAGGACAAAAGAGTAGGAATCTTCACAGAAATTACTGCATTGACAATTGAGGTATTGCGACGAAAAATTTTGCAAAATTTCCCATAAAGTTACTTGGTAGCGGGCTAGTGCTACACAATAATTGAATCACACAGACGCATTGTAAGGCCATTATTCGTGGCTTTTTCTAAGAAGTTTACCGCAAATTAAAGAAGCCAAGGACAACAAGATGCAAGCAACTGATCATGTTGTTAACCAGATTGAAATCACAATGCATATACTTAGATCAGAATGAACTGCAGAAGTCAATAATTATACAACTAAACATTCTACAATGTGAAACAGGTGGAGAAGCTGATCGAGCTTATGCACTAAACTAGTTGAATTACTCCACAAACCTCACTGGAAATCAACATGCCGGTAACTAGGATTACGAACAAACAGGAGAGGTGACATTCGTAATTCTGGACATAATACCAATGTGGTCAGTCACAGATGTGCAGGCCTTGGAAATTCCTTAACCATGCAGAGTTACATTGATGTCCGCTGGCTTATTCCTTGAATCAGAAGGCAATGAAGACCAATTATCACCACGGAAGGAAGGGGAAGTGCGATATGGGTCATTGCTTTCAGCAGTCGAAATAGGATAAGCGGTAGTTGGTGTGACAGTTATATGGTCAGGCTTTTGCTTCTTGGTCTTCTGCTCGTGTTGGTTTCCAGCCAGGAAACTGCCTACTGACGATCTAATTCATACCCCAGAAAAATAAAAAATAAAAAAGGGTGAAATTATCAGGCCTATGGTCGGACATCAAAAGAGTTTTGGAATGCAGATGGCTTCACTTTTCCACTCTCAATAATTTGCAAGGCAATGCTAACATTAATGACTTTAATTTATTAAAAAAAACATTAAAAATAAAATTCTCTTTTTTAAATGAAGCAGAAGAGAAATAGAGGAAAGATGAACTAATACCTGGACAGGACTAGCAGCAACTAGTAGACCAGCAACTCCACCGCCAACAACACGTCCATCAGGGCTTGCTAAAGAGACGCTCATACCACCAGACCTGTTCCTTATCCCTCCACTCTCAGATGGCATGAATGATCCAGTCAATGAGAGTATCTCAAAACGACCCTGCATGGAAAAAAAATGGTTAACTATAACGTCAACTATTAAACAACACACATTACATCAACTGACTGGCACCAACAAAGTAACGTCAGATGGTTATATGTATGTAATCCAGACAATTTAAATAGTCATGTTAGTTCAACTGCAGCACATAAAAGCAATAGAATACTTCTCTGGAAATGATGGTGAAGCTAAAAATTATTACACCTTAAGCTGCATCCTGATTTGCACAGTTCTTCACAGAATTTAGAATTTGATGGGCATTTATCATTGAACTACAATAGAACGCCAATGAGAATCTGAAGAAAACCCAATTCTGTAGTGAATGAGGGACTCTTGTAGGATTCTTAACAATACATTTAACATATTTTAACTCTTCCAAACATAGGAAAGGTCCAAGTTTTAAAGTTATGCAGAATTACTTTAAATTTCAGCTTCAAAAGAAGCACCCATCCTGGCACACTGGAACAGTGACGAAAATTGGAAAGTATATAATGGCAGAAAAATCCAAAGATCATATCCTGATTTATGAATACTGCACACAAAAATTAAGAGTTAATCCGAACACTAGGTATAAGAATGATAAGAGCAGACAAATCAAAATTATAGAACACCTGGTTAACCTGAATATTATATTCCCACTAACTTTGTCTGGATTCTAGAGTTTCAGGGACATGGAAAGTATCTTAAACGATAACAGACCATACAAAGAACACAAACTAAGATTGAGATCCCACAAATCCCCTTAATGTAGAAAAGAAGTCAATAAAGTAAAGATTAAAACACCAATATGTTAACCATTTAAAAAGATAGTAATTTATAGCTCGAAGCACCTCATATGTCAATGTACCGCCAGAAGAATCAGGTTGCCGAAGCGTAACACTTGAAATAACACCAGTAGCAGACAGAATACATATTGCTCGAGGTCCCTGCTGAGAGAATGATATAACCTTCATGGTGACATCCTAAAAAACCAAAGAATAATAATCAGTATCATGCACTTCAACTGTTAACTTCATTTCCATGGTTATTTCAAGATGAAAATTGGAAACTTTTATGCAGTTCTTCCTTTTAAAGCAAACTGTATCCCTTAAAATGTCCTAATCAGCACAAACTAATTAGTCAAAATTTTGGCACAGATTTCCAGCAGTTACAAATTTCCTAAACCGCAGAGACATCTGCTTTTATTTTAAGCTCTTTTTTCCAGTAATAGATTATGTCACTCTATCAAGATATATTCGACTCAAAACAGAATCAAATATAATTCAGTTTCATTAAAATAAAATACAAAAATTTGCCAAAACCTGCTAATAGTTTAGATAAAACCATCTTACCTCTCCAGTATTAACAGTAATAATATGGGGAGTAAAATTAGCGCCTACAGAGCACGAAACCCATTCACCTGCAGAAAGTGAGGAGAAAAAAGATGATTAAAAGTATGCACTGCAACACATTATGCAATTAGTTCTTCAATTTACTAAGAGCTTGAACGGCAGAATAACATTTCACAAAGAGAAGCAACGCATAAAAAAGTACAAAAAGAATAACACATTAATTTTCTTCTAGCAGGGAAAGTAAGAGAACACCATGATGTTGAGCGGTGTGCCAAACATGCAGCAAATATGCATTTCCAAAAAGATGCTCCGCATCATACATAATTTGCAGCGAACAGAATGTTCTCATCTATAATCTACTGGGGCAAAGCAGATGGGTTATTCACAGATACTAGGGACAACAAACAAATAGGTGCAGAAACATTCAAAGACGCTAGAGCCAAAAAAAAATGTAAAAAGTTAGAAGGCAACAACATATTGAGAAATCTAGCCAAGAACTAACACATGCACAGCAGACACAGAATGCAATAACTCCAAAGAGACCAGCTTTCCAACAGGAATCAGAATAAATAGCATGACGCAAGGTGTCATGCTGATGAACTCCTGGGCATTTTAGCAATTTGCACATAGCAAAAATCCACACGAAGTTAGTAAGCCCTTCTACTAGCAAGCAACATCTCCTGTCCATTTATCCATTACATCAAGAAGGTCGGTAAATTGACTACTGACTACAGCTTTACCATCTTCTCATAAAGTAATACAAGAAAACAGCTTCCAGAATCACAATCCTCATCCCCCAAAAAAGTGAGAAACACCAAACAAACACATATAAGCCTAATTCCCTCATTCCTCAACACCCGACTTTCAGAAAGCACCTACTAACATCAAGATCTTAGTTGGGACATCCATTCACAGGTCCCACATCTACAACCTAACATAATTCCCTTAAAACCCTTCACAAAACACACACTTAAATACAAATAAAACATACATTAATCCCACTAACAAATCCCATAAACATGCATGCAAAGATACAAGCTTTAACAATAACTTAACTACAGAATTAGGCCAAAAAAGCGAACTTCGGTACTTTACCATTACCTAAGCCTTCCATATCCACTCTAGACTGGTGGTGCTTGCTTGCTGACCCAACTGGCCGGATTTTCCCACGTTTCTCCGATGAAAAGTCAATCACCGGAGGCGGTACTGACGATGAAATAGGCTTAGGTGAGAGTGCCATACTAGTTACTGACCCATCTGGGCCATATTTTCTAGGCCTTCCCCTCTTTTTCTTCACACTGGCGGTGGCAGCCGCCACTCCGGCCGGCGGCGGCGGCGGAGTGACACCCACTTGGGGTGCTACAGCTGGAGTTGATCCACTCACTTGAGGTGGATTTTCAGTGGTCCTAGGAGCCACATGGTAGTCTGATGGAGCATCTGATCCCACCACTGTAACTCCAGTGCTACTCATTCCTTCCCTCCCTTCCATACTTTTAAAAAAAAAAAAATCTCCACAAGAGAAATTTTCTATCAACCTTTTTTTTTTTTTTTTCAAAACCCCATCATTTTCTTGAAAACAAAACACCCAAAAATTCCCAAGATTTCTTTCAAAAAATAAACCCAGAAAAATCAAGAGAAAATGAGAAAAAGCTCAAAACCCAGAAAATGAAAATGAAAAAGAACTTGACTTAATAGTTCAATAAGCTTCGAAATTCTTAATAAAGCTTAAAAATGTAAACTTGAATCAAACTAGAAGAAAGCAGCTCGGCCAAATTTTCTGCTCAAATTTTTTGCTGAAAAAAAAATAAGGAAGGAAAAGATGGAGAGATTAAATGGAAAGTATGCAAAAATTTGGAAAAAATTAATCTGAATTTCCTGGGAAAAAAAGAGGGATGATAAGAATTGACAGATTGAATTTTGATGAGAAAATGGGAAAGAGTTAAAAGCTATAATTTGTGTTCCTTACTTTCCTCAGTTTTGTCCAAATTGAGATTAGAAAAAATCTAGAATAAAGAAAAAAAAAAGAATTTTTAAAAACTTGGTAGGTCATTAATTATTAATTAATGAAAGCAGGGAAATTATGTATTTTAGTTAAGAAAATGGTTGGAGTCCGGTAGAAAAATAAAAATAAAAAAATAATTGTAGTTGGGAAAAGTGAAATTAGGTTGCCAAGGCATGAAGATAACCATCACTCTCTTTTTTTAAAAAGAGGAAAAAAATATTTAAATACATTGTACATAGCTACAGATACATGCACATATACCCCAATACATTTGTTTAGTGTATTTTTATAATTTATTAAAAGGTTGATTGTAGTATCAAATACAGACAAAGAAAGGAATAATGATTATTGTTTAGAAGAGGAAAAAAAAAAGAGGAAAATGGACCATCTCCTTTTTCCACTTCTTGTTAGCTTTTCCCATTATTTTATTATTTTCTTTTTTTTAATTATTTGCTTAAGAATTTGAGACTTTCAGGCCACTTAATACCATTGTTTAAGAAAAAAAATCTCACCTATTACACTGACTTTGAGATGAATTTTAAGGTACCCCACACTTTCCTAACTCCTCCTGTTTTCCTAAAAAACTACTTCTGTTTTTTTTTTTTTTTTGGAGGTTTTACAATATGACAATAGGAATTTTATAAGTACAAAATTTTGTGTGTGTAGGTTTATTGTTTCAAGCATGTATATTTTGGACACCAAATTCACCAAAGAATATGTATTGGTCAGCAAAGAGTAAATGGTTCTCTTTCTTTCTTGTGTTGAAAATTTGGTCCTCCTTTTAAGGATGTCAATGAAGTAGTCACTTGTAATTACTCTTGTACATTCAACTCTTGGCAAGAGAAAATATCAACATTGGGGTAGTTTTAAATTTTAAGGGTTTTACGGTACAATATTTTCACTAGTAACATTTCAATAATTAAAAATAAAAAAATTAAATATTTTAGATTTATTTATATTATATTGTTGTATAATGAAATATAGAATTTTCTAAAACTTGAACACCAAAAAGCAAAGATGGGTTCTTAGAGAAAAGTCCCAAGGACAATAAGGAAAAACAAGAATGGAGAAGAAATGTATATATTCAACATGATGGAGCAAAATTAACAATTTGGAAATTTTAAATTTGCAATATTTTTTAACATCTTTAACAACACAACAACAAACTAAACTCTGCCTTAGTATCAATGTGGTACTTAATTCAATTTAAGAACATTTATTTAGTCTAAGTTTTGCAGACAATCAGATGAAATTTTTTAAGACAAAGTAGTAAATTGCTTCTGCACATTTTTTTTTAAAGCAAAGAAATAATGTCGGTAATTTGAATGATGTGCTTTTGTCTGCTGAGTGGTACAAAGATCTAGCAATGAATCTTGCTTTGGCAGGGTTACCATTTTAGTTCAGACTTTAATGCGATAATTAAGGCAGATTCTTTTATCCTGCATCCACCCCAATCTAATCTAAACAGCACAATTCATCCCTTTTCGTTTTCCCATCCAAAAAAAGAATAAGTAGAATGCATCATATTTCACTAAATATCTGCTAGAAAAAGCAAAATAAACTTTAAACAACTACTAAGTTGTATTTTTCTTATCTTCCGAACAGAAAAAAAAAAATGTATTTTCATTGTTTTTTGACACGTAAAAAGTCTATTGCTTCTCGAAGCCAAATTCCTGAATTTATAGATTCTATATGTACATCTATAAACCTTTTTCTGGGTGCCTCACCTACCGTATATATTTTGCCTAAGACCATTAAGCATTTCTTTTTTCCTTTGAACTTTTGACAAGCTTGCTTTTTAATACTGATAATTTTTATGACAATTATTAATTTAATAAAATTAATTAGCTTTTTAATATACACAAAAAAATATCGTTAAAATGTAATATGTGAAATACCGAGGTAGATCTAAATTTAAGAATAATTTAAAAAATATATGGCAAAATATTTTTTTAGCATTAAAGGCATCATTTGGACAACCAGCATTTGACCAGCAGAAGGAACAGCAACAAGATGCAAGATCAACATATAATACAAAGCTAATGTAATTAAATATGAGAGATTTTACGTGTAAACTTATAAATTGCAATAAGTTTTGAATAAAAAACAAAAATCCCTCTAATATAAAGCAAAGTAAGCTTTAGATAAGAACAATCTGCTTTGTTTAAATTAATGACAGCATAATATCAATTAGCCGATGATTGCGTCGAGAAATCCAATTTTATATAGCTACCTTTCTCTTTCCTCTCCACGTATTTTTTTTTTCTGTAAATACTATTTAAATATAAAGACTGTGTCTTATTTTATGTATTATTGAAGTTTATGCAATTAACCTGTTCATATACGTTTTCAGCATCATCCATGAAAGTGGCAGCAGAAATAAATAAATTGTATTAGAGCTTTAATTTTCAAATCATATCATCACTTTCAAATTGCCACTTGCCCACTTTAATGCCTCTATTTCAAAGATTAAGTTAGCTTTTCCAGATATATTCTTATTTGTTTGTACTAAAAAACTTAATTAAATAACCTAATTTAAGACTTATGCTTAACCCAGTCAACAAGATCTAGTTGACTCATTATAATAATGTACATGCAAATTAACCTCAACGCAAAGAAGTTGTGCATGTAAATCCGAATCTTAAATTTAACATTTCAGACTAGATTTTATTATTAACAGTAATATTAATGTTGTTTAGAAACAAAAGTTTTTTTTGACTGGTTCTATTTTTATAAATATGTTTTTTAAAATTTTAAATATATTTTCAAACTAATTTTTTATCTCACATATACATTTACCAAAAGAAATCTCTAAAACTGAAATAGTAACGCTTTTTCAAAAAAATTCAAAAAAAAAAACATCCAAGAGTGAAAATTGCCATAAAAATGCTGAAACCTGCATATTCTTTATTTTTTTTAATCTAAAATGTTGCTAGATAAAAATCAATTGAGTTGATAAATTCCCCATCTAATTTTGCTATTTCCTGAAATATAATCCATGGCGGGAAAAGTAATTTGAACTTGTCCATATTCATATGTGTTTGTGTGTAATGTTGCGAGGCAGTGCATGGTTACCTAAAGGCTGAACCCCTTTCTGTGTAATAATCCGGACATGAAGTCCAAGACAAAGTCAAGCTGATTCGTTAATGAATCGGTTAGCTAATCTGGTCAAACAATTGCTAATTAAAGAGGAAGGAATCTGGTACAACAGTTTGTTTGGATCATTTAAGAAAAGATCATGGTCAAACTCTTGAATTAAACTCTTAGTGTGTTTTACCTGGTCTTAATTAGTGGAAACATGTTCTTAAACCTTCGTCCATAGTTTATTAGGCATTCCCAAGTGCGGAGTCTAATGTAAGAGAAGTTTGAAAAACTGTGTCTGATTTGGATCCCTAAATAGAGTGACATCTTGGGTTTGAACGAATTTTAATTGACTAGACATCATTTAAGATTAACTTGCAAGAATTTAAACAAAGTTTTAAAAAGATTTAGGGCTCACTAATTAAGTTTTTAATCTAGATTTGATATGTGTGTGTGTCTATATATATATAAGTTACAAATAATGTTTTTAGTTATTAAAATTCAACTCTATGAAAGTTAGTTCGATGTCAGCTAGGTAATAACCAAGTAATTCTCGAGCCCAATGTCCAAAGTTTTTTTGTCAATCTGCATGTTTATCGTCCTAAAAAAGTGGGCATCGTCCATTCTTGAGGCCCAAGTGATTTTTATGGACCGGATAGAGAATTATTTTAGCATTTAATTGACCTATAAATTACATCAACATCTTTTACTGCTATGTGTTTTGGAGGCCCAAGCCCTTCAGTTGTCTTTAAGCAAATTTTGAAATGGGAAAGATGGGCTGGATATTTGCAAGGGGTTCTCTACAGAGGCAAAAGACTTGATCTCCCCCGTGTTACGTTTCAGTTAGGAAAAAAAATGTTTTTTCCTTCCCTAATTTCTGTTTAATTGAATTTGCAAGAATTACATTCAACGAAAAAAAATCATTTTTTTTCTAGTTTTTTGCTAAAGAGTTATCAAGAAAAGATATTGGAACGGGAAATGCTCGGCCCAAGATAACAAATATTGCCATCACATAATCTTAGGCCCGTTAAATTTCAAGCAGCAGTTTTTGGCATCTAGCCATCATCTTGGAAGCCCAGATGTTTGCCTATTGGGAAGGCCTAGTTTGGACACTCATTTGAGTCTCTTGGAAGTTGGACCTCTGCTAATGCTCACTCATCTTGACAAGGAACGATTATTATGAATTCAGAACACACTCGAAATTCTTTTTCTTACTGAAATTAGTAAAAAAAATTTATTATTATTCACAAGGGTTTGCAAAAATAAATACAATTGTGTACAATTTGATAACAAAAAGTTTATCAGTAAGCCAAAAGATATCTGCATGCTATATATAGCTAGCTATAAACCGCGAATTTTGACATGTTTGAAGTATCAGATCGAGAATATTACTGCTCTAAGGAGTAAATGGTAAAAATACAGATGCACAGATTTCAGTTTTACTTGGGCATTAATTTTATAAGGAATATTTGAGATCAAGATTCCCTTTACTACAAAGTTTGAATCGGCCACTAATGCGTTTGTTTACCATTGCTAAATGACAAACTTAAGCACAAAGATTCCATCGACAAAACGTTATCACAACGGACAAAGAACTCAGTTAACTAAAGGAGGAAGCAGATTGACAAATAGTGACAAGAAGTCAACAACAAAGATTAATGCTAAATGCCTCGGATCTCTTTAATTTATTAATGATCCAAACTTTTGGCTGCTTATCGACAACTACCATAACAAGTGGCTGATAAATCAAATTTGTCGTCCGATCTCCACTTAATTGTCATGATATCCAAACAATTGCAGTATTAAACGGGAGAAGTACCATTGGACAAGTAAATTGGTCTGATTTCTATATACTTACAGAAAACGAGATATGCAATAGCTTGTTTTATGCATCAAGTAAATTGATAATCGAGGTTAGATATCTTTCACTAAATTCAAATTTAATTTGGTGCGAAATCTGACTCATATATTTGATAAAACATTAAAATGTGTTCACTATTTGAGTTGAAAGAAGAAGTGATGCAAGTAAAATGTTCAATGATGCCATGATTTGAGCACAAAAACATAGATATTTGACCAGCTTCATGCCTTAGCATATACTTGCAAAGATTCTAATAGTTACAGATCAAGAACAAATTTTAACGAAGCAAAAGAAAAGAAGAAAGTGACCCATTAATATAGTCGTTGTCTCGAAGGAAACCGCCGTCATTTTTGGTCCCTCTTGTGCCTGCAACGACAAGGTTGAGTTGCGTACGCCTCCAAAGCTAGGTAGGGAGTTCAATGACCAATTAAAATCACTTATCAGACTTTCTCAAATACAATAAAACCTCAGCATTAACGTTCGATCAAAGTATTCTTCAAATAGGGGAAAACTTTCCATAGTCATTGTCTTATTGTTCTTATTGGACTGACTTTAGCTTTTAGTATTAATTATCTCTCTTTGATTATATTTTTCCACCAAGGATCATAGTCATCCTTGGTGGATTTTTTTTTTTCTTGGTTCCATAATGTTAGCGGCAACAATTATTGTTCTTATTGGACTGACTTTAGCTTTTAGTATTAATTATCTCTCTTTGATTATATTTTTCGGTACCCAAAATGATAGAACCCACCGCCGGCCAAAGCAACTCATTGGACAATTAATTGTAATCAAAAGCACGACTGGGTTCTACGCAGATAAAGGACTTATTGGTGGCATGTGCAGGCGCAAAATAATTGGGAGTCAGCATTTAGCAATTGTAGGCGCTGGGCCTGCAAAAAATGAGTTTGCTAGGTAGGTTACTCGTGAAGTAATATTGGTAACCTCAAATCCAGCCTGCCTGGTCCAATCAAGAATTTGTCCAACTGCCAATATGAATGAATCTAATTGGTAGAATCGAAGGATGGGACAAAAATGTGTTTGGATGAAGCTTTTTAGATTTTCTTTCTGAAAATTTATTATAGTATCATCTTTGATAAGTACATTTGTAAGATAAAAATGTAATTAAATAAGTTATTTGAAAAATGATTTTCGGAAAAAATATTATCTAAACAACCGTTTCAAAAGTTGTCAGGGTAGAATTCGGAATTGTTCATCGAACTGGTTTTCGTAAGCAAGATTTACTAATGCTAAATATAAGCTTTCCTTCTCTATCACGCGAGCATATTATACTTATGGACTTACTTATTATGGTTCATTTCATGTACGGACATAACAAGAATATTATTGATGAAAAACTGATTAGAATATTCCTATTTCCTTATGTAATAATTAAATTGTTCTAACATAGTAGTAAAGCTTTCTTCAAATTAAAGGCCTGTTCTTGTTTGTGTTGCTTAGTACATGCAGATTTTGATTAAATGTTAACGCGGAATTAAAAGAATCAGCATTTAATTTAATTCATATAATCACAACGTATTCTCTAAGATATATGGGATTAGTACATCTTGCAACTTGAAAGTAGTATGAACTAACTCTATCTAAAGTAGGCTGTATTACTACATAAAGTTCATCATGAGCATAAAGATGATTAGCAGGAAACTCACCTCCACTAATCAAACAAGTTGCATCAAAATGCTTTTAATTTGTCGGTTAATTAATTTACTTTTTCATTAAAGTACTAAAAGAGGAATAATTGGTATTTAAAGTTGTGCTCCAATGCAATGGTACTATCACTATGATACTCCTTTTATTTATTTATTTATTTTTTGGAATGTAGTAAAGAGGGATTGATTTTTTTTGTGGCCTAAGATTTTCTGTTCTTTTTCGTTTTGATGGTTATTTTTGTTGGAAATTACACGTATGGAATCATACATTGGAACCTTGGCAGTCCTTTTCTAGTATGTCTTAAAGTTCTTGATTAATTAACAACTAATTTCAGAAGGAATAACGGCTTTCTTATGAATGAAGGAGGAATATTAACACCGAAAAGCCTAAAATGGCTATTAAGAAAGGCATCTTTCCACATGAATGCATAAAAGGAATAAGGTTTATGAAACAGTACGATTTGTCGAGTAATCTCTACATTTTTGCACTTAGAATGGTTGCAGCCATACAACTAGTTTCTTAAGCATTTCTTGATACGGGAATTAAAGTTGAAATTCGTTTATGATATAGATGATGGAAGCTATATGAGAATAAGAGTTATACTGCCAATTGAGCAATTCTACTTCTTCTTTTGCCTATTTGGTGCTTTGGTTTTTTTTTTTTTTTTTTTTTTTTTTTTTTTTTTTGGATAGATCCTTTGAATCATCACATAACGGATGTTGGAGGAACAGATAAGAATCCCTCATCCTGAAATTCGGGGCATGTTTTTCAATTTTCCATAGTGGCCCTTAGAATAAATTAGTTGAGTTAATTAAAGTCATTCTTTTTTTTTTTTTTCCCAAAAATTGAGTCGTATTCTACTTAAAGGCTGCAAACAATTTGCCTCGTTTTAGGCTAGGTTTAAGCTGAAGTAGTACATTGCTTTGACCATCCACCATTTGTTTACAAAATTGTGTACCTATATATGTATAACATTTTAGATTCTAATTCTATGTATAAATTACAAGTACGATATTATGATAAAATGTATATCACTCGAAAAATTTTATATGGATTCGATCCACAACTTTATCCATAGACTTTATGGTTTAAAAGAGAGCCACACAAACATTATTATATCGCTTGCTTATATTAGCATGCATTACTATGCCTATGTAGCACTTTTTAAAATTACAATACTTACAGGTGAAGCCATGAACCCAATGCATGTACAAATTTCTCGCTCGCATGATGATTGAGTTAGTGGAGGGGAATTAAGATAATATAATATGGCTTAAAGTCAGAGCTCTAGCTTTTGAAATCACATCAGTTCAATCAATTTCAAATAGCCTAATTCAGTTTTTGAATAGCTAAGAACAATTAACCAAAGCACATTATAAATTAGCACATAGGAACAACACAAGTGACAAAGATTTTGAAGGATTATATATTCATATTGTTTAAAGACACTTTTCCGTGCAGTAGATGTTGAGGATAATGGAATAATTAAAACCATTGCATGATTCTTCAAAACTACAGGATTGCTCATAATTAGTCCAAATATATAAAATTAATTATAATAAGAAAAGCAAATTAAATTGAAAGAAAACTGCATTCTCAAGATTCCACTCGCAAGTTATAATAATGAGGGCTAAGAAGCAGAAGCAAATTAATTCAGTGTTGACTCTTTTGGGTTCATCATAATTAAGCAACAGTAATGTAGATATTAATTTAATCAAGTGGCTTAACCATTATATGGTCTCATGTGATTCGCCAAAAAAATGACAGAAAGGGGACTGACAGAACTCATTAAGTGACAGAAAGATAATGACAAACTAAAACTATATCTAATTGATCTAAGAAATAAATTTATTTTCTTCTATTTATTTTTCTGTGGCTCCTTTTGTTCCCCGTTGCGTATGCAATTGTGTTAACAAGGATTTTCTTTGCTCTGATAGCGTCCGAAGGGCAGAAATCAATACAAATGGCAACTCTATGTGGCTGACTTTTGCAATTTGCATCAAAGAATAATGGAAAATTCCAGTAACGAAGATGCTAAATTCAAATTATTTGATTGATGCCGACAATTGTTCGTACATAATTATGTCACCTTAAAAGGCTTCTAGTAGCTTGGTGATGCATGCTAACGACACTAAAAGTTTGTTTTTTCGACAACAGTGACGCTAAAATGGGTTGACAAGTGTTAATACCCATCAGTAATTATCTTATCTGTTGGGCAATTGAATTGATTCAATACCAATCAGTAATCATCTTATCTGTTAGGCAATTGAATTGATTGAAATCAATTTAATTCGAATATTAGGTTCTCATTTTTGTTCCTAATTCCTTCCAGGAGTGATAAATGTGAACTTGGTTTGCAAATTATTCCGCCAATTTAGTTATCACTTTTGTCCCTCGAATCTTTTGTGGCATTTGTTCACTCTTCTATTCTTGATTGCTTTCCTCAAGTGTCATCTCTCTAGTTTGCTCAACTATATGGTTAAATTGTACAAAAGCAAACTTCGATATATTAAATGTATGTTAGGAAGGGTACTAATACTCCATCGAGAAATATTTGAAAAACCTTGTAGGAGGTGTTTAGTGGAGCTTAACCATTTATTGAGTTCTAAATCAATAGGCTAATTGTTTGAACTTAAATTATTGGTATCACGCAAAAGTTAGATTAGCCAGTTTTTATGGATGATTGATCATCAAACCACTTGAATCATCCATTGCAATTCAAATTCATTATGAGCAACCAAGCTTGCTCGGTTGGCCAGGAGTTCAAAACTTGGCATTGATAGTTTAGAAATAAAGGGATAAACGTGTGTATTAGGGTGTGTTAGATAGTTGTGTTAGTGTTAGTTATACCAAGAATCTCACCCTTGGCAAAAAAAAAAAAAAATGAAAACTTCACCACAGATTGTGTGTGGCAAAAATATTATTAATGTGATAAATATTTTAATGAGCATGGTTATAAAAAAGGATATCATAATGAGCATTGATTTCTTAAAAAAAACAATAATTATGAGCAAAAGTACCTCCTTGAATAAACTTGTGTGATGATTGACAAGAATTTATATTTCTGTTTCTTTACATTTTTTTTTTCCAAAAATTACTTTTCAACATTTTATTTCACAAATACTTACTCAGAAAATATTACCTTTTTTAAAGAAAAAAATCTTCTAAAAACGTCATCCAACCACAGCCTCACCATAATTTTTTTCCAAAATTTTCCGTTCCATCGCCAATTCCGCCTTCTAATCTCAATCATCCATCAGCTAATAAGTAATAACGCTTTGAAAAGGCATGCGAAGCACCAGAGATATACGCGTGGGGGCCAACTCAGCCGCATGCGGCACGACTTTCCCGGCGGGACTTCCCTGCACGTTATTAGTCAGCGGGATTCTCGGTCCACGCGGCTTAGGCGTCCAACGAAATGCCCGTCTTTTTCTTTAGGTTCCTTTACACCGGATCTTCTTCTTCTTGCGTACATCATGCACGACTAGGAATCTAATCCTATTTCTAGTACTAGCAATTTATAATTATTTTTATTTGTACTAGTATTTTGTTAGTATTAATGTTTTATAAGTAATTTATAATTAATTTATCAGTATTAATTTTTTCGTTCTCATTATTACTTCTTTTTTAAAAAAAAAAAAAACATTCACCAGTTCATGGTAAGTAAAGAAAAGTGGGAAGAAAACTGTGACCACGAAGTCATGGAAAAATGAAATTTGTAAAAATTTATCTAGGGTTCGATATCATAGCAAAGCAAGATTAAATTTGGATAAATAACTAATTAAGAGAGACCTTAATATTGTTAAAAATTAATTTAAGTGTTTTCAATGTAAAATGCGTCAATCAACCAATAATATTTTAATAAAAATTAACCACAATCTACTAATTTATTAATAAAATTCTAAAAATTGACAATTGTTAACTAGAACTATATTCGAAATTTATGTTAATTCGGACTATAAAGTATTTTTATTTTAAATAAACGAGACAAATTAAATACTAAAAACTAAGTTAGCACTCTGTCCCTAGTTTTTGGTATTAATGAACTTGATCATCTCTTGGAGTTTTAGTGAGTGAGACATGATTTCAGTTCACAAGAAGACAAAGACTGAAGAGGAAAAAAGAAACAAGATATTAATTGCAGCACATGGTTTTGCTTTAGCAGTCCTACCACGGCTAAGGAAAGAAAAGATTCTGGTCAAATTACATTGATGCACTAACAAATCCAATTAAGTTGATATTTTGGGGCATAATTAAAATCCAAGTTGCAGGAGAATAGAAAGAGCAATAAACTAATGGTTCTTTTTCCATTGAATGGACTGCTGAATGTCGGAAGTCATGGCGTTTTCTTTCTTGTGTTGTGTGTGGTTTTGTTACAAAATATTTTATTTACCTTTTAAACAAAGGAAACAAAGACAACTGGCTGTCTGTCTTCAGTCCTCCTGTGCCTGGCTCGCTTTAACCACCCTTTCAAAAAATTCAAATTTTTATTTTTATTTTTTTAATCTGTTTTGTGTTTGGAATGTAGCTCATTTTTAGACCTTGTTGGAAAATTCTAATGTGATTTAGAGTCAACTATGAATAGATATGTCAAGACAAACCACAAGAAACAAACAGCATTGAGAATCATTTTTATTTTTACATGAGAATACCGATGGGAAGAAGTCCAACCAAGTCAAGGGGAAGGTTAGGTTAATTAGGTAATTGCCTTCTTAGACAAGTTTTATCAAAGATTTCAAGGAAAGTAAAGAGCCTAAAGGAACTTAATTCAATTATTTATTATCTTGATGTCTATCTATCTTTAAAGGCCTCAAGAGTCCATTTCAATTGTTACATGAATCCCTTTTGTGTCTATTTCACAAAATCACTAAAAGTGAAGCAAGAAAAATGCTTGAAGAGAAATCCTTTTGTTTTTCACCCACTTTATTTGGTGAAAAGGAATATTTTTAACACATATCCCTTTCTTTTAAATTTTTCACCCACTTTGTTTGGTGAAAAAGAATATTTTTAACACATATCCCTTTCTTTTAAATGTTACTTTCAAACATTTATTAATATACTTAGAATCACATTAGAGTGTATATTTAACTACATGCTATATGAAAGAAAGAAACATTCAAACTTTAACAAAGGGTTAAATATTATAGAAAGATTGACCCTGGAACTAAAAATATTAATATTATCATTGAATATAAGATTAATTGAGGAACATATACCTTAATGCCATACTCTAGAACAATTGCTATTATTAATCCAGAAGAAGAAGAAGAAGAAGACCAAAACTAATCGTTTAAGCAACCCGGGAGATAAAAGTAAATGTTCTCCATATATTCAATCAAGAGCCGCCTAAGCCTACCCCATGGAACATGGAAAGTGGGAAACCTAAATGCCCCCATTACCATGCAATGCAAGAAAAATACAAGTCCAACCATATTAAGTTTGAAGTGGAAATTTAGGGGTCAAGATTATCATGCACAAATCAAAGAAATACACTGAGAAATCTGTGAAAAGAATAGACATCCACATCACAGTCAAATTATATGGTGCAGCTGTCCAATGACAATTACAGGGGCAGCAATACTTGAATATGACCTCGATCTTAGCTTTCTTTCCTCTTCGATTCCTAAATTGCAGTATCATGCACGGGAAAAAGTATATAATACACCACGTATATTGCTACATAGTATATTAAAATTAATAATTTATCGTAACGTGACAATAATGAATTATACTTTGTATTATTTGGCGATATGTGATTGGTTCTAGTACACCATGTGACATGCCATGTGACGCATGCAATACTCACTCATCATGCACGTCCGTGAACAGTAAACCGTACTTCGTCGATCTTTTACCGAGGAGCTAAGTTACTTCTTCCTGGCTTAACTTATAATGTAAGCAAAAAATTTCTATTGCCTAGTTGATTTTTTATTAAAAAAGAAATTGGCAAGAAAAATGGGGTATATAAGATATTTAATATTTTTTTAATCACAATCACAATTGTTATCAAGAAACGCAAGATTTTTTGACTTGCTTTTCAGAGCTAGTACAAATTTTGATTAATTTAATCTGTGGCGTTGGATCTGGACCAGATTTCCTTCATTTAAATTAATGACAAAACTAGATGTTTTTCTCGAAGCCAACTGAATTGGTCCCTAAGAAAAGCAACAACTGAATCTGAAATGATCGGAATGCAAAAATTATTGAAAAAATAAAGTCAATAATCAACATTAGAGCTAAATTATACTTTTTCTTTACCCAGAAAACAAAGAAAAAAGTAGTGGTTATGTACAAATGTGAGCTCCTATTCAAACAATGTTCTCTTTTTCTACTACAACTACTACCTAATCTTCTTCTCACTCTCTATCACCGCCAGTAATAAACAATCAACTTATAACCATAGCCCAACCACCAACAACTTTTACTTTGTCTTCCTCTGTTTTTTTCATCCATCTTTAAATTTCAAATTCTAACTCCCCTTCAAATCCTTGCCATGAACAATTTGAAACAATGGAGGAGGTGGTGGTCCCCATTCCAGCTAACCATGTCTGTATGTCTATACCTATGCAACCAACCAAACCAACTATAACACTTAACTGCTACCAATCACCAAATACCAATTTCTTTTTCCACATTGTACACATGCCCCCCTCCCTTAGGCTATACTTAATGGGCCGTTTCTTGATTTCTCAAGCAAAGTATATATGCCAACACGGGGACTTGGGATGGTGGGATATGGGACAAATCCCCCTTCCCAAATTGCCTTTTGGAGTATGCTTCTTGTTCTTCAAGTTCAAGAATGTGATCTGATCAACCCCAGGCTGTATAGATTCCTCCTAACTAAGCTCCCGAGTGATAACAACATGGCCCCACCAACACCAAGGGTGGGCTCATCCTTTTCCTCAGCCTTTTGATGATAGATCAACGGCAATTCCTTCACTTTCAAGTTATTCAATCCAATCTTTTGTCGAACGCCCTCAATAATCTTTGGATCCGCAAGATTCCCAGCTGCATCCGTAATATAGAACACGTTTAAAGCCGTATCCCTTGTTGTGGAAATCTCAGCCCTTGTCACATTAAGACCATTTTCTCGGAAGGTTCGTGTTACTTCGGCCAATAGACCTGGTTTGTCTGTCGTACATAGCTCTAACCTTGTACCCTGTCATCAAACAAAATTAGCACATAACTGTAAGACTCACAGAGAGATCAAAACCTTTAACACGGTGATCAATTGAACAAAAGGCAAAAAGAGACAATACCTGAGATGCCCTTCTTTCAATTGAAGCTTGTAAACAGAGAATCACTCGTTGCTTTTCAGCTTCTGAACTAATTGGGGTTCCATCTGTGTGCTTAATGAAGAATTCCTACAACCATTTTAATCAAGATTAATTAAATGAATTATATGATTATGCAAATGAATAATGAAAAATCTAGATAAAGTCATAGCAACTTAGAATATATACCAAGGACGCTCTGTCAGCGGCAGTGTTAATGGTGGCATGAAACACAACATACTGCATGTCCGTCAATGTGCAAACAACATCAAATAGAAGCTTTGTCCGATCTTTGCACTGAATATTTAAAACAGAATACCCCCTCTCCAAACAATTCTGCACTAATACCACCATTGAATCATCGCTCGTCCTAATTATTGCCTTCCTTTCGTAATCCCTATCCGCAAACATCATTTGATGAAGCCTCCTTTCAGTGTGAGTAGCAGTCATCGAAATTGATGTTTTAGCACTCCTAATATCATTATCACCCTTCAAAACATTCCTCAACCGGGCTTCGATCCTATCAATTTTCTGCGAGTCCTCAATCGGGGACCCTGAATTACAATCCTTAACATAAATTAGTGATGCAATTCTCCCGTTATGCGTCCACACTTTAGATTCCACCACATTGCATTGCAAATCAGCTAGCACGGCAAAAACCTCAGATAGAAGCCCAACTCGATCAGTGCCAGTTAATTCTAGTGCAGTTAGGCCCTCAATGGATCTTGATGTCGTATAATGGATTGTCCCGAGTGACTATATTAACAGAAAAGAATATACCAAATTTAGTAAATCCCAATAATTACTTTGAACATTAACCAACAAATTCAATGTAATAAATGCAATAGACACAAAAACAACAAAATTTAAAAGTACCTGTTCAATGTAATTGATGACGCTCTCGTCAGTTAATTTGTTGCCATTTAAATCAGTTACATGAAAAACTGCAAAACAGAAATGAAACGCCACAATCAGCTAAAGGTCTAATAACGAAACTAACGGATGCTAACGTAGGCTGCCGGAGAGCCGGCGCACATTTAGCAGGAATACAACCTTAAAAAAACATGTAATTACCGTCCATGAACCACCGACCATCGGAAGAAATGTAAGCTTTCTTGATTGAAAGATTCAGATCCGTTAAAACTTGTACTGCTTCCAGAAGGATTCCGTGTTTTCTAGCGCTGTCAATCTGGAAAAACCCAAAAAAGAAAAAGAAAATTAATAATTATTATTAACAAGAAATTAAGGAAAATTTGAGTCAATTATTAGAATTCCAGAAAAGAATTATCAGACTTTACCATGACGCGTGTTGCATTAGAACAGCCAGCATTGTCGATCATGACCCTGTAAAGAAATTGGAGGTGGAAAACGAGTGAGAATTAGCGAAGACTTAAAACCCTTAAATTGAATTTCAAACTTTTGAATTCTTAAATTTTTAGAAGGTTGTTATTCTCCTGTTTTCCAAGGTCCAAGAAAAGTATCAAAAGATAAGAAATGTGAGTAATAGTTAAAAAAGAAACTCCTGTAAATAAATTTAGTCAATAAGGAATATTTAAAAATTATATGATTTGATTTTGTGGATACGCTGAACTATGGAAACTGTCCTAGGAAGATCTAAGAATTTTAAGGTTCAAATCATAGAAAATATGGAGAGGAAATATCTTGAAAATGAAAAGGAAAATATTTGCAGAAATTTCCAAAGAAAACCCAGAAAACAGGGTAATCAATCAGCCAAAAACTCAACAAAATTTTCGGAAAATTTCATGAGGATGGGTACTCAAATGAACAATTCAAGAAAAAACCAGAAGAAAAATCAAAACAAAAATTCATAAAAACTTGAAACGAAAAAGTGTAAAGAAAAAACAGAGTAACATGGTATAGTTACCTAGGAGTAGTCATACGAATCACAAGCTTCTCATACTCATCCAGATAAGATGGCCACTCCATACTTTCTTCAAAAAGAAAAATCAGCAAATATACACCTTTTCTTGATCTTCACCACACGGCTCAAATCGAAAAAACTTCACAGAGATATCAGAACTGCTAATATTTCCTTTAAAACATAGGCTTAATTGCCATTAACAACAAAGAATGATATTTGGTTCTATCTTTCTCTCATCCAAACCGAAAAAAGAGAGGGAGAGAGAAATAAAAACACTTGGTTCTTCTTCTTCTTCTTCTTCTTTCTGTTGTGAAAGAGAATTATACGCGTGGCTGAGTAATGTACGTTTGGTTTGTCTCTCTACAAAATCTACTTTCTCTCTCTTTTTCTTTCTCGCTCTTTCTTTATCTCTCTGTAACAGCGCAAAGCACACTTTGTGCTAATATGCTTTGCTCGGTCTCACTCACTCTCCTATTTATATTATTTTTTCATTCTTTGATTTTATTTACTGTACATGTATTTGATTTTTTTTTATTTCAAATCGGAAAATTTAGAGCTTGCCTCTGAGCAAAGGGTGGTGCTGTCATGCGTGACTCGTACTGCCCACAATAGCTGACCGTCCTAACCTTTTTTTAAATTTTCACTTTCTCTCTTTTTTTTTTTTCCCCTCCTCCTTCTCTTTTTTCTTTTTGGTTTGGGTACCATGTCCCTCCTATCAAAGAAGCATTTATAATACTATATAACACGCGCGCGCGCACATATATATAAACTGTGTAAGGAGACTTTGAATATTTTGTTATTAATTTTTAAAAATATATATATTAGGAAACTTAATTATAAATCTATGATAACATATAATTCCTCATTGATGTTGCTATTAAAAATACGTTCCTTATAATTATTGAAACTTAGTTATTTTTATGACAAGAATTTCTATATATTTTTAACCCATTTATAGCATCACCCATGATGTGTATCTATTACAATTCTAATTATTGACTTTCGGAATCTTGCTATTCAATCCTATTCATCTAGAATCATTCTATAATAAATTTCAATTTCCTTTTCAAATTTACCTTAATTAGTTTACGAGATAATTTCATTTTTCTCATATGATTTAAATCTAGCAATATAAATTAAGTGTCCAGTGTTCTCTTTATATCAACCAGTATATAAAGTAGTGTTCTAATATTTATAACTATTAACATCTAAAAAGATTTATTTTTTATTATGAAAGCAATCCGTGAATTACAAGAGTTAAAAATTATCTTTTAACTAAATTTTATCTCACGAACACTGTAACTTTGAAAATACTAAAATAGCAAATTTTAAAAAAATTTCCTACAAATTGTCATTCAATCAGAACTCCAATTATGATGAACCCATCATAATAAGAGCAAAATATGTGCAAAATGCCCATGACCTCTCGAATCTATTAGTTTGTGAGCGACTTTGAATTGTTCAATGAGAAAGGAAACAGGGCAAGCGAGAATTATGACTCGAATCCAGCCAGACCTCATTGTTTCGTGTCTAATTTCCATACCAACATTCACGACAATTGTTTTCTTGAGTCAACTATGATAAAGTGACACGCGTCTTTTGATCCCATGATATAGGGGTAGTTTGAAAGTCTACCTAGGATGCCACCTGGGCATCTCTGTCAATTGTGCTTTGCGTGCGTTCGACTCCTCCATGGAGATTACAGTTGATATTGGAAGAAGGTTGGGTGTAGAGCTATTATTCGAACCGAGCTGTTCGGGAACACAGCTCGGTTCGGCTCGTGAAAGTTTGAGTTCAACTCATTTGTGTAGCTACACGAATCGAACTCGAACAAGAAATTGAGCTCGTTTATTAAATGAGCGAATACGAGACTTGTTCGCGAACGCTCGTTTATGTTCGCGAACAAGGGGCAATAATATTTTTTCACTCATATTCTTCATACTTTAATTTATTAAACGAGCTCGTTTGTGTTCGCAAACGCTCTATTCACTTCTTGTGTTAAACGAGCCGAGCTTATATGAGCTCGTTCGAGCTCGGTTTGTTGGTGTTAAACGAACCGAACTCATTCGAGTTCGTTCGAGCTCGGCTCTTTAGTGTTAATCGAGCTTCTTATTTTTTTAACGAACCAAGCTCGAACAAAAAATTTGGCTCGTTTAATAAACGAGCCGAGCCTGTTCGTTTATTAAACGAGCTCGAATTCGAACACCAAATACTCGGCTCGGCTCAGCTCGGCTCGAATAACACCTCTAGTTGGGTGGAAGAGATTTTTAAGGTTGAAGGGACAATCAATATTCCTCATCAACGTTTAGGGTTCATTGCACGTGACTTAGTGGGAGGAATGAATTTGTAGAATCTATTGCACTTAGCCTCACCTGTCAGTCACTACCCCTCTCTTCTAGCGATCCTTTTCTTTTGAAAATATTATCCTCTTCTTCTAGTAAATCTTGTAGGTTGGTGACATTTATGTGAAATATAGTTGGTGATGAATTCGTTTGTTTGGTATTGTTTTAAAAAATTTGTTTTTAGAAAACTCTAAAACAATTTTTTATGAAAGAACACTCAAAAAAATAATTATCCAAACGAAGTGAATTTTTAATTTATTGTTGTTTCGGATCAGTTTGCGAGCTTGTTGTCACTTGTACTGTGAAAAAATTGTTAATCCTTATTTAAATAAATGCTAACATTCCAAATAAATTTTTATCCTTTTTTGGGAGCATGAGAACCAAATTATTAGCCTAAGTTTCCTATATTTATGATTTTGGATTCTTAATTTTAAAGGGAATATTCATCAGCATTATGTAGATTCTAAGATAAAATCAGTAAAGTCCCGTGTGCATATCAATCATATTTAAGATAACTAAATAATTCGGGTGGTGAGGAGGGAAGATAATCAATTAAGATGGCTTGTATTGTACATTAAGTTGAGATCTACCGACTGATATTATGACGCCCACACGTTACAACGCCCGAGCTCAGCAGTCAGTGCTACTGGTCGGCTTTTCTGTTGTCATAGTTCTTCCCGGTTTTCTAGTATTCCTCGGTGCCTGTTTGATCATTGCTGTTGTTATAACATAATGAGCTTGGATTTCATTCTTCTCTTCCCTATGTTTATAATGCCAATGCTTGCCTGCTCAGCTATTATTAATCAACTAACCAGCTAGAATTCGTTAATAATTAATAATTTAGTTGTCTTTGGATGGAAATTCTCAAATATCAAAGTAATTATCGACAGAATGGCCTAAGTTAACTTAAAATACTGTTCTTGGCTTCAATTCACTTGACAAAACCAATGCAAAACAAAATTTGCACATCAACGTTATTGATTTTAAGGAGAACTATCACGGTGAGATTTGTCTTCTATATGGTTTCATCTGAAGTTCGTGCTAGTGAACTTTTCACATTTCACACGCTACAAACACAATTTGATAACTTAAGTCAAATCGTTGCATGAACTAAAAACAATGCAAAAAACAAAAAAGGGGAAAAAAATCTAAGCCATTTTAACTTTTTGACTATCCTATGTGTCAATATTTAATTGGACATAGGTTTAACAAGTGCATTCGCTTAATTAAGATAGTCTTTTTTTAGGTTAATTAAGATACTTTTAATTATTTAATAATCAATCAGTTGTAACGTCGGACGTGGTGAACTGAAGGCACGAGTAACGGCAGCACCAGCCCAACATGAGTCCCATTTATGTGGCCCTTTTGTAGTGACAATCACGTGCAGGACCCGCAGAAAACACGTTCGTTTTTTGGCCGTTCCCTTTGCATACTTGTTACGACGTGGCACGATCTAAATCCGTTTATAAACTAGTCTCCTCCCGACAAGATCAATTAAATAAATCATCAATGCTTCACCGGACGATCTCCCGCCCAACGATCTCGGATTCAGCCACGTGTTAGACAGTAAGTAGTGCGAGTCATGCCGCTTTGTGACGGCGCCGAAACGGCCGTTAAGACGGCAGTTATGGCGGTTGACCTGTAGTAGTAAAAGGCGGGAAAGTGGTGTAAAGATGGGATGATGTTCCCGCCGGATCGGACGGTGGGGCGCAGTCATGATCATCGATAATATCGAGTGCGGGTCCCCCATGAGGATGACGTGGAAATTACGTAGGGCGTATAAATCGAGATTTTGGCGGGGAAAATGATCAAAAAGAAGAATCGAGTGGCTTTTGCAGAAGCCAAGGGGCGGATTAATTAATTGAAAGGGAAGGTGCCCCGACACGTGGATGACAGCTGTATATCAGGTCACCTGTCACCTTTTTTTTTTTTTTTTTTTTGGCTTGGATATTTTTTAGCTTTAATTGGAAAACCCGCCATTTTCTGGTCTTTTTTTGGGCTTTTTTGAGTGTTTAAATTTAGGCGCCAAATTTCGAAATTTTGTTGGACCTGAAAATTGTCATGCCCGAAAATGGTAAAGAAAACATTTAGGTGGTAAATGGTACACCTTTACATTAAAGTGACATCAAAGGATATCAGTAAACCTAGGATGGAATGAATAGAAAGTTGAACAATTTATGATTTCATCTCAAATATTGGGGATTCAAATTTTACTAATACCATTCTCTCTTCTAAATGTAATAGTATAGATTTGATAGGAAAAAAAAAAAAAGAAAAGAAAAGGAAATCTTATATGAATGATGTTCCTTAACATCAGAATACTAACGACGTATGAACATTTAAGTGATTAAGGATGATTGATGGATTAGTAAACCAAGTTTGCTAAGAATGCACCAAATGGAAACAAAAGAAAATAAAAATAAAAAAACAAAGTATGCTGGGGTCAATAAAACTTGTAATTTGATACCCTATAATGTGTACGGATGGATGGATTTTTTGATTTTTTTTAAGAAAAAAATACTACAGTAGGTTTTTTAACATAACTGTGTATGAAGTAAAAAAGTAATTAGAAAATGTGTTCGAAAAATAATTAAAAAAGTTAAACAAAGAAAGCCCTAGACAATGAAGTTTTGAAAAAATTATATGTTGGGAATAAGTTGAAAAACATCATGTGTTTAAGTAGTAGCACAGTCGTTAATGTATCAATTTGGAGATTCCAATTTGGCTAAAAATATGTTCTAATACTAGAAGAAAAAGACTTTGTATCGAAGCAATTTTTCATGCAGCTGTGCCTTTAACTCTCCACGGGTGGCATGTTTTCTTATAATGCGATTTAAACGTGTTTAGATGGAAGAATTCTTCCAAATCTCAGTTGATTTGATTTTAATTATGTTAGTTAAGGTAGATATATTTGCATGAATCATGATTTGGTATGTAGAAATAGGAACCTGGCTATAGGGTCTAAAATTTCTAGAACTCGAGATTTTGATAAATCTTGTTAGCTTGACCTTGACCATAAATTAACATTTAACCAATTTGAACAAATACATCAATCAAGACTCAAAAGGATTTGTAAAGCAAAACACTGGAAATTTTTCTAGAATAATAGGAGGCTAAGTCGAAGCACGTGAAGTCATTAGACCGGGTCGTGGCTATTCTTTGCCCTTTGGAAGATTCTAAATAACAATTTCAATTAGCAGTTAGGCAAGCGGATTAGAGGCGATTTAACAATCAGTGAACGTTCGACCTTAATTATTTTAATACTACAGTAACTTCATCTTACTCTGAAATTATTCTTAACCTTAGCTGTTTTACCACTGAATTTTTTAGGAGATTTTTAGGTGAATCGGGTATTCGCCTGTGAACCTTGTGGTCTAAAATAATAATATGTAAACATAATATTGAATGCTGATATAAGAAAGTGATATAAAAATATTTATGTGGATTTATTTTATAATATAAGATTCATATATAAAACTCTAAATCGAGTCCATTTAATAATTTTTCCAATTTCTCTATCTTACTGTGGACTTATTTTTTTACCAATGAAAATATTCCAAGGGGACCCTACCAAAAGTCTGGTTTAGATTTTAAGTGTGGTGTGAATTTTGTGGCAACAAAACGTAAGCAGTAGGCAAAAGGTAAAACAGTCTGGCTTAGATTGTCTTGCAAGTTTGATCCATTCACCACGCACTAGAACTCATAAATATAATATGGCAGCAGTAGACTGACTTCTTAAACAAACAAAAAATTGCCCACCCGAAAAAAAAAAAGGACTGACTTCTTTGATAGGTTATTGTTTTTTTTTTTTTGCTTTGACTAATTGATAGCTTATTGTTATTATCCCGAATTGGACTCTACAGTTAAAATTTTAAATGTCAAAACTTGACTTAGAAAATGTGAAGTGGTACAAGGAAAAATATAGAATCATTCATTTGCATTTTCAAGTGATGCATTAAAATTAATAATTTGTTATCCATGTAATGACGGTAGAAAGTGATATAAAATAGTGACATATAAGCATAATGATGAATGTGTCGCGCCCCATTTTTCGAAAATAAATAGAGAGATGTAAAGAAGATGTCGGGAAAAGGGAAAAGGAAGTATTAAATGTAATGTTGTGGTTATTAAAAAAAACGTGTAAATTTTTTTGTAAAAACTAATTTTTTGAAAATGCTTTGTAAAAGATGATTCGATAAAAATGTGACAAAACAAATGCTTTACTTTAAAAAATAAAAGAAAAATGGCCTAAAATGGGACTTTTGAAATGCGACGATTTTTGGGCCCGAAAATAGAGTCTAAAAAAGGGTTTTTAGTGAAAAAGGAGTCGCCACTTGGTATTGAGTTTTGGTGTACCAAGTCACCCGAAAATATTTTGTGGAAGGAAAAACATTTGGAAATTATTTATTTAAAGAAATGATTTTTTGGAAAAATATAAGAAAAACAAGAAAAACCCTTTTAGACGACTCCAGGTCTTTTGAAAACAAGAGAAAAGGGTTCGGGAGTCACAGTTGAAGAAAGGGAAGGCAAAGGCTCGCGCCTAAGGCACCCTTTCAACCTAGCCGAAACTAGTTGCGAGGTTTAGTCTAAATTTTCCTAATATAACCCTAAGATTTTATCACATTTGGATGCAACTATATGAATGCAAATCTAATCCTAAAAAATGGATATCGATAAGGGACGAAATATTCCATTGAGGTTTGGTCGGGATTATCGCATTAATTGCGAAACCCGAGTCTAGACCCCGATGGAGTCACGAGTGTAGATGCAAAATGAAATGCAAAAGGAAAGGAAAATAGTAGTATAGATAATAAATGATCAAAGAGAGTAGGAATGCAACATAACGGGTACGGGGAACTAATAAACTCGTGACTAACTGTTTCTACTCACGGAGGGGGGAACGACATGTACGCCATCGCTTCCCACGTGAGTAGATTGACTATTTCTAGTCAAATCACACAAATGAACTAAAATTCTATGTGTAGTGGAATCTAAATGTCATGCACTAGGTAGATGTTAAAAATAGATAATAAATGATAAAGTATATAAAAATTATACAAAAATGAAAAAAGCCTAAAAGATAAAAATGTGTGTGAAATATCATGAACACGCGAGAAATGATCCTAATACTAAAATGATCTAAAGGCCTAGCATTGGACTAGCCTATTTTCTAAAAATTCTCCGCTAGCGTTGGACTAGCGAAGAAAACGAAATTAACCACAACTAGCTTTGGACTAGTGTGGCGACGATACACATATATAATTAAAGCAAGTAAATAAATAAAGCATGTATTAAAGCAATAAATCACATAAGAGCAAGTAATAGCAAGTAGGAGCACATAGCACATAAGCATGGTATTCTAGATGTAAGTTCCTAGGAAAAGCGAATAAAACACACAAGCACATAACACACATAGCACACAAAAAGCCCTAACTATTACACCGAAGAAGCCTAATTACAATCTAAAAATAAAAAGGTAACCTATCTAGCCTATCTATTACATTTTCTATCTAAATACAAAATTTTGCTAAATAGAATATTACCTATCTATTACATTTCTTTGAATAATCAAAAATTAAATTCAAATAAATAATATGACATAAATAAATAAAAACTCTCACATGGATAAAAATTATAAGCACAAAAACACGTAGAAAAACACATAGGAGCACGTAGGAGCACATAAAAAGAAATATTGGAAGGGTAATCGAGATACCTCTCATTCGTAAACCCGGTATAAATGGCTACTAAAATGAACAAACATGTCAAAATTATCACTATTTAATAAATCAATCACTAATTGAATAATTTTCTACCGATCACTATGAACATGCTATGATAATTCAAACAATTATAGCAATAATAAACAAAATAAGAGAAAGAAAAATAATGATAACAATAATTAATCATTTAGGAGAAAAATAAAAATTGTTTAAGTAAAAATAAATTAGTAAATAAATAAATAAATAAAGCAAAACAACAAAGATAAAATAAAATAAAACTAATAATAATACTAATAATAATAATAGAGGATAAAATACAATAGTACATACATTGAAATTTTAACACCTCAAATAAGAATTATTAAAATAACTAAAAGGGAAATAGAGAGACTAATTTGAACATTAATTAGACTAACAAGACCCCATTCTAGAACATTAATTATAAGTTTGATAAAAATAAATAAAGGAAATGTAAAAAGAAATAATTTAAAGCTTTGAGGACTTAACTAATTTTAATTAATATTTTTTTTTTTTACAAAAATAAAATATTATAAGATTTGGATTAAAAGTGAAAATTTAAGCAATATTCTAAAGTGAAAAATGTAATTTATGAGGAACAAAAAGGTAAAATTATAATTTCAAACCCTAATTAAGATAATGACATAGTTTACAACAAATTTAAAAGCTAAAATGTAATTTTCAACAAGTATAATGCCCAAAAATAAAAAATTCCAGCAATATTTAAAGCCAAGAACACAATTTCAGCAAGCTTATTAGATAACACACAATTTTCAGCAAACATTTAAAGGCAAAATTTCAAGTTTTAGCTATTTGGAGAGCAAAAATATAAATTCCAGCAACATTGGAGGACAATAGAGTAATTCCAACAAAAATATAATGGCAAAATGAAATTCCAGCAAGGTTTAGGGGCAAAAATGCAAAATTCCAGCAACATGATGGACCAAATTGCAAATTCCAGCCATATTCAAAGACTATAATAGAATTCCAGCAACATTTTATGACAAAAATGGAATTTCCAGCAATGTATAAGGGCCAAAATGCAATTTTCAGTAACATTTAAAGCCTAAAATATAATAAAAGAAAGTTTGGGAGGCAAAATTGCAATTTTCATAAATATCAGAGGGTAAAATTGCAATTCCAGAAAAATTATAGGGGTCAAAATGTAATTACCGACAAATATAGGGGTCAAAATGAAAATTTAAAAAACGTAGGGGGCAAAATTATAATTATCTAAAAGTTGAGGGACCTAAATGCAATTAACCGGGACCTAATTGCAAAGAAAATTAAATTATGGGGGCCAATCTACAATAAACAGAAATTTAAATGCACAAATCAAAAATTATCGGGGCTACAGTAGCATTAATGAAAGTACAAGGACTATAAAATAAATAACTATTATTAATTAAAAATAAATTAAAAAAACTAAACTAATCAAAACGACGTAGTTTTGAGTGAAACTACGTCAAAACGACGTAGTTTCACCAAAACTTTTTTTTTTTTTTTTTTTTTTCGGCTGATTTCGGGTTTTTTTTTTTTTTTTTTTTTTTTTTTTTTTCAGATTTCCCCTTTTTTTTTTTTTTTTCTTTTTTTCTTTTCTCTCTTTTCTTTTCTCTCTTTTCTTCTTTCCTTTTCTTTCTTTTCCCTCTTTTCTTTTTTCTCTCTTCTTCTTCCCCGATTTCCTTCTGCTCCCCCCCCCCGATTTGCTCTCCTGATCTTCTCTTCTTCTTCTCTTCTTCTTCCTCCTTTCTTCTCTTCTTCCTTTCTTCTCTTCTTCCCTTTTCTTCTTCTTCTTTTCTTCTTCTTTCTTCTTCCCTTTTCTCTTCCCCTTCCCCCGATCTGCTATCCCACTTTTTTTTTTTTTTTATCGTTTCTCTCTCTCTCAGGTCTCTCTCTCTCTCTCTCTCTCATTCTCGGCCGGACGTTTTTCAGTTTTCTTTTTTTTTTTTTTTTTTTTTAATACAAAAAACAGAAAACGAAACAAAAAATTTGAAAGTAAAAGTAGGAGATTTACCTGGTAGTGATGCTATTGTTGTTGCTGTTGTTGTTGTTGTTTGTTGCTTGAATTTTTTTTTTTTTTTTTTGAATCTTTGCAGGTGTATGCGTGTATGTTTTGCAGGTGTATGTGTGTGCTTCTGTGTGGTGAATTGTGTGTCTGTGTGAGTTGTGAGTGAATGCAGGTGTCTGTTTTGTGTGTGTTTGAGTGTGGTGTGTTGTGAATTGCAGGGGAAGGGAGTAAATTTTTGTGCGTGACTGGTGTGTGCTGTGTTGTGTGCGTATGTGAGTTGTGAGTGAATTGTGTGTGTCTGTGTGTGCGAATTGTGTGTCTGTGTGTGTCTGTATGTGCGAATTGTGTGTCTGTGTGTGTCTGTGTGTTGTGTTCTGTGTAGTGAGGACGCAGGTGTGTTCAATCTGTGAGTTTTGAAGAATGCAAGTGTGTGTTTGGTTGTGTCTGTGTGATGGGATGAGATAGTGCAAAGAAGAGGGATCAGGAGTGAGTGTAGTGCAGATGAAGTGAGGGAGCTTGTGTTTCTGGAGGGGGAGGACAGAGAGGTGTGTGTGATCTGTGAGGGGAAGCAGATAAGGGAAAATGTAGTGCAGAGGGGGAATGTGAGAGTGCAGGGGAAAGGGGCTTTGTGCAGGTGAGTGTGAGTGGGGTATGTGTGTGATGCTGTGGTGTTTGTGTCTGGAGTTGGGAGGAGGAGGCAGAGAGAGTTGAGGGGAGGTGCGTGTGAGTTGGTGATGTCTGTGAGTCTGTGTAGGTGTGTGTTGTATGTGTGCCTGTGTTGTTTGTGTGATGCAGTGTGTGTAATGCGTGCAAATGAGTGTGTATGTGTGAGCTGTGTGCTTTGCTGGTGTCGTGAGGAAAGTGAGTGAAATTGTAGGTGAAAATGAAAGTCTGGTCTGGTTGCAGGGAGAGGGAGGGGAAAGAAATGCAGGTGTGTGTTTTGTGTGTGCGTTTGTCTGTCTGTGTGTATCTGTTTTTGTGTTCTGGTGAGGGAAGGTGGAAGAAATGCAGGTGTGTGTGAGTGTTGTATGTGTGTGATGCTGTGGTGTTTGGGTGCAGGGGTGTGTGAGTGTGTGTTTTTGTGAATGCAGGTGAGTATGCCTGTGCGTGTGTTCTGTGTGTGTGTTCTGTGTGTGTGTTCTGTGTGTGCAGGTGTGTGTTTCTTGTGTGTGTTTGGGTGCAGGGGTGTGTGAGTGTGTGTTTTTGTGAATGCAGGTGAGTATGCCTGTGCGTGTGTTCTGTGTGTGTGTTCTGTGTGTGCAGGGGAGGAGATGAGTGAATTGCAGGTGTGTGTTTTGTGTGTCTGTGTGAGTTGTGAGTGAATGATGAAGGTGCAGGGGAAGGGGAGATAGAGGGAGACCGAGTGAGTGTGTGTGATGCGTGTATGATGTCTGTGAGCTCAGGGAATAAGGAGAGGGGGAGTGAATTGTGTGTCTAAGGTGTGTGTATTGTGCGTGTCTGGTGAGGGAGAGGAAAAAACAGAGAAGTATGAGGCTTGAGTGTGAAGGTGAGGTCTGTGAATGCCTGGCAGAGGGAAGGGGATCTGTGTAGGCAGAGGGAGTGAGGGAGTGCAGGTGTGAAACGTGAGAATTGAGAGGAGAAGATGAGAATGCAGGTGAGGAAAAAAAATGAAGGGGGAGGTGTTTGTGTCTATGTGAGTGATGGTGAGGGAAGGCTGAGATAGAAAGTGAGGTGCGTGAGATGATGGTGAAGTGAGCAAGAAATTTTAGCAAAATCCCTTAAAATCTGATGAAGGGCAGTTTTTGGTGAGTAATGGAATGACCTTGCAGCTATGTCTGATGGATTTGGTGGTCGTTTCCTGATAGCTGCTGTAGCAACAGCTAGCTTTTCTTTTCTTTTTTTTTTTTTTTTTTTTTTTGGAAAGAGAAATAAAGAAAAACAAATGAAATAAAATAAAATAAAGTAAAAGATATTTGGACTCCCTAAAATTCATAAGAAAAATACTAAAATTTAAGGTTATAGAAATGAGTAAATAAAATTTACCGCAAAATTCAAACAGTAATATAACATAAAAAAAATGTGCTATTAAAAAAAGTAAAATATTGAAATGAATATTTAAAATTTTTTTTTTTTTTTTAAACCATGAAATTTATACAAAAAATTTATGAATATATAAAATGCGCATATAACATTTTCACTTGAAAATTCTCGTAAAAAGAGTGCATTGGAAAACGCGCTATTAAGTTTAAAAAATACTAAAATTTTAAATAACTAATAAATGACTCTAAAAAATCATTAAAATTATAAATAATGATAAAAATAGTAAAATCATGTATTTAGGAAATAAAATAAAAATAAACTAATATTTACATGGTGAAATTACCATTTTGCCCCTAGTACGATAAATTAGATATAATATGCGAAAATTGTACTCGACCCCCGAAAAATAAAAAGTACCCCCTAAAATAAAGTAACACGCATATTTTTACCAAAGGTGTGTCAAAATTTGGTGTCTACAGAATGCTGACATAAAAACGTGAAATAGAAATGTTTATGTGAATTTATTTTAGACCATAAGATTCACAGGTAAAACTGTAAATCGAATCCATTTAAGAATTTTTCAAATTTCTCTATTTTACCGTGGAATTATGTGGACTTATTTTTTTGACCAATGAAAATATTCCAAGGGGGCCCTACCAAAAGTCTGGTTGAGTTTGTAAGTGTTGTGTGAATTTCGTGGCACCAAAACGTAAGCAGAAGGCAAAAGGTTAAAGAAAATAACACTGTCAAAAACTGTAACTAGATTTTTAGTTACAGACTAATCTTAACCATTCAAGAGTCATCATCAATTACAAACTCTAATTCTTATTTTACCTATAACCTAAACTACCAGTTTCTTACATAAGTATTATTTTTTTTTATTATTGCAACATAGACCCTAAGAAAAAAAACTTTGGCTAACATTTTCATTACTAGATTTTATATTTACTTTTGAATTAGGATTTAGGATTTAGGGTTTAGAATTCAAAACGCAGGGTTTATGCTATTGGAATTTAGGGTTTTAATTAGATTAAAAATAGTGGCAATTATGGCTTTTTTTGTTAAGGAAAATTACAGTTAATTTTTTATTTATTAAAAATAATTTTAGATTTTTTTAGTAAGTTAGGATAATATGATATTCTTTTAAAATTAAATTAAATTAATATTAATTTAGAGAAATGCTTTTTTAGTAAGTTGCAATAATATAGGACTTTTATGAAATTAGGTTAGGTTAACATTAATCCAAAAGTAACATATTACGTTAGGTGTCTTTGATACTGAATATTACAGCGTCTTTGACACTGAATATCACAGCGTCTTTGACGCTACTATTGTTCAAAGGTTAAATAGTCTGGCTTGGATTGCCTTGCAAGTTTGATCCGTTCACCACGCACAAGAACTCATAAATATAATATGGCAGCAGTAGACTGACTTCTTTAACAAACAAAAAAAAGCCCACCCGAAAAAAAAAAAAAAGACTGACTTCTTTGATAGGGTTTTTTTTTTTTTTTTTTTTGGACTAATTGATAGCTTATTGTTATTATCCCGAATTGGACCCTAACGTTAAAATTTTAAATGTCAAAACTTGACTAAGAAAATGTGAAGTGGTACAAGGAAAAATATAGAATCATTCATTCGAATTTTCAAGTGATGTATTAAAATTAATAATTTGTTCCCCATGTAATGACAGAAGACTATACTTTATAATATTTAGTACTAAGTGATTGGTATTAATATACACCTGACATGCTACGTGGTACACAAAGTATAACCAATATATCGTATCCTAATTGAACGTCATATCCTAGTATTCAATTTTTCTGTATAAGTTTTTGCTCGATTTAATCACTTCTATCATGCTTTAACTTCTCTTTACAGATCAAATATGTGGAAAAGGGACCAAGGATTTTTTTTTAATGAGTTTTATTGAGCTATCTACCTAAAAGATGTTTCTTGTGAAAATGATACTCCTTGTTAAAAAACTAGAACAAAAATTGTTGGTGAATAATAACATTTAAAAGTGTGAATCATATATGTGAATTTTCTAAATCTTGGAAAGAAAAACTAGGTTCTTATCTTCGCATGACATTAGGGACTGAGATTTTACTAAGTCGACTTTTGCTGTCAAACAACACATCAATTATGTGGCCTTTTTAGTCAAAACTTTAAGCAGCCTTAACATCGTCTACATTCTAAATGCTATTTCCACAAAACAATTCCAGACCTTAAAAGACAAATACTTTGTTTAAAAAAAAAAAAAAGACAAATACTGAAAAGTTGGTGGTATGACAACTCACAGCTGGAAAGTTGAATGCAGCTGATGGTGGAAATGGAGGAAACACGGCATTAATTACCCAACTATTTCAGGGTAACGCAACTTTTGAGGAAGCCTTAAAGTATCTCTCGTTTTTTGAGCAAGTGTTGCGGCTTCGTGTGAATTGATTTTTATTCCACAAAGAATTTAGCTAAACTCGGAAAAAAGGACGTCCTAATTCAACACTTACGTTGATGTTTTCAGATTTATCGTTGATCAAAGGGAAAACTGTACCAATAATCCCTCACATTTGCACATTATCCTTTTTTAGGCTCTTACATAGAAAATGATGGCTCCGTTTGGACACATTTGTTGGAAAATTTTTTCCAAACCTATTTGGACAAATGGAAAATTTTTTGTTCAAAAAGTTAAAATTCTTTTTGGTTAAACTTTTTTACCAAATTTTCCTACCAAGTTTTCATTCTAAATTTCCAATGAACTTTAGAGATTTTTTACACAATTATTCACAAAAGCAAAAATATTTATGTTCAAAATTTGTTTAGAAAAATTGAAAAAATCGTGAAAAACAAAATGAAATCCATTATCGGTAGTTTTGAGATAGGACGACGAAGCGGACGTCCGTTTCTTTAAACAAACGTTTGGACGACAAAACGGACGACAAAATAGGTGGATATGATGGTGATTTGAAAAAAACGGACGTCACGTCTACTCTTTTAAGCGGACGTCACGTCTGCTCCTTTAAGCGAACGTCTGCTTTTTTCAAACTACTATCATGTCACTTTAAAAAAATTTTCACATCTAAACACTTTTTCACTTTTTTAAAAAAGTAAAAAAAAAATTCAAATAATTTTTTCAAAATAATTCTAAAAAAAACACTCCAAATAATACCATTCAAACAGCCGATACCTTTTAATCACTAACATGTTTTAAATGTAGTAGTTTAGTCCTAAATTCCATATTAGATCACTTTTCTGCACTAAAAAGTCATGGTATATCACGTACTAATAAATTGAGAAAAAGATGACGATAAAAAAAAAAAGAAAAAAACCTTTTGTTGGAAGAAAAAAAAAAAGAAACTATACACATTACATGATTTTCATAATTTTGGTTCTAATATTTTAAATGAACATTTAATGCGTATACTTTTCCTTTTTATTATTATTGCTTCTCTTGATGACCAACAACGTGTGGTTCAATGTTCAAATTCGTCAAAGCCTATTACTTTAAACATGCTAAAACACAAAGGAACGTAAAAATTTGAAATAATTGTAAAAGAGGTCTTACTACTAGATTTTTTTTTCTGCATGCTGTGGATTAATTAATGGAGTGTTGTAATTAGAATTCAGATGTTTGATTAACAATTGAATCATTGATGTAAGTATGTGAAATTAATTGCAACAATTCCCATCCATGATTGCTATCCTAATCTTCATTTTCCTCTTGATTTCCACAACAATCCACATTTGCCGAAATCTCTGACATGGATAGAAGTTACAAATTTGAAGCACTCGCTGGCAATCTAGCAGTACATGATAATGAACTTCGTGTTTGTTTATGGTTCACTCATTAAGTGATTCAATGCTAACTAATTCATTTGTTATGCCAGCCAAGGGCAGAGGTAGAATGTACCATTAACTGGATTCTAGTGAGCTGAATAAACTGAAGTAACTAAGAAGAAGTAGAACAAGAAATCATTTTATAATTGGTTGGTTTCTTGGTTTTTTAGCGAAAGTTTGCTAGTAATTATCTTGACATGCAAAAAAAAAAAAAAAAAAAAAAAGGAAACAGAGAGAGAGGGAGAGAGAGACAGAGAGATAGAAAAGGAGGGAGGGGGAGTGACTGTTGTTGAGCTACAATTGTCAGAATCCGGTAGCCAAAGCAGATCAGCTTGTTTATGAGGAACAGCAGCATTTTATGTCACACGCAACGAGTGAAACTAGTAACCTTTCCTCCCCAGACAGGGAATTAATTCACATGACCTAGAAACCATGAATCTAGGCTGCAGCACAACTAGTAGAATCAATACTCATACCCAGCTGGAGCAATAGAAAATCCAGCACCCCCCGTAGTCTGTCTTTATGCATGCTAGTGAAATTTGCATGTGATGCTATTCTAAATCCACAGTATGCAATGACTTGATGCTCTTCTTCTTCATCGTGTGTTTGATTTCTTATGTTTTTTGCAGGTTGATCTTTTAAGCCCAGTACACAATATCCTGCCTTTGGGCCCATTATGCCTATCTCGTACACAAATACAAGTTTTCTACAAAAATGGTTACTGCCATTTATTCGTGACTCGTGATGATATCAATATTTCCAATAACTGGTAAGACAACTAAAATCTTCATCTGTAGTCGATATATAATTAAAGATAATTCCACAAAGAAGTAGGAATGAATAATGTAATGCATTTTATTGCATTAGGTTATGGTTATGCATCTATGAATATTTCACCTCAGCAGGAGTAAAGTACAAACACATTTCGGCCCATTTAATTTAACACAGTCCCACGTCTTTACATGATGTAACTAGTGGTACCATTCGGAGTTTGTTATGTGGAAGCTATAAATGCTTCAAGCAATCTTACGTGCATTAACAAGGAACACTACCTCAAGTGTACTGATAACCTTTGGTCTATCGATTCTATGCTGTGGTAACACATGATTTTAAACTGTGGTAATACATGATTTTAAATATATTTGTGAACAGTAATGGTGAGAAAAGAGAGATTATTACGAGTATTGAAAAGTGATCAAATATACATTGTATTAATCTAATGTTTTGTTCCGCGTACATTAACAAATGTTTGTACATCTTGAAAAAGATAAAGGTTATTAAGTGGCAAGTTTGATACATTTGAAAAAGATGAAGGTTATTAAGTGGAAAGTTTGATACATACTGAATTCTATTTCGGCATTCCTTATGATCTGCCTCTTCATTCTATCTACGAAAACAGCTGGGCAATTTGTTAGCAAATTGCAAGTCAGCTACCACATATGTAGCTGATGGCAAGCATCAACTATGTACTAAGTGGGGGGAAGTTCACATACATGAATCCATTGAAAACCTGAAGGTAGCGATATTCACGGACAAGGCTTGACATGATGTGCAAACAAATGCCCTATTTAATCGACTTCTCTGCTAATGCATACATGCAAAACTCGTCCAGATGTTGTGTTTACTAGCAACCCTTTTATCCCACCAAACGATCAAACTTCTGGCACACTCGTAATTTCGAACGCTATCAATCCATTTTTTTGGTCATGTTTATGGCCCAATTGTGTTGAAATTTTATTGGAATTGATTCTTACTAAAAAGGAATTGCCAATGGTATCTCACAGGATCGATATTAGGCAGACACTAATGTAATTTAGCTAGCTGATTGATGTTTTATTAGATACCTAATGATTAAAGATGGAGCCCTTTTTCCATGCCCAGTAAAATTGCAAGAAACGGTCCCAAGTTCTTGCAATGTGTAATTTCTCGATGAATTTTACTACTCTCAAGTAATCAACTCAAAATGCCGAGGTTATTTGTACACCATCATTGAGGAGACCAAATGATTAAATGTCATCTCTTGACGTGTACATTCTGTCTTTCGAGGGGTGATTCTTTCATGGTTTTTCATTCTTCAAGCCGGGAAGGAATTTGATCAAAAGTCAATATTCGCTATAATTGCGTTGTGTCTAAAGCAGTCCTTGTTATGGTAAATTTTTCCAGTCAAACTGTACTACTCCGTGAATGTCATAGGTAAAAAAATAGCATTGGTGACCTTTTCTTTTTTGAAGGGGTCATTACTCATTAGTTCTGTCTGTGAACAATAGGATATATTTTACAGTCTAAATTTCATTCAAAAAGGCTTCAGATGTCAGAAATTCCATCTCGCTCCCACTAAGGAAAAAGAAAACACACTCATTGACTTAAAAAAAATTACTATCACATGTTAAAAAAATACGACAAGTAATTGTTGGTTATTTAAATAAAACTATCACTTGGCGAGTTTACCTACAAAAAGATTTTATCCAACACAACATAATCTACTTAGCTACAAAATCGGCTTTAAAAAGCCTGGTTATTTGGCTTTATGAAAGATTAAAATTTAAAAAGTTCTCTCACCCCACCAGATAAAAAGAAAACATATATTGACTTCCGTTTATGTTAATCTTGATTGCCTTTCCTTCTTCGTCATTTGTTAAAGTAAACTGTGAAACTGCAATGTGTCACTATAAATTATTACATGCCAACATACTAATCAAGTAGATTATATTTAAGTGGGAAAACACTTGTAATTATGATAAAGTTCAGATAATATCACTGCATTGTACCACCCCCAACCCAAAAAAAATTGAAAAAAAAAAACATTCTTAATTTACACACAATCTTCTTTTACTACTATTTCTTAACCAATTTGTCTTATCCCAAATGACTTATTTTCGTAAGCCACACAAATCAAATGTTAAAGTTGTTTGCAGTAGTATATCTCCAAGCACCAGAGAAATACGTTTATGAAGAAGCATTCTATCGTTTACAATTATAAAGGTATTGCAAGACGAAAAAAGAGCTAATTGCAATATATCACCAAACAGTTCTTTGCCGACAATCTCTGTCCTAGAAATCCATTCTCTTTTCAGGGACGGGGAGGGGACGCATGGTGGGGTGGGGAGAGGATCAGCAGTCATGCTAGGAATTTAGAAGGACCATGCTGTTCCCATTGTGTGCCTCATGCGAGATTTATGGTAGGTATTGCAAATGCATCGACTAGCATGTCTCATCTGTTTGCATTTTTATTGCCTAAAATGACCTATTAAGGATATTTGTAGTAAAAGTTAGCTAAGTTAGTAAATATTGATATTCTTGGTTTTAAGCACAAGAGTTTGATTTCCACTTGCCGTTGCATATTTCGATATGACCAAAAAGAGGAAAGTTCTATAGGCCTTTTATGATATTGGGCTTTTTAATTGACGAAGGAAAGAAAAAGAAATTTGTGAAAGAAAATGATCGTGCTCCTTGGTTTTAATAGCTGAATTTAGTCCATCTGGTTTCTTAGTTGTAGTTTTTAATCAAAACAAGGGACAGGTAATTGACATCTAAATCTAAGATGGTCTATTCTAATTCTTTATGCAAGTGATTTTTCTTTGCATATCTTAAGGAACCAATAAAAAAAAAAACCAAAATTTACTAGATTTCCATTTTTATTTTCTAGAACCAATTTCGAAAAGGTCTTATGGTGAAAGGAAAACGTTTCGTCTTTTAATTACTAGTATGGAAAAATCTTCAAGATTTGATGTTACAATCTAAGTGGGGGGCTGGGGACCCCCTCCAGCAACAATTCTCAACCGTTGAGTGACATGCACCTAAGTTCGGACCCTAATTACATAGTTTGGTGTAACATGATATCATACAAGGAATGAGATTTGCACAGTATTTCCTATGCACAAGTGTACAACAAGTGTAATTATAATGCCGGTGATTGGGGTCAGAATCACTTTTAATTGGCACCAAAAGAAGAAAAAAAAAAAAAAATCTGAGAGAACTAAGAAATTAGAGAAGAAAAGTTGAAATAAAAAAAGAAAACGACACAAGCATGTGATGGGAAGCTCAAGAGAGCTGTACTTACGTTATCTTTTCAGCACCTTGCCATTGATCAGCTTTTAAAGTGATGTAATAAAATCAGTTGAATGTGTTTGCCTATTTTCACTGTTTCATCATTATAATCTGTAACAAAATTAGTTGAATGAGTTTGTCAATTCTCACTCTTAGATCATTATAATTCATAAAGGTAGTTCAAAGAGTATTAAATACGCATCTAAATTGGGGAGTGACTATAGGAATGTAAAATGTGGGTATCTTCGAATTAAAATCCGCAAATGCATGGTAGATATATTGCAGTTTCTTTGCCAACTGCCATAGTTGATTGTAGTTTGCTCTCATAAATGGTTCTTCATGTGAGTATCTGATTCTGCCTAATTAGTTTGGTTTTTGTCACCTACTTTCCACCTTTTTAGTGTAGCAAAGTAGGTGTATATTCAATGTATATGATGTAAATCACAATATTTTCAAGAAACCGAGTTTTTTAAAACGTGTTGAGGGCTTGAAGTTGGATACTCAGTCGTGTCACTTTTTTTCTTTTTTGATTTCACATTTTTATTTACACCGAAGTATGTACTTATATCAAACTTAAATCAATTAGCATCTCGATTTTTACAATTAAATTTAAAAGGATTATATTTTTGGTTGTACAATTGGTTTAAATAATTCAATATCTCTAACCTTTGCCCACGTAATAAATGATTAGTAACGATAAACTTATCAAAATTTTCATTTAAAAATTGATAAAAGATGAGTATTATCTTGGTCATATAGTATCCTACTATCTTTAAAAATAGAGCACTACTAGTTTGGTGGTCAGTCCTTTTAAAATCAGAAAACTACCAATAAATTATTTTTTTAAAAAAGATACTGCTCATGAATAAATAACTCACTAAAAAATACGTCGTTATATTACATTATCTAATTAAATAAATATTTATAATTTTCTTATTAAACACACATACATAGATGTGTTACAATCACTAAGTATCTAAATATCATGCTATGGTGGATTGGTAAAATGGCCGCACTATAATGGGCCCAAATTTATATTTCTTGGACTGATCACAGGCCGGCTCTTTGCCAAGTTTACGACCCAGAATAGTCTTTTGTTTTCTTTAAAGCCCAAGTATGACCATCAAAGCAGCGTAATGGTACATTGGACTTTCTAGTGTACAGTATAGCCCATTGTAGTCAATTCCTTAAAACGCTGTCGTAGCTCTTTGTTGATAACTGAATGAATATGGGGAAAAAAAAAAAAGAAAGGAAACTTACAAGAATAATTTGTCAATTCTTCATTTTCTTCCTATCCAATCCACAGAGGAGTTTTGAACTCATTTTTTCCAATTCAGAACAACCTTTCTGGGGAAATAAATGGCAGCTCAAACTCTCTCAACACCTTCAACTACCCCACCTTCAATCCCCATACCCCATGGGAAACCCACAAACCATTTTTTCCCTACCCAAAATACACTAAAATCACACACTCACGCACTACAAAGTCCATGGCTAGGCAGGACAACCAGACTCTCACTTCATTCCTCTAATGCTAGACCCTCTATCCGAAAACATCGACCCATCAAAGCCACTGTCATTTTTAGCCTGCCCACTTCGTAAAGTTTCAATCTTTTTCCTTTTTTTTATGTGTAATTGTATTGTTTTTGCTGGAAAATGGGGTAAAGTTTTGAATTTTATTGATGTTGCAGGAATCCTGAGAGGGTTGCTTCGGAAGGGAAAGTTCCCAAGTAGGTAGATTTTGAGTTCTTTTATCTCTCATTTTGTGTTTTGATTGATTGCATTTTTTTTTTGGGGAAATTGTAGATGGTCAGCAAAGGCAATTAAGTCATTTGCAATGTCTGAATTGGAAGCCAGGAAGCTCAAGTATCCAACTACTGGCACTGAAGCTCTGATTATGGGAATATTAATCGAGGGTTGGTTCTTGTTTTTTTTTTTTTTTTTTTGCCTTTATAATTTTATCTTTTTGAATGGTGGATACTACTTTTTTCATTTTTAGTTTATTTTCTTTATGTTCATGTTCATAATGTAATTGTGCTTACTCCATTTTCCAACAAATGTATGTGTTGCGTGAGGTTGGACTTACGAGTTTTGACAGATTATTTAGTATAACAATTTAACAAACCTCGATAGAAGGGAAGCACATTTCGATTTAAAAATGATAGTGTTAAGTTTCCAAACGAATAGATGAACACACAATCTAGTAATGCATATTAGTTACTCGTGTGTTTGTCAAAGGAAGTGGATATGAATTTTGTAATTAAGGCGAATGTACAGAACTCTTGGGACATATTGCAAGGCTACAATTATTTTCAATTAAAAAGACCTGAATAATAGGAGAAGACAGTGTGCAAGATTTGATCCTTGTACTGTAAAACTGGTGGCACCAAGTTATATGAAAATGCCACCTAATGGCTTCCAAATGGGGTAACCATTTTCTGAGTTAGACGTAATTATGCGTCATGGTGTGGGAAAAGTAGAAAAACAAAAGAGGCCTTTTCAAGTTTGGTCTGTGTTTCACCTTAATTCCAATTGGAGCTCTGCACTCCCTTGTACACAAAATTGCAGTTTGATCTCAACTTTCATTATGCAATCATAGAACTAAATGCTTTGACATTAGGTCTTTACTTGGTTGCATTTGCCCGTCAGCTTGTACCTGGTTGTTAGTATTTTAGGAACATCTATTCATCTGTAATGTTTGATGTCATGTACAAATTCTAGATGGATTGGAACCTTTTTGATGTCTCATATATAACTCCTCATATCAGATGCTATTTTTTCAGCTACAGAGATAGAATAATTTAAAGTTGATGGACTTAGAGCGGAGCTAATCCTCCTCTATTTTGAAATATCTTCTAGACAAAGAAGCAGTTGAAGAAAATTATGGCCTTCTACCAATAAAGCTTGCAAACTTTTTGATGAGCAATCTAAAACTCTTTTATGTGATAAACTTACCTTCACCAGATGATTATAGTTCTTTCGGAATCTGATTCACATGATTATAAGGACAATGCATCACCATCTTTAATTGTTTTTTCTTTTTTTTGCAGATGAATGTGATATTCATTTCAGCATGCTTCACTCTTAAATCTCTTGATTTTCAGGAACAAATTTTGCTTCAAAATTTTTGCGGGCAAATGGAATTACACTTTTGAAAGTTCGTGAAGAAACTGTAAAGCTAGTTGGAAAGGGAGACATGTATTTTTTCAGTCCTGAGCATCCTCCTTTAACTGAAGATGCGCAAAGAGCCCTTGATTGGGCCATCGATGAAAAGCTCAAATCTGGTGAACTTCTACATCTACTGTGTTGGTTATCTATCAATTCAGATTTAAGATACCAACCTTCTGTTGATCAGTATGCGCTGATTTTAATTCATTACCTTGCTGGAATAAATTATAGTCAACTGTCTTTTCAAAGAACATGTACATTAAATTACGGATTGGGCATGCTTACTCTTTGTTATCGTCTGCTCATCAAGCCCAGATAGATGTGAGGTGTTTGTTATGAGGAATAACGAAAGTAAATATAAGGAAAGATTGAGGATCAGTTATCTTGTTTGGATCATATGAAGAGGCACTTTAGAATGGTAATGAGTTACTGTCCCTTTTAAGCTCATTTTTCACCCAAGTGGAATTTCAAAATCTCTGTAATCTTGAGCCTAACCAACTGAATTAATTTGGTGCTCTATCATTAAACAAGTTCTGATTAAACGGATTTTACCTTCAAATTGAAATTCTTGATAGGCCTTATTCTGTGTTGATATGTGAACCATACTTCTGACTCTTTTGTATAGTCTTGTTCATTCTTAATTTTCGTTGAACCTGGCAAGTTTTGGCTATTATTTGCGTGAATGTTCGTGCTAGATGTTAGAGAATGTTGTGTGACATGTACACTAGGAATTTTTTCTGGAAGTGAACTAATGGTCACTAAGAATGCACTAGATGCAAGATTATATGGACATTGGAAGCTTTAAGTAACTGTCCTAAAGCTATTAAAGCTCTTTTTCCCCCCTCTTCTGTAGCGCTAGATTTCCATGATGTGAGCTTTTTCTTAGGCAATGACTAGCAATGTATGGTGTAGTTTTGTTGTCTTTTACTAGAAAGAAGTACATGATGTGAGTGCTTTTTTCGGTTTCTAAAGTTGCTTTTTGTTGCCTGTCATAAAATGGGAATCTCTGTCCTTTTCTTGATTCTTAGGAAACATGCATGTGAATGCAGGTGACAATGGGGAAGTTACAACTGCACACTTACTACTTGGAGTGTGGTCACAAGAAGAATCACCAGGGCACAAGATATTGGCTTGCTTTGGCTTTAATAATGAGAAAGCTAAAGAGCTGAAATCTGTAATTTCTGAAACTGGATTCACAGACGATTAATAGCTTTTGGAATTAACTGTTGCAAATTGTGTCATTGTTGAGCTTGATGTGGATTGATCATTGCCTGCCAATAAATGCTTACACTTTTCAAGAGTGCAAGTTATTTCAGGTTATATGTTGACAGTATTCCTGTGCTTTGCCTTTTTATTTTGTAAAAGGGAGCGATTGAAGGGGGGTTGAGGAGATTAGGGGCTTTGGTTTGAAGTGAAGAGTATTAATATTCCATGATACCTACATGCTGATGGAGACAGGTGGAGCATATTTCTGCAAAGTTACATGATTGAGCCTAATGCTTTAGACTTCAAAGCTCTTCCTAGTTGTTCATGTCATATTTCCACTCACCACATTAATTCAACCTTATTTAATTGCCGCAGCGTTTGGTTCAATTGTCAAATTTGGTGGCTTCCCTTGTTTCCGAGGCATGATAAATTTAGATTATATGTTTCCCAACAGACTGAAATGGCCCCTGAAATGGATGGAGCAGTATAATAATCATTCCTTAGACCAGCTTTTTGCAGCTAAAGAATGAATAGACTATAGTAGCTAGGCTCTAAGATAAAACCTTCCTCCTTCCTGCTTGTGCTTAGTCATACTGCAATATCGTTTACCGCAGAATTCTTGTGATCATCTTGGTCCTTGATCTCCTCCACAGGTGAGGTCACCAGTCTTGCCTTCCTCGCTTCTTCATCCCAGTCAATCCGCAGTATAAATACAACCAACAAAACCAAGCAAGCCATGGATCCAAACAAGAAGCCTATCAAGATTCCCCGGAGGCCAAGATGGATTTTGAATGCAAAAATTGCTCCTACAGGTAAGGCAAATAGATAGAAGCCTGTGATATTGGCATACATGGCTAATTTTGGTCTTGCTGTTCCTCGCACTATTCCTCCACAAACTACCAAGGGAAAATTGAATACTTCTACTATGGCCATTATCAACAGTGTCTTTTTCACGTTGCTTGTGATTCCTTTGTCATGGCTGAACAAACGACCCCACCTATCTCTTGCTGCAATCATTGCAGAGGCACCAATGATGCCTGAGAGTACACTGATGCCCAAAGATATGTACGCTGATCGATAAGCAGGGCCAATTTGATTTGCTCCGAGCTCATTTGAAACACGGACAGATGCGCATGTTGACAGTGAAATCATTGCTGAGTAAAGTAAGTAATCAAAATTCATGACAATTGCCAAGACTCCCAGTGCTTGTTTGGCATTTGGAAGCCTCCCAGCTAGAAGCATTAGGATCTCGTAGCACCACCATTCAAGACAAGTAGTGAGGCAGCAAGGACCACAGAGTTTTAGCAATCTCTTCCAGTCGTAAATTGCTTGCTCCCACCAGCCTCCTTCATTCCAGTTCCCTCCTTTTCCATGCTCCGCAACAAAAACATATAACGCCAGTAGAACAACAACTACAAGATCACTCATCCAAACTGCCATAGACACTCCTTCCAGGCCTCTAGCTTTGGATAGCAACACATTGATAGGAACATGAAAGGCTAATCCAAGAGCTGAACTCAACATGATAGGAACAGCCAGGCTTTGTGTGCTTAAGTAGGATTTTAGGGGGCACAAGAACGATTGGACCACCAAATCAGGGAGCAGATACAATAGGTATTTCCTCACCGCAACTGAAATTTCTTCTTGCTGCCCAAACTGAATGAGAATCCTATCAACGTTAACCCACAAGAAAGAAATTGGTAGGCTTACCACTAATAGTAAAGTAACTGCCATGACGAGGGTCTTGTGAAGAAGCTTAAAGTTCTTAGCTCCAAAAGCCTGACCACATACGGGTTCCATGGCACTACAGATCCCGTTCAAGACTGCGAAACCAGTTACATTAGCAAAGGTGGCACCGAGCGTACCACCAGCCAAGGAAAGCTCTCCGAGGTGTCCAAGAAATGCAGTTGTGATGGCAATCCTCGCAAACCATGTAAAATTCATTGCCAACATTGGAACTGTAATTCCTCGTTGCACTTTTAGCTCTGAAAGGATCAAAGATACCATGTTTCCTGGCCATCTTTCTTTGGTAATCGAAGGTGAACAAGGTTCACAATGAAGTTTCTCTGCTGTGTTATCTTCTAGTTTTGATGCCATAAGAGCTAATGGTGATTGCAAGAAACTAGTGCTTAAAAGATGAGAGCCAAGTCTGTAAGGAAGTGAATTATCGTATCATGTTGGAATGCATGCATTTCGTGAAGGAGTTGTTTATTGAAGAAGATAACACCGAAAGCAATGCTTTATGATGACCAAAAAGAGAGAAATTTGTTAGTGGATTTATAATGCGAGATGATACTGCAAGCTAGATCTTTAATAGGTTAGAGATGCTGATAAGAATCAAAATGCTTGGTTTATAAATGTCTAATTGGAAAACTACCTACTTCGTGAATAACTACTATTTTTCTGTTGCATCTACTTTTTGCACAACAATTGCCTCTAGCACTTAGCCAACTTCAGTAAGTACTGTACTTTAGTTCATGTTAATCGCAAATACATAGTCACAAACATTTCAAGAAACTCAACACCATGCAGAAAACATAATCCTAAAATCCCATATAAACATAGTAGCTCAGTTGGAAATCCTGATTGGACAAATTTTGCTGGACCATCTATGCGGTGATGGCAATAGGTTTCACGCAAATAAAAACTTGGGACTGGTAAACTATCTTAATGTGGCGCAAAAATTAAGCTGTTACGGAAATGTAGCATTTGTGCATGACCTTTTTCTTATGCATTTGTCTTTTCCAACCTAAGGGAATGCAGGATGAAGAGGCATTGGCTTATTTCATCAATAAAAAGATTTCCAATAACAAGTGATTGGCCTTGATTTTAATCAAAAGAAGATTCATAAACGTGCTGGTGTTGTTCTAGACTATGGAAATGGATAAGAATAAGACAAAAGCAACCGTCATCTAACGGTGGAAATCAAGCAAAAGAATATATGGAAGCATTCTTGAGTGGGATAGAGAATAATTAAGGATTAAGTATGATATAAAGTGACATATGCCAGAAATACCCAATTGGATTCCTTATTCTCTTAACACCTGATCAACGAGGAATTTAAAGAAAAGCAATGATATTGCAATCTTTGTAATCTCAATTTGGCATCAAGGATATACTAGAAGGATTTGTCCACTATTAAAGATTGTCTATTAATTTTGACAACATTAATAGCCCAAATTTGTTGCTTCACAAACACTAGTCAAGACATAAAAACTAACATATAGTTCATTCATATAGGTATTGCACTAGTGAATGCTTAATTTATGATATGAGATCTGTTTCTATGATAGAGTTGATCCATATTTCTTGTTCAGTAATTTTGTTGTAAATAAAAAAATAAAATAAGGAGGCTTGAGTGCTAGATGAACTTGTCAATATACTATAGATGATTTTTTATAAGGAAAAAGATAGTGGCACTTTCTGCAATCAAGAATTGTTACAAGATAGTTTATACTTTCATGATTTGGGGCAATGGTGGGAATGGCTAAATGGAACTAAAGGGTCTATTATTCAATAATCAACAAGAAGCTTTGGCTGATTATAATTGGACCAACTTGGTGCTTTCAATGTATAAAGATAGACATAGAAAAAAATAATTTTCTTTAAAATCCAAGAGTTTTATGCCCACTCTACGCATATAGTCTTTTCCCACTAATAATAAACAAATTTACAAAATATCTTAATCTAATCGAAATTAATATATTTTAGAATAAGGTACCAAATTAGTGAACCACATAAATATTATTACTGAAATTTGCATTGGCATTAAAACTTGAAAGACTATATCCTTTCCTGTTCAACTCAAGAGCTTGCATAAGATCTTGTAAAGCCTATAAAGCATTTCGTTAGTTAACCTTTGACAAAAACATTGAACATTTTAAGATATCCTAAGATTAGGAAAACGACAGGTATATCATGTATGGAGCCATGATAGTTGGGAGGGAGTGCTTTGTTATCATTGGATTATAAGTTTTGCATGATTACAATGGAAAATGTAGGTGCACTGAGGATACTAAAGTCATGATTGTCAGTGCTATTGGTCATCACATCATCTCAGATTCTTCGTCTTTTTAGTTGAATCAGAGTTGGATTTTCTTTCCCCCGGTAAAGAGGATCAGCGGGTCACTGGTGAAGCACATCACCAATTATTTTCTGCAACTCGTCCAGTCATAATTGAATCAGAGTTGGAACACGAGACCAATTAGTGGAATCAGAGTTGGACCTCTGTTCTTTGTCCTGTCATAATCTTGAATGGATACATATTGGTAAAAGCTGGGCCATGACATTTACCAAAATGAATCAAGCAAAAATGATTGAAAGCATTTAGAAAATTGAACACGAGAGTTGATATCAATTTTTCTTTGCCTCTAGCAAACAAAAATAATTTATAATACTATTTTGTTTCTTCTACGGATCTAATTCGTAGCATTGTAATTCTGTTCGTCATACATAATTTTACTATATACAAAGGGGAAACATCCCATTTGGCGTTAAAAATTTAAATATTGCCCTTTTACTCAAGGATAAAATTGCACAATCTTCTTATAAAATATTACCAATAAATTCGCATCTCATTTACGAAACTTCGAACATAATTTTTTGAGAAAAGAAAAAAAATAAAGACTTAAAAATATTTTTATATGAATATTACTAAAATAGGCAAACATATACAATGTACCAAAATACTACTATATAGAGAACCCAACCGTTACTTTTATACTATTCGACACGAACTCATTTTCTTTAATTTTGCTGGTGATGAATTCAAATATTTGTTTGTGTTGATCAGTATATTAGTATGAAACCAAGGAAAGCACCTATGCCAATAAATCACATATTGCTTATGCCCATCAAATCACAAGCCGAGAAATGGTTTCATAGCATCCTAAAAATTCTTGTAACTGGCAACGGCAAATTGTTTGTAACTTTAATTAAAGTGTTTAAGAATTTGCTGTTTGGTGTCTAATATGTATGGTGGGCTGTCACTGTAGAATCTGGTTCGGCCTGTGATAGTCTCACAGTATGGACGACTTCCAAAGGAGCCTTGATACTTTCATATGTTGAAATTTCTCAACGATCAGCCCAAGTTACCCAAAATATATTGTAAATCTGGTCCAAACTTTTGACTCGATGGGAATTGTAAACCCCACAAGAAGCCTACAGCAGAATTCAATTAAAAAAAGTGGATATAAACTTGCAATTAATAACACAGATGTGACCTGCAATGGATAAACTTTTGTTGCCAGCCTATCTTTTGTGATTCCCCCCCCATCCCCACAGACTGGGGATTCAATTTCTACGCCATGAAAGATGAAGATGATTCCAATACAAGTAAGACACTAGAAGAGTTAAAAATCAAATTATTGCTTCACAAAAGAACACTATTATTGGGGTTTTAATTATGTCATTAATTGTTCAATGGATTTCTTATGATTCACAAGGGATTCTCACTCTTTCCCAACACATGCATTTTATTGTAGATATGTAATTAGCAGTTCCAATAATTAATTACAACAATTTACTTTTTCTGGGAGAAGCTTTTATAAAATCTGAGCAAATGAGTATTGTTACATAATCTTAAAGGTACAAGATGTATATGAAATCATTGAGAAACAAAACAAAATCAGCTAAGCATCAAGGTCAATGAGCGAATTAATTCTATGGTATTAAATTTTGATTACTCCATTCACGTGAGAAATTTTATATCCTACCTAATTGTGGGAGCTAATTGTTCTTAAAACAACAAAAGAACAACAGAAAAGGCCATGGATTTGAGGAAGCTACCAATTAAATTGCCCAAGTAGAATACGGTTGAACATTGGCATCTAACTACTGATTAATTAGGGGATTAATTAATTATTTCTTGATTGTATGTCTCCAACGGCATATTTCAACAATCACATGCATTCCTCAATTTTGTCGCTTGCTCAACCCTAAGTAATCCAATTCTATAATTAATTTTATCAACTAAATCTAGCTTGAATGTTCATTAGCATATCATCAATTGGCACGATAATCGATAGCTAAGTTTGAATTAGATTTACACTAGTGTATTAGTGAAATTTGTTAGATAAATTTATGTATATATGTTGTAACACAAATGTTTAGTTAATGAAAACCTAATTTAGCACTAAACAAGATTATATAAAGCAACTGATGCATTTTCCCACAAAGAAAGCAGCTGGATAAGGTGATGAAATGGAAAGGTTGCCTTGTGGGGGAAAGCAGAAAAATTAAAGATCTCCCTGATTCCATGCCTTAGGTGCCTACAACACTATCACATGGGACTAGCTTAATATATATATATATATATATATATATATATATATATATATATATTTTAACCTTTGTGGTTTCCAATTGGTGCAGTTCTCTGTGGGTTGCTGAAGACATAAAATAATAATTCAATGGGATGGTTAGTGCATCAATATCTTTAATGAAAATGACTGATTAATTAAATGTAGTGCTTAAAATATTTCCCAGTCATTAGAAACAAAGTTGTTTAAAGTTTCTGAACTTCATCTACTTGTTACATCATTAGCACTGTGCTATCATGGCAAGAGCCTGCTTATCTTGAAGAACCCACAGATTTTCTTTGCTCACGAGTCTCCAAAATACTAATTATGTAAAAATTGCGGATCCTTGTTGGATTTCTTTTTAAAAGTACTAACCAGTATAGTTTGGCTCAAATTGCCCAAGTCAAAATCTGCTTCATGAAAAGACTAATTTCAATAAAATTATCTCACCACTTTCCTTTGAAAAGAGAAAATGTTGTGGCCCAAGAAAAAGTAGTTTTTTAAGGAATTGGTAAGCTCTTTTCTTGAAGGAAAAAAAAATACTTATCATTTTTTCGTCAAATCATCTAACCCTACCTCGTTATAGCATATTCCCAGAAAAAGTTACTTGCTTATCAGGTATCTTATGTTCATATTGTTATTTTCTCCATTCAGTTTTACTTCTAAAATAAAGGGTGTCATGCTCTCTTGACCAAGGATTTTGATAAGTGATGATTAAGTACATAAATTTATGCAACCAATTATTCTCAATATTCAGTAATATATAGTTGGAGCTAATCATTGCTCTCATCTTTCTCTCTTTTACTTTAACAAAATATACAAGTTCATCAATAAGTCCTGAACATCAGGATGTCTATTTTAAGCTTTCTTCATGCCCAATCATAGCATCAGGGTGGCCATAGTTAATATACCTAAACTCATTAAAGATATTATACTTTGTGTGATTAACCAAGTAAGGAAAGGACTAAATACATTCCTTAAATATGGATAATCTCTTCTCCTTTTCTTTCCTTTTTCTAGTTAAATTCCTTAACTTGAATTGTACCTTAAGGTTTGTCTTACAACTGTACATTTTTCTCTCCCAAAAATATTGTTTAGACCTTAGGGACAAGAGGAGGGGGGACAAGGGAGGTGGGAAAGGAGAATGTGAAAGTAGATTGGAACTTCATTTTCTACCTAAATTATGTTGGTTGTTTGCTTTTTTTCTTTTCTTCTTTTTTTCTCCTTGGCTAGTGCCCATTAGATTAGATTTGATTGCATAATTTGTACTTTCATATTTCCACTTATACTGATATGGCTTTGATTGTCTGATGTGAGATTATAGAATGCCTAAAAGTGTAACCAAAAGAAAATCGAGTCCTAATACCTAGCCACAAGATTTTGATACTAGGATGATCTATTTCACTTTGACTTGTGAAATTTAAGTATTTGTCACATGCCACTATAGAGAGACACTCTATTTGTATATCTGGTCTATGTCAGAATTACGGATACAATAATTATTCATTACTATAACTCTCTAGAAAAATAATAAACTTTGAAAGTTGTAAAAAAAAAAATTACCACTTTTCTCGTCACCTAGTATTTTTAAAGAATTATACAGTGTCTATATTAGAATTTTCAATCACTCTGATCGAAATAAGATGTATATTTGATATTCTTTTAGATGTAAAATATTAATTGACAATGTCACATGATGCACTTAAAACAATCAAATTTTTATCTTCGACAATGGATATAAATCCATAATACACGTTATACACTCATGGTACTTGATTTTAAATCTCGTTAATAGTACACACAATACAAAGAGTTTTTTATAGAACAGAAAATAATAATTTTGTGAACTCTGTGATTTTGAAAGTTAATATGACTAAATTAATTCCTGAATCTCTCCCAACTAACCCTCTTGTCATTGCTTACCCTTTAATTTATAAATATATACAGCCTATGTTGTAGATCCACAATCAATCTTCTAAAATCTTAAATATTAGTAACTAGAACTATATATATTGTAATTGTAACGTTGAAGATTACAATATCTGTGATGCCTGCAGCTTCCCTTCTTTAATTGTAAGCACCATTAAAAGTTGAGTACGACTAGCTATCATGGAGGGACTTCCAACCATTCTTTCTTTGATACTTTTCCAATGTCCACGAGCGGCTAGATGTCCATTCAGACTTGGAATTCTTACCATGTCACGTTCTGTGAATGCTTTACTATTTCTTCAGTCTGTATACATGAGATTATCTCAAATTGGGAGGGAGAGAGAGAAGGGAGAGCCGACAATGAGCATCTTAGTTACATGGGTTTTCTCCCACAAAAGTCATGCGAGTGTGGATCAGCCAGATTATCAGTTTCAGGACCAAAGAAGAAAAGAGAGAATCCCAACAAAATTAAGAATTAGTACCTGTGAAAAAAGATAATAAATCTGTGCTGTGAACCAATCCAACATAGAACGAATCCCCCGCGGAGGTCGCTCGTGCTCGTGCTGTTGATGCCCTCAAATTGTGTCAGCGCCACCCACGCGTCGTTTCTTTACACCCCCACTCCCTCCCTCACCCTCCAACACTTACACAGACATCAACACTATTCTCAAATCTGAAATTATGTGGTCAAACAAACCATGCACTTGCAGCCATCCAATTCCACCCCTGCAGCCCTACATCTGCTAAGCCAATTAGTACTTAACAGGTATATTACACCCTGTACCAACTCAAAACAAACAAAATTTTTGATGAGGGTTCCACTCCCCCACGATCATGGATGTAACTTCATTAAGGGTAGATGAGAGTCAGATTTTTTTACTCCTACTTTCTTGCATTAATTAGAGAGAAAATGGTGTAATGCTGCTTAACTGCCGAAATTAGTTCTAAGTTTTATAAAAGAATAGTAAGTTTGATTATGAAATAATAAGTTATGTCAAGAAAATAGTAATAAATTTGATATAGCATTACTGTAACGCTGTCACTATAACACTGTCTAAACACCTTGCGGTTATGCCGCATCACTACTGTTCAAAATATAATTGCGTTCCAGTAGTTCTATCTATGTTACCGATCCAGAAGTTCCATCTACCTATCTTCATAGTATAGTCTAAATACATTATGGTTACGCCTCCTCACTGTAGTACTATTTAAAATATAATAGCGCTCCTATATTTCTGTCTAGGTGTTTCTGTAACGGTTTTTAGTTTAAGGGTTAGTTTTGTTGGATGTAAAATATTTTTTTAAAGAAATTATTTTTCTAATAAAACATTCTATATGGAAAACGTCATTTTCCTTACAATTTTCTACTGTTTGGTTGATAGTGTAAAAATTTTTTAAAAATAATTTTTTGATATTTTTATTTTTTATTATTAATATGAGCTAAATAGCCTAATAACAATTGTGATAAATGTTTGACAAGTAAATAGAGTAACTTGAGATTATTTTGTTTATAATTAATCTTCAAAATAATATAATTGTAAAATATACATAATTATAATCATATTATTGTGGAGCCCAAGATTATAAAAAAATTAGTTGATAAGAATTAAAAACAAAAATTAGTTTGGTAATTGAAGTTATAAAAAGTAGATACTTAACGTTTAATGTCACTATTGAACTTTAAGGAAAATAACTTACATTCATTGAGTATGTAAGTTATTTTCAATTAAAGGAAGGAAAATTGGAAAATATTTTACACAGAAAAATATTTTCTGGTGTTTGGAACCAAAGAAAATTTTGAAAATATTTTTTAGAAAAATATTTTCTGTCCAAACAAACCAAACCTAAATTGAAAATGAAAAGAAAAGTTATTCATGGAGAAAGTAGAATTCTAAAACTACATAAATGTATAAGATGGAGAACAAGTCCACAGCCATTTAACTAAGGTTACTTAAGAAAATTTATGATAAAATTTTTTAATAATTTACAATTTGTTAGCTGCATTAGCATAGTCAGAGATTACCCATTTGGTCTTACCGTCTTGTATTGGTAAGTAGATTAATCAGTTGATGATGATAATCATGCGTTATGAAAGATGTCGTGTGTCGGAACTTTGGATGAATACTAATTGCACGCTGCAAATTCGTAAATCTTGTCACTAAGATTAAGTCATTACTGTTTCAAACAGAAAACAGAATGCAATAGTTCAATCTTTATCAATAGGCGATCTATAACTGACGATATAGACAAGGATTATAAAGTACTTTTCACCTAGATATATGTACACTAGAGGGTAATATGATATAGGAAGCTATTGCTAGATATTATGGCACGATTTGCTGTCTAGATCTCGTTTCCATTTTCCTATGCCCTCTTTCAGCACGATGGTCCAATCTTCTATTGGATGACTTAAGTATAGTTTAACATAGTTATGTACCATGTGTTCACAAAATACCATTTTGTTGAACCCCTTGTCGTTGATTCTTTTCCCACTGAATCCCTATGTGATTCCTAGATATAACAATAGGAATATGCTAATTTCAGTTAAAACATGTTAATTCAAAGTTTATTGTAATTATTCTTATTTATGGCTTCAGAGTTCCAAAATTGCTATTTTTTGTGGTTACACAAATAAAAGCACCAATGGGGGTTGGAGCATACAAATTTTCTTGTTCTTTTTCTTGAGTAACATTCAAATATTGGCCTACAACACCAAGAATGCTCCTCAATAATTTTTTTATAGTGTTTTTAAAAACATTAATATAGTAGTTTTTTGAATAATGTGTATACGAGATAAAAGTGTAGTTAAATAATGTATTTAATGTTTCTGAAAAAACTATAGTGGTCGCTATCTGAGCTGAGCCATAATCTCAATTTTCATGGGATGCTGATTTCATTCACAGAATGTACTCCAAATAGAGGAAAGAATATCAAGCAGGTTAAAAGTGAGATTAAAATCCAGTACTTAAGGCCTGTTATCAATAGATTTTTAACCAGCTTTTAGATTATAGATTAACAATAATATGTATTAATAGTGTTATTAATTAAATCTCAAATTAAATTTTAGATTTTTTAAACAACTAATTTGAGATTATTTAGTTGTACAAAAAATCTAAAATCTAATTTAAGATTTAATTGATAACACTATTAATATTGTAAAAACTATTTTTTCCAGCTTATGCGTGGTTACACTGTTCACCTGCATGCATAAAATAACAACGTCAAAGTGGGGCTCCTCTTCCGTTGTACTTCTGACACTCAAGTTAGTAAGGTATTAAAATGAAGAAGTAATGAAAAAAAGTTCGGATAAATTGAGAGCTTACTTGTGTCTCTAGATTTATGAGACCCTATGAGGGATATTTATAACCTGAGAGCTTCATAGTTATTGAGCTTTTGAGTTGAGCCTTATCCCATAAATAACTTTAAATGAAGAGAAATTATAAATATGGGCTATAGAATTGGACTGTTTCAATTTCATCTTCTACAAATATAGATTATTGTTAATATATAATCTAAAAGTTGGTTAAAAAAATCTATTGAAAACAACCTAAACATCTGACTTGGATTTGATCGCCAAAACAGCTAGCGCTCCTTTTTTACTTCCTTTTCCGATCGGCCTGGCTAAAAGTGAGGAACCAGCAGGCATGTCTGAGCTGTACGTTATGTTCATTGTGTAATAAATTCCCGTAACCAACAGCACTTGTGATTCCTAATGTGGCCAATATATATTGGTCAATAAAGCACAAATCAAACTGATCATTTTTACGCCTTTCTTTTCTTTTTTGGCCACAAATTTTTTTGGATCTTGACAAATTTTCATTTCAATCAAAGGTGTCCATGAAATGATGAGTGAGAGAGAAAGTAAACTAGTCTTTTTGCAACAAAACATTGAAAAGACTTGAAATTTCAAAAACTCTACTAGCAAACTTTGAGTAGTTAGTCCTTTCAAATTTGGTCAATAACATATCCAAGTCAAAAAGATGATTTTGATTTGAAAGTAGAACGTCTTCATATTAGTAGTCATTCTCTTGGGAAAAAAGAATGCACACAAAGGACTATGTCGTAGGATAACAGTAGGATCACATACGCCTATATTATAGAAGCATCCTTTGTTCTTGAATGGGTGTTAGTTTTATTTTTTATAGTTGTGTAGTAGAAAATAGATTATAATTTGATTACAAGTTATAGTTTATGGTGATTATATTTTGCACTGACTTAACGTAGTAGTAGCAGCACCTGTGTTAAGATATTGAAGCTGTTAAAGAAAAAGGAATTTGTGCATACAATAATGGAAAATACATTGGTGCTGAATCAACACAAAAAAATGATAATTTTTCAAAAAATTAATAAGATTATATAATAATTTTTTTTAAAAAAATATTATCCTTTTGTTCTAACACTACCTTACCCCATCATCTTTCTATAACAATGTTCATATGTTTTTTTGGAAGGACATAAAGGGTTGAGGGCCAGAAAGAAGATGCCAGGGATCAAAATATAGACCCACGAAATGCGGGGGGATTTGCCACTTGTCGGCGTAGTAGCATGTGGACCCTCTGATTTCAACACATAGTACTGAGAGAGAGAAAGTTAAAGATAGAGTTTGCAGAGGATGGTGTGGCCTGCTGGTGCATGTGGGTCTTGGAAAGATTAAATATTTCTCCCTCTTTTGTTGCTCTCAAACAGTCCCCCCCTCTCCCTTGCAGAGTTGTCACATTTATACTGAAAGTAGCTGTCCTCCCCCATTTTTTTTTTTTTTTGGTTTAGTTAATCAGTTTAACATCTAATTGTTAATTGTCATGCTTACTCGACTTATTAAAGATCCGTTTAGTTAAAATTTTTTAATTATTATCACTATAAATATCATAAACTCTGTTATGAATACGAGTTCGGATCATTCTCTCAATACATTTAGTTCAGTAATGAAATATGTGTCATTCCACCAAAAAGGCAAATGAATTTGATAGGATGATATTTTTAGAGACATAGAAACTTCACTTAAGCTCTTTGACTCCGATTGAATGATAGTAATAATTATTTTTCAAATATGAACAATGGGTGTAATTACTATTAACATTCATTCCTTACCTTGATTCTCCTAAACTAAACATCCCCTAAGAGTAATTTTATAAAAGTAATTGTTATAAATATCTCTTTCTCTTTATGTAGGAAAAAAACACAAAAATAAGTTATGTTTACCGGTCACAAACTAATGGCTAAAATTTGGTAGATTCTTAATCTCTAGCCTTCAATTTTCCCTACTGAACTAGATGATGAATATTTGACGAGAAATACCTATTCATTATTACCTAATGGTTGCGAAGACCTTAGCCTTGTCATTTCTTTCGAGCAGAAAATTTTTTTTTTATTATAAGTGGGAAAGTTGTTAGATTATCAAAGGAACCCCTGGCTTTGGGATATGATGAATTGAATGAAAACAAATACTGTATTAGAACTGCATATAGATATATATTTTTCTTTATTTTTTAATTTATATGTGTGTTTATAGACACACACACACACACTCCTTACAACCACCTTTTTTGAGGATTACCATAATCATGGAACTTCTTGTTTGTTACTCTAAATTATAAGGAGCTCTGGTTATATGGATAATTATTAATAAACAATTAAACACTAGCCAAAAACCTATGTGTTGGACTAATTACATTTTTCTTCTTGAAAGATGATTATCAAAGCATATCTTAATTAGAAGTTAGTATTTAAAGTCTACCTTTTTCTAGGATTTACGAGCAAACTTAAACTAAAATTTTTGAACAAATTGATTAGGATGAACTCAATTGATTATATGGAAATCAATTATAAAAAGAGTAATCATTTTAATAATTTAATACATATAGGATATGATAATCACTTATTCCCTTTACAAATATCCTTGAAGGTATAAAATCAAAATATAAGCACTTGAAAATGTAATATTACAACTAAAGTTAAATGAAATAAAATAAATATATTATTTTAAATCAAATTTGTTATTTTTTCAAAGAAAAAAATTATAATGAGAAAATAACAAAACAAGAATATTAGAAAAATAGTACTAATTTTGAGTATCCCCTACTGTCAATACACGACTTTAAGGGTAAATGAAAAAAGGCTTGTAGGATTCAAGAAAAATAATATTTTAAGTTTTAAAAAATGTTATTAAATGAAGGAATCATAGATGTACATGTATGCCTAAATTGCATAATCAACGCAGCTGTATATATTCTATGTTCCGATTTACATAAAATCAAAATAATCATATATAATATTTCTGATTTAACAAAAAATTAAATATTAATCAAGTTTCTTTAAAAAATACAAATTTCCCTAATTAACAATGTTAATAACTGATTCCTTTTACTCAATTTTATTTTTTTCTCTCATCTCTATTAATGATAATTGCACCACAAAAAATATATTTAATAAATGATCTCCTTAAGATATTGTAAACTAAAAAGAAAAAAATATTTGATAGCTGAAAAATTTGGCCCCTAATTGAGTGTAGCAACCAATAATTAGAAAAATATCCTTAATCAAAGAAACATAGAATTGAGAGAAAAATAATTGTAAAATTATTATTCATCTAAATTGTATTCGACACAGTAATAAAATTGTGTTGGGAGATATGTGTATGTGTGCACATATATGTATATATATGCATAAATGAACAATTATTTCCTTGTATTTTCATTGTCAACACTTCAACTCCAAACAAATAGATCTTTGAAGTAGGCACGCAATTATTTTCAAGAATATATGTAGAATTATTTTTTCACAAACTTAATGCTTTTATTTTCCTTACTCCTTTTATATTTGTTGGTCAATTTATAAAACAATGTTCCTTTTCTAACTCACCTTGTCCCATTCATGAAACATGTCATATTTTTAAAACATAAAACTACCATAAATATAACCACTCATGCAAGAAGGTCTAGACTATAAATATTGCTACTATACAATAAATAGAAACCTTAACCAATCATCAATCACTAACCAAAAGTACAACAAAGCAACCCTTGATTTAAGTAGACAAAAACAGCAATAGCCCTCATGGAGTGGGACTGTTGACTAGCAAAGAGAAATGGACAAAAGGAAGAGTTGAATTGTGAAGACAGGAAGGTTTCAACTTTTTCTGAAGACAAACAAAGGTTTTGATTGATTATATGTGTTGTTGCTCCATTACATGCACTAGAGAGAGACAAACAGAGAGGAAAAGAAAGGACCCATCCACCGCCCAAGTCTTAGCACCAAAAAACCACACCCCATCAACCATCTTTCCTCAACAAATATAACCCTAATCCAAATACCCAACCCAATCCAATCCCCCATTTTAGTAGTTAACTTTTAAGAACAAACCAAACAAAACCTGTCCTAACTCCCTCAGTCCTCTTATCTTTTACCACTCCCAGAAACCCTCCAAGAATATCATCATCAGTAGAAAGCAAAAGCAAGAAAAGGCAAGAGTAACATCATCAAAGCTACTCAGTATGAAGAAGGTTGTGCCTTGAGCTAGATTGCTGGGATATGGTAAATGAGTTCATTGAAATTTTCAGCTGGGAATTAAATTTTGGTGGGTAATACTCAAAAACTCCACTTCTTTTCTTCTTCTTCTTCATCAACCCCTTCCTTTTCGTGGTCATGAAGATTAGGAGTTGTGCTTTGATTTGTTAAAACAAAGCCAAGAAAAGTAACTAAGGCAGAAAGCAAAAACCCCCTGCTCAAAAGTCTACTTCTTTCTTTCTTTTTCTTTTCTTTTTTATTTTTGTGCATTCACCATCTTTTTGAATCATTACAGCCTTTACTTGTACTTTCAGCTGGCAATTCTCATTACACCAAACTTACTAGGAAAGCCCCAAGAAAAAAAGAAAAAAAAAAACTAGAAAAGAAAATGGATCCAGTAACGGCTTCAGCTCATGGTCATTCTCTCCCACCTCCTTTCAACACTAGAGATTTCAATCTCCAACAATTCCACCACCAGAGCCACAATTCAGAAGATGAGCATAGCGGCACCAGCGGCCTAAACATGGGTCAAAAGCGAGATCGTGAGGAAAACGACAACATCAACGGCAGTGATGGGAAGGAAGGAGGAAGCTCAGCAGGAGATGGAGGAGAAATAACAAGGCGACCTAGAGGTAGACCCGCTGGATCCAAGAACAAACCCAAACCCCCCATCATCATCACCCGCGACAGCGCGAATGCGCTGAGAACCCATGTCATGGAAATCGCTGATGGATGCGATATCATGGAAAGCGTGGCGAATTTCGCCAGGAGAAGACAAAGGGGAGTTTGCATCATGAGTGGCACCGGCACAGTAACTAATGTTACGCTCAGGCAACCGGCTTCACCTGGTGCTGTGGTGACATTGCACGGCCGGTTTGAGATCTTATCACTAGCGGGATCGTTTTTGCCTCCACCAGCTCCTCCGGCCGCGACTACCTTGACTATATATTTAGCTGGTGGACAAGGCCAAGTAGTTGGAGGAAGTGTGGTTGGGGCACTTATGGCATCGGGCCCTGTTGTTATTATGGCTGCTTCATTCAGCAATGCTGCATATGAGAGACTTCCATTAGATGAAGATGAGAGTTCGATGCAAATGCAAGGAGGATCACTTGGATCTCCAGGAGGGGTTGGAGGGCAACAGCAGCAGCAGCAGCAATTAATGGCGGACCCTTCTTTGTTTAGCATGCCTCCTAATCTGCTCAACTCGGTTCAATTGCCTAATGAAGCTTATTGGGCTACTGGTCGCCCTCCGTTCTAACTTACAACACAGGAGTTGATTTAAGGGTAATTATTCTCATGATTTACTACTACTTTGTTTGCTAATTAATTACCTTGATCTGATCAGATGCCTAGGTAGAAGAATTTCCAGGTTGGTTCTTGAGCTATATTTTCAGCTTTTGATTATTCTCGTCTTGTTTTGAGTTTCTTTTCGATCGGTTAATTTTAGCTCTAGCTAGCTAGTAGGTTCTTTTGTTTTTGGAATTTGATGATCAGAATGATGTGGCTGCTGCATTTGTACTTTGGTTAATGAACTTTGTAAATTACTGGTTTCTTGATGAAGGTCAATTTGAAAGGGAAACAATTAATTAATTCGAGAGTCTAACACAAAAAGAAGGAAGATGATCTTCAAGAACAATAGTTATCCACGAATTTTATATTTTCAAGCCAAAATTGTACTCCTTTAGCACCATTGTGTTTTATAATCCCATCATTTTATAGAACATTGTTTCATGTCTTTCTGATTCCAACAGTAACAAATTATGTGATAATCATGATATTTAGAATTGGGGTTATTGTGTTATTCAAAAGCATAAAAAGAGGGCTGGCTTGGACAAAATCATTGACCGTTTCAATGGGTAGGTGGCATGTCACGATGCTATGTATTTACGAGAAGATAGAAAATGGAAGGATGGGCTTTGGAGAGATTGCTGTTTCCAACATTTTTACCGTTCTGATGAATGTTAGAGTTTTTACTTTAAAGGGTTGTTCAATGTAGAGAAACTTAATTAAGAGGGTTATATATATGTGTATCTGGACGTGTGCACAGTAAAAAACGGGCTCTTTTCCGAGGCAACGCAGCGGTTACAACGAAGAAAGAAGAGGGTAACCAACCTGGATAAAATGTCTCTTGAGCATTATACTTAGAGGCTTGGACTTCAGTTTAGTTTAGATTTCTTTATGAATAAAATTCAAGGGGTTTGGACAGAAGGGATAGAATGCAAAAACCAAGACTAGAACGCAGCTAAGATTCTTTGAATTGAAGCAAGAGGGAGCAACCCTTATAGTTTGCTCACAATGGTTGCTTGCTTTTTATGCAACAACCCAAGAAGTATAACAAAGTATGATTCATTAGCTTATCCATTCTCTAGAAACACTCATTTCACACTTGGACCTGCAGCTTTTGCTTTTATCTTGGGATGATGATTGTCTTTCTTCTCTTTCTTCTCCTTTCGTTTCAGGGATTCATTTTACAACTAGGTAAGAGTCTCTGATCAAAAAACACTATTTTATTCCATCAATGTTGGATCTCTCTTTCTCTTTCTCTTTCTCTTTCTCTCTCTTTTGAATGTCACTTCCTCGTTTCTTTTGAATTTTTTCTCTTGCACTCGTTCAACTTGTGTGAGGGATTCCCATAGAACCAATTATCATAATTTAATCCCTTTGGGCTCAAAATTTCAGCTTCAAATTGCTTCCTATGATTCCACACACATTAATGTTAATGTCCAATGATTGTGTGTGGTCTAACCCGTGCACTTCCAATTTCCTACTTTTCCAGTTTAAGGTTTATGGGGTTGGGAGGGGTTGGGGTATCCATATAGGATGTGTTTTTGGGGCTCTTCCTTCGTGTATTATCAGAATTTTAGGTCGATAAGAAGAGGTAGAATATGATATGTAATATAACACACGGACACACACAGAGATTTGTATTTATAGTGAGCCCTGGCATTCTTCGTTAGTGCCAGAGATCATTGTTTGCTGGTCCTTACCATGCTGGCACATCTTCCTTTTCTGTGATAAATATCGAGTAATATACACTAGTATATGGTAGAGATTGTATCCACTTCTTCTGCAGATAAGTATACATTCTTTCTTTCTTTTTCTTTTCCCGGGTAAAATAATTTTCTAGATCATCACGTCCTAGCTAACACCACAAGCGAGAGAGGATATTGACACAGAAGTTCTCTTCACATTCAATGCTTTTCAAGTTCTCTTCACATTCAATGCTTTTCTTCTTATATCTCTCGAAGTTCTCTTCACACTAACGCTTTACTTCTTATATCTCTCTTTCACCCCCAAAAAAATAAAAGAATTAAAAAAAAGAAAGCAAAATTTAGCTAGATACAAGTAGCTAATTAAAGCTTTTAATGAACCAAGCTCTTCGTGAACACAAGTTGATTCAACTCGTGAAAACTTAAATTTGGCTCGTTTGAAAAATTAAACTAGCTGAACTCGAATAAGGAATTAAACTCGTTTATTAAATAAATGAACACACATATAGTTCGCAAACACTTGTTTGTGTTTGTGAACACGTGTAGTCATGTTTTTTTACATTATTTCTAAACTAAAAAAATTCAAACTTAATCAAACTTAGTTTGATTGTGTAAAAAATAAGATTTGATCAAACTCAATTTGTTTGTGTTAAACGAGTCGAGTTCATTCAAGTTTATTCGAGCTTGATTCGTTTGTGTTAAACAAGTCGAGTTTGAACACAAATATTAATTCGTTTAATAATCGAGTCGAGCCGAGCTTATTCATTTATTAAACAAATAGAATCTGAATAGAAAGTATTCAACTCGATTCGGTTGGTTAAAAACTCTATAGCTAATCCTCCTCCTAGACATCATGAATAACATGTATTGTATGCATTATAGTGAAAATGTAAATTTATAGTGTACCTATAATTATGTGAAATATTTACCAACAACCAATGAGTTCTTTAATTAGGAACTATCTCTATCTTTTTCATTTTTCTCCAGAATAAATATAAGAGGAGGTAAATTTTTAATCTTCATTACTTGGTGAGTTTATGCATGTTGGCATATATGCATGGTCCACTCATGTCATCCTGGTACTTTCTACTTAGGTCAGTTATGCTAGAAAGTTTCCAGACATAGAAATAAAATGGACATTGCTTCCAGATCCATGCCAACATTGGTTTGTTAAGTTCAAAGAATTGACATAAAACCTGTGTGTATATGAGTGCGAGAGTGGGTATGGTCTATACTTAATGATCATCTTGATCTAGTAACAGATATGTTGTTTGGTTATCCATTGTTTCTGGTCAAGAGTGGCCAGAAATTTTGGGCATTTTTTGGGGAGCATTTAATATATAAATACGGCCACAGTTGAGCTGTCGCCATTTAGTGAAACAGCAAGTCTATAGATATATTGCAAGAAATCTTGCTGGATTTCTATAACGTTTTGGACGAATATAATTGTCTATGCAGTTTACATCATCAGACATGGCAGTAGTTGTTGATTGTCAAACATTATTGTCATGAAGCTTAGATTTCCCAAAAATGACTCCATATGAGCAACTCACGAGAAACAAATTGTGAAAATATCAAACAAAAGGCAAGACTCTGACAAATTCTTTATGTTTTAACCCTAGAAACATCGTTCAGCTATCCACTATATATCTCTAAGAAACTACAAGTTCTATATTTTCTGATTTCCTGAAACAAATGCAGGAATAGCTATCTAAAGGATTTTATATAATGTAAAATTCTGTGTCAGCATATATCTAATTATAGCTCGAAAACATCTGCAAGCTTGGATGGAATTAGGGCGGGTTGCCCCTCCAAAAATTTTAAAAATTTTATTTAGTCTCTAAATTTTAGTAGTAATTTTTGATTTAATACTTTCTTACCCCTCGATTTTTGTAAATATTTTTTATTTCTTCCCTTACTTTATATAAATTCGCTAATAATCTAAGTATTAATAACATACGATAAATTCAATGCAAGATAAAATTCACTTATTTGGATAAGTCAAGAGATATATTACTTTTAATCATGAAAGCAAAAGAAATAAGTGTGTGTGTGTGTATTCATTCTCATAATCATAATTCTTAACATCCAACTATTCTTGATTGGAGGGAAGTATATAAATTTGTCATTTATTATTGCTTCATCAAAGAAATAACCAATGCAAAACTTACATTTATGCGTTATTGGATATTAAATATGAACTCAAATAATATTTTATATAATATATTGTTATACTTGTTTACATTTGCACTCTTTAGATAAAATGTTGAATTTTTTTTACCATAAATATATGTCAATATTATCCTCACTTTCTAAAACTTAATATCCTCATAGTTTTTTTTTTTTTTTGTCAAGTATTCAACATTCTACCATACTCCTAACCTACTCTAGAAGATAGCCCAACTAGACCTGAGAGGGCTAATGGGGACTAAACTACCATTGGACCAACTAGACCTGAGGGGGTTAACGAGGACTAAACCACTATTGGACTAGAGAAGCACCATAGTGCTCCTCTGGATTTTTTATCAAGCTATCTGCTGCAGGTAGGACTTGTAACCCCAACCTGCAGCAAGGGGAGCTTTTAAGTGCTACCCTGACCACCAAGCCGTTGGCTCGATGGCTTAATATCCTCATAGTGCTGTAAATAAGTTGAGTCCTAAACGAATAATTGGCTTGATTCGAAGCGAGTTTTAACGAGTTCAAATCGATTTTGAACAAAAAATAGGATTAGGTTATATTATCGAGTCGAATTCAAGCTTGTGCATATTTAACACTAGTTTGGCTTAATAATTTTTTAATAATTTTTATTTAATATATAATAATTATTTTATACATAATTTTAGATAAAAATACATATTTTATTAACTTTCAAATCAAATTCGAGCTTATTGAATATGAAATCAAATCAAACTCGAGCCCAAATTTCAACTCGTATCATGTTCGAGCTCATATTTGAATTCTTCAAAATTTAGAATCGAAGCCAATGATTTCAAAGTCCAATTCGATTTGATTTGTTTATACCCTTAGTACAGGTCAATCACTTTCTTCAGGCTAATCATACTTACACACAAAATTAAAAACATGCACAAATAATGGAATTAAATAAAAAGCCACAGCAAGATTTCACATCCTTCATATTTTATAATTGTATCGACTTAGCAATTTGCTACTCCAATCCCAATTTTCCAGAGAATTTGAATTTAAATGCATAATGTTTAATTTTCTAAAATAAAATAGTACCCGATTAATCCTTTGAAGTGCAGATGCACTATTCGTTGAAGAAAAAAAAGATTTCAATAATGCAATAGCTGTAGAAAGCCCAGTAACCACAGGCAAACGGTCGAGCCCATGTCAATTTGATCAGGTTTAAGCTAAACAATCAGTGAACGATCCCCAGATTCGCGGATACCTCCTAACATGCTTTGAAGAACAGACCAACATGTATTCTGTATGAACTTGAATATTTAAAAGTTGATTTTTTTTTAAAAATTTTTGGTACATCGAAGAGTTCGACTAGTAATAATAACAAGATCTTGCTGCGCACAAAAAAAAAAAAAGATCTTGCCGATCTCTTCTTTGGAATTCAGCGTATCAAAGTTATATGTTTTTAGACTCGAACCAGGCATTGATTCGACTGGGGTCAAGGGTTAGGAGTCAATGGATTCGACCGAAAGTCGATTCGGGATCGAATCGGATGATATTATAACTACGTCATACACACAACCCCCCCCCCTTATTAATTTTTTCTTTTTTCCTGATTTTAGTTGTTAGTCAAAAGTAAAAAAAAAAAAAAGTCGAGTCCAAAAAAATCATAACTAGCCAAAAATATTAAAAAATTTGATTTTTCCTGATCAAACTCAATTTTTGATCAGATTTGACCAGATTTTTCAAATGACTCGGACGGGATGCCTAGTCAGTTCCGTTCCGACTGGGTAGCCGGTTCGAGTTTAAAAACACAGTATCAAGGTTAAATTCTAGTGCTGGTTAATGCTGTGAATATAATGACTAGTCAACCTCAATATATATACGCACCAAACTAGACAATAAGCAGAAATTAAATTCATATGAAACCATCATAATTAGGCAAAATCCATCAAAATTTAAGCAAATTTACATGATAAGCCAATGACCTGCAAAATAACTGTCATTGAATCAGACATGAATATATGCTAGTATAAATCAAGCCCTTCACACTGTCACAAATAATGAAAAGATTTTCAGGACAGCGTCCACACTTGCTACTGTCAGGGGGGTCCTGCTGAATCTTTCGTGTGGACAACAATCTTCATGTGTTAGTAGTGTTTTCGCAACCCCAAGAATTGGTGTGTTGATGACAGTATTATCGAATTTCTTCAGCCATAATCTATCTATAGACGCTTCTGTTCAGCTTGCAAGTTGAGCTGGAATTTTGTGCGCTGTATGCAAGATTCCTTGTGTCATCTCGTGAACAATCCCGTGAGACTCGAACAAGCTTTCCACTAAGTTCTTGCGCTAATCATATGCTTTGCATTTACTTCTGTTCAACCAACTCAAGTACTTCAGGGCTGCCCATATCTTAGGAATCAAAGTTGGAGATGAGAAGAACAACTTAATTACGCTGGTTGTACGAAGTTGCAAAGTGCTAGTTCACTATGCCACATGAGCTTCATTATTGGCCATTTGTACAATACACGGAAGATAGGGCTATCAATGGTTCGGGTCTAATGAGGCCATTTGTACAATACACGGAAGATAGGGCTGTCAACGGTTTGAGTCTGGACCCGGCCCCTGCCCCGGCCCCTGCCCCGGCCCCGGTCCCGGTCTTGGACCCGGACCCGGACTCGGACCCGGAACCGGACCCGTTTTTTCTTAATAAAAAATAAGTCGAATCCGGAATGTTATATTCCGACCCGAACCCGACCTGGATCCGTTTATATATATAATAATTATAAATCATATATACTTATTTTAAATTTTTAATACATAATATCTAATAAATAACAATTATAATATATATATATATATACATACGTATTTTACACTTCTAATACTCAATACTTAATAAATAATAATTGTAAAATACATAAAAATATTTTATATTTTCAAGACCCGGGCCAGACCCGAACAGACCCGGACCCAAACGGATCTGGATCCGGAAAACCAAATGCAAGACCCGTCGGGTTCCGGGTCCGGGTCCGGGTCCGGGTCCGAGTCCAGATCATTCAATTTCGGCCCGAACCCGACCCGTTGGCACCCCTAATGGAAGGGCACAATCTTCAATTAAGAGAGACCTTCCCATCTTAGTTCCTGAAAGAAAAAGGAAAAGAAAATGACAATTCAGGTTCAGAACAAGAACTTGAAATTACTTCAGCTGAAAGTTTCTGTGTAGACTGCGTCTACGACGTGCATATTTGATGCAACCTAGGTAATTAGATTGCCTTGCAGGCCTCACTTGCACATAATAAATCACAATGTTAATTCCCTTTCCTCTTGCAATGTCATTTGTAGTGCAGAGTTTAATTCACGACATTTTCTCGAATTGTAAAATGAGTTCATAATAGAACAAAAGGAACACTTCCATAGGTAACCAATAGATAAGCATTTCCCAGTGAAATAAAATTCTTTTGAACAAACTTTCAACTCCTTAAAGGCAATAGTGTCATTTTGTAAAGCAATACTACTGAATGAGGCCTTGCACGCTAAGGACAAGAAGGAGGTGCATCATGCTAGATTCACATTTTGCAAAATTCGCTATTCCTTGGCAACTTGAGCTAGAAAATCAGGATGCCTATATCTCACCATTCCTAAAAATGCCCTAATGCAACCTTTGGCTCTTATCTTCATCTGTAACTTAACTGTGAAATTTAAAGTGCTATGTATGTAAATAACTGTGAGAAGGAATATATAACTCAAAATCTGAAGTTTCTGGATTGAGGTAGCACTCTCTTTCAACACAATGTAGCAGATGCAAGATCAATTCATATCAGGCCGCCTATGCTTCATGGAATATTGATAAAATAAGGATAATAAAAAAGCAGATCTGATTAATAGCTGTGGTTATCCTTTTTTCATGAAAAACTGTATAGAACATTTTTCTATGCCTCTGCATTTTGAAGCAATTGACTGATACTAGTACTACAATAACAGAAAGATTCACAACTATTACTAGATTAAAGAGAAGATAGACTACCATTTCCACAATGATTAGCAATGACTCCAGCGAGCATGTGAAGGTCTGAGGAGCATTCGAATTAGCAGCTGTAGTTGGCAGCAAACTTGTTCCCCTTTGAGATACTATTAATACTATAAGCTCCTGGTTGGTTTCTGCATGTCAGATGTTTAAACATCAGATAAAGATTACAAAGCAACCTTTTGTTTTGTATTACATGTAATAAAGTTGGGAAGGTAATAAAGCATTGCTATTCATTGCAAGATTTGCAATTGCACCAGCTGCAACTCGTTGAATGGTTTCATTATCAGAGCTTCTAAGAAGCATTAACAAGAATTTAGGACTACCAGCTTTAACAATCCTTTCCTGATTTGACTCTGTAAATAATGAAATGTACAAATATTTTCCAGTAAAATTATGTAAATCAAAACTGCCAGTACTGATTTGTTTACAATACAAACAACCATTGATAATGTCAACACTACAGCAATAGAGTGCTCTAACTTCTTTGTCAACTCATGATGGTACAGCCATTCATGGTTATGGCATCTATTTATTCAAGATTCTTTTTTCTCCTGCATTCCATGTGGTTCCCTTGATGCAATACCACCACGGGAGTAATTTCGTCAGAATCTTGCTTGAATTTTTTAGTAAAACATGTGAAATTAGTGGACTTGAAGATCATTTATATGTGTACTAGAAGGCATTGATTGGATGTTTCAATCAAAAAGTTTTCTCAAGCTAAAAAAACAGATTAAGTTACATCAATAGCTGATAAACATGGCACTAGTTGCCAAGTCCCTCAATATGAATCAACAAAATCGAACCTCTCCAAAGTTTTAGTAGTTACAACTTGATGAATAACTAAAAGCAAAACAGTTTGAATATTCAAGATTCCAGAACCATGTGGTATAACATATAAGAGAATGTAAGGGGGCAACTGCGACTACCAAACACAAGACTAAAAGATTGTGATTGGCATACCTCATCAGCTTCTAAACTTAATTGCAATAGCTGACTTTTTTCTTCAGGCTCCAGCAAGAAGCTCTGAGGTGTCAAATCTTCAGAAGATGCTGGAAGATAAATCGCATGAAAAAGCAAAGCTTGACGAAGAAATTGAATTCTTCCAATCAGCTACGAGACTTCATTGCAATAGCTGACTTTGTAAAAAAAGAGTAGTTGGAAGCAAAACTACAAGAAAACATGAAAAACAGCAGTAATGTAACAGACTTTTCACCCAAAGCCATCTATCTATGTTACATTACTAGACTTTTTAATTGTCTTCAGAACCAGCAAGATTAACTGTCCTCTATGCACAATGGAAGGCTTCAAGATTTTATCCATAAGCATTATCATTTCCAACCGAAAGAACTGAATATTTACCCTAAAGGGACCTCTTTACTTATAGCTGCAACAAAGCCGAAAATCATTTTAGCATATATCCGCAAATTTGAGAGTTTGGAGAGCATAATCATACCTATAAGTGTCCTTCAAACAAGATCATCACAGCATATTGCATTATTTTATGTGTAGGTCCACAAAAATTTTTTGATCCTTAAATCTCTGCTAGAGAGTTGCCCAGGTAGTGAAACTTCTCCAGTTTTTGGATCTTCAATCATCGATACATTATTATATGTTGAATGGTAAAAATCCTGTGTGGTTTCCATGTAACGCTGAACATATTTTTGAAGAAAACAAGTATCACACAGATATAAAAATTTAGAATCATCCCAAGAAACCTAAAAGGGAGAAAAACTGGTAAAACTCAGATGTGCACAGCAGGAAATAATGGCAACAGAACGGAATAAATAGTATTTATCTGTTTTTCATTTTCCAACTTCAGAAGGTTAAACAACCTGCAAATAGGACATAGCGACTGGATCGATCTTTAGCGATATCTCTGCCAAAATGTCCCCCAATGCAGGCACCATCATTCCAGGAGCTGACATACCTTCTTCCCAGGCCATCCAAGTGTGCAAGTTTTACCGGTACCAGTGATCAATTGCCTGCAACCACGAGGCAAATACACTCTTAACGGAAGTAATGATGCAAGGACCTGACAACTGCAAAGCAATGGAAAATAGTCAAAATACCACAGGCTTGGCCACAACCTCATAGACATGCGTTTATGATGCAACTCAGAAAGCACTTCATCAAACTCAAATGTAATCGCAGTTGTTCGGTCGAAGCTTCAGCCTTTTGAGCTGAAAGAGAACCAAAAACATATTCCAAAAAATGAAATCCCTTGAGGTCATTTTACTTGCATTACCTTAACAAAGCAACAATTAAAACCGAATATCCTTTCACTAGCAGTGAACAATATATAGCATCACATAACAACAACAATCAATCAGTCAATTAAACAGTTAATCAACATTGATCAATTATCATTATACCTCTGGCGGCAATTTGACACAATCATGCAAATCAGCATCAGCCTCCCCAGCATTTCGACGCCGTAATCTTAAGCCAGGCAAACTCGACCTCGAACTGTGTGCAAACATTGTTATAACATTTCCACCCTTACATTATCCTAAAAATTTCTCCCCTCCCCCATCATACCATGATGTGCCACATATTAGATTTAATGTCTTCTGTTACACTTTGTGATGTTATACTCATATTATACTATTTTAAATAGTGAGTGTATTTCCACTCACTATGTCTCTTGAGAAAGAGACATACATGTGTTACTTTTTTAAGTGATGTAACATATAAATGTAACACCACAAGGTGTAACAGAAGATCCAGTACCATCAAATTATGCAACAAAGACTACTCATTTATGAACAAAGTTCTAAATTCCTGCTAAAGTGATGGAGCGTATAAATACATCCATATCTAACCATCTTGGGTTAAATTTGCTAGTAGCGACACTCATTTACCATCATAACAATAACCGCAACAATATAGCTGCAATCAAACATTAATAAAAACAAAATAAATTTATTAAATAGAAATGTTAAGTCTAAATAATAAAAACTGACCTCCTCCAGCCACATCTTTATTAGTGGCCGAACTGGCTGCCCCCGAGCCAGTCCTGTTTGGGCGTAAAGTCGCCTTTAACTTTTAAAGAAGCCAGTGAAGCTGATGACTTCAAATCGGTAGAGTTGAGTGAGGAGAATTGTTGCCTCTCGGTCATCAACTTTGTACCGTTATTGTTGTCACTACTGCTGCCTTTCAAACTAATAAAAACACATAGTAATTTGCTAACAAATTTCAACTGTTTTGTTACTGCTTATGCTAATGATTGAAGCCTAGGCAGACAACATAGGAAAGAATTATCCGTGCAAATTTTCATTTTATCCGGCCTGATTTTATGAATGTGATCAATGAATCAATATTTTAGTTGAAGAGGGCCCAAGATGCCTTGAAGAAAAAAAAAAAAAAGGTATGTATTCAGTCACGGTACACATTAGGCATTCAAGACAAGTACTAGGACTAAATAATTTTCATGCTTGAATTTCATATGAATTATTAAATTGTATATTAAATTATATATTTAGGTCATTTTTTTTAAAATTATATCTGTGGGTCATAAACGAGTTTATTCTCCTTGAATACACTGAATTTGGGAACTATAGGTTGGGACCCTGCACATTTTGTCCCCTGAAATCACCAATGTTCCTTTTTTCTCAAAGTTTGAAGGTTTCCATCTTCGTGTTCTTTGATTCCCCCCTGGTATAATGTTTTCCTTTTACCGCTGGGATGGATTTAAGGCCTTTTTTAAATTAAAATGATCTAGCTATCCTACGACATTTCAATTTAAAACTACTCATTAATGATGGAAGTGAGAGTAATTTTTTTGATGTTGAGCGTCAAAGAGTGACTCTTTATTATTGTAACTCTTAACAAACATGATAAATTTAGATAGAAAAATACTAAATTTTACAAAAATTTGTTATTTTTTTACAACAATTTTTTTTTTTTTTTGTAACTCTTCGCCACCATAACATTTTCTTTCAAAAAATTTGGGGAATTAGTCATTGTTTTACCTTTTTCTTACCTGCCAACTCTTGGACATACCTCCATCATTTCACATGTGCTTTTCTTTTCTATCCTAGTTATTGATAGAATTGTATAGCCATTCCTTTAATCAGGACCCAGTTGTACGATATTTTCGGCTCAAGGTGGTAAAATAGTGTATTATCCATAAGAATGTTGCCAGTACAAAAAGTTAGGTAACACCGCATAAGAAAAATTTCTCCAGCACACAAATCATAACGAACAAAAATAAGGCTCATCTACAAATTTAAAAGAGCCTAAATTTAACGAGATGGACACAAAGTGCTAGTAGTTTTTTCTAGATAAATGCAGTTTCAAGTAAAGTGATTCTAAATCCCGAGTAGGCAGCATTAACTAAATTTGCAATGAAGGAAAACCATTGCACATAATGCATAAGAAAGCCACCATGTCCAGCACAACATATCCGAGTGAAGGATTAGGATAGTTTGAGGCTTGTCTTACCAACCAAAAAAAAAAAAAAAAATGGAGGGTAGTGATCATAACAACATTAATCAAGTTACATTTCGTGGATTTACATGTAAAGGCATGCCAGTAGGTTTCCGTGATGTATAGTTTCTAGAAGATATTTTAAGGATTTTGTACTTCTTAATGTAATATTGTAGATCTGATCAGATAATTGATTTGTGATTATCAAGGAATCTTTCATTTATGAATATAGATACTAAACATATTATGCCTAGATTCATTGTATATTGTGTCTAAATTTATTGTATATTATGTTTAGATTTATTGTATCTACTAGTAACTCATCATCGTTTCATCAATATATATTATCTTTTCCAAACTTTGTTTATTTAAGTATGCATTATGAAAATTGCTCGTGCATTCTAAAGAAACTATTGCAATTTTCCAAAATGTACATAACATAACTTCACTATATATTAGTAGTTTATTTTTATATGCAGTGTGCAACATTCGTTTATGTGAAAGAGAGATGGAGGAATGCATTCCAAAGTGGTCTTTTAATTCTTTACACTTTTTTTTTTCCTTTTTTATATTTTTGTATCATTCCTGTCAAAAGCTTGAACTTTGAGGACACTTTTGTCGTAAAGATTTTAGGCAAACAATGTAGGTAATGTCTAATCTCATTTCTAATTTCCAATCTTTTCGTACGTTGGAAATGCCAAAAGTTGTGGAGAAAAAGCAATTGTTGCTGTCAAATAATAATTCTTTAAAAGCTTTTTTTTTTTTACCAGATAATTCTTTAAAAGCTAAAGTCAGTTTTAGAATCATAACATCGAAGAAGATTCCAAAGTACCCTCTAAAGGTTCGTGCACTATAAAGTTGTAGTTGAAGTGTTGAGCTCGTCCAATTTTTTAGAAAATCCCTAGTCTATAACTGCGCGGATCAAAAGCAAACTTGAAAGTTGGCAAGACTTGTACAAGGCAAGACTTTGTCTAAACGTTTTTGAAGGATAATTTTACTTTTTTATAAACTTTTAAGAGAGCAAAATTAATTTTTACAAAAGTATACCTAAAACAATTTATGAATTTTTGTTATGGTCCGCCCTTACCATGAAAGGGAAAACACCTTATATAGAAAAATTATTAAATGCATTACGTATATTGTCACGTAGTGTATTAAAATTAATAATTTATCACAACGATAGTGATCATATCTTGTAGTATTTAATAATATTTGATAATATGTAATTTATTCTGCTATGTGATGTAAACGGTACAACTAATATTTACTCGGTTATACGTATGAAATCTAATATCCTCAATTTAGCCACTAGTGAATTTGTACATTATTCTTTCACCTTTTTTTGAGATGAAAATTTTGAAATCCTTGGATAAGAATACCTACAGGTGAGGACTTCACATCACCTACAGTGTGTATATATAATTGCTCTCAACTAGGTAGGCTATAGCTTGGAAAAGGAGAAAATTGGGGAGGCTGGGATGTGATCCCCTACCTGTAGGCTTTTATTAATTGGAGCTTTAATTTATTTTTCATCTTCATCGCTAAGAGGTGAATGGGACACTTCATTTGTAAAGTTTAAAGTTCACAAGGCTGTGGTCCTCTAGTTGGACACTTGAGCTGCCATGTAACTCCAATTAATATGAACACACTCATGGCGTCATTCTTCTCTCTCTCTCTCTCTCTCTCTCTCTAGAAAAACAGTACTGATAACAGGTGTTTTTTTTTTTTTTGGGTAGTTAGCATTACGAAATTGCCCCTGTTGATATGTTTAAAAATGTAGTACTATACCAATGGCGTCGACTTGGGTGGGACAAACGTATTATAGCTTTTTCTTAGTGTAAAATTTTCTAATCTTCCCGAGTTAAAAATTTGGTATCCTTCGCCAGCTAGAAGTTCTTATCCACAAGAATTGAACCAATGGAGCTAAACAAATTAATTGGCCTTTCAACCAATTATTTTTTTTTCATTTCTTTTCTTTTTTTGTTTAAGGAATTCTTTTTCCTGTTGGGTTACCTTGAACCTAGTTCCTCGATATGCTTGGTTTTCCTTTGGCTTCAAGGAAGGCGATTTGGGACGTCTTTCGATTGCAGTAATCAACAAAACAAGTGATCTCTTGCTTCCTTTTTTGGATTCTCAATTTGGACGCAATCTTTGCCAGTTAATCACACTCTATTATTTGGAAACCCCGAGGAATTGATGCAAGATCAACAATAAAGTTTGGAAAACTATTTTAGAATGTTAACAACGGTTAGTATATTAGTAAACCAACATACGTTCTGATATCAATTTTCCAAACAAATCAAGAAACTTTGATAAATTACAAATGTAAGTATATACTAGTTATTTTTGCCATCAAAATTGTAATCTTGACCTAATAAGATAATTACAATAAAGCTTTCCTCGTGCTTCCTTGTTTCCCGTCCAGATAAGTTAAACGGAAGATATAAAATCCCTTTGCCCAAGTAACCAGTTTGTCAAAACATAATTTTGCATGATAGAGGACTACTGTTATTGAGTGTGCATTTGTGTGCGCTCGAATCAAATTCTCTATTTAATTTTTTCTTAGTGTTCAATCATATTCAATACAAAATTAATTCCATCATAATAAAACTAAGTGATATCAATAAATGATACGACGCAGTTTCGTATAAGATATAATTTTATATTAAACATAATTAGACACCATAAAAAATTAAACAGAACATTTAAACTACATGCATGTATCCCGTTGCCTGAATAACCAATCTGTAAAAACATATAATTTTCCACTACGTATTCTTATTGATGTGAAAAAAAAAAATAGTACATTATTGTTAACACCATTTACGGGTATCAATTGAGAGAAGTGAAGGGAAAGTTAACGAAAAGTTCTCATGATTTATCCTGCGATATCAAGAATATCTATTTTCTTGCTTTTTTTTTTTTTTAGCAAATGTATACCATTACTTTATAAAAGAGAATAGTGTTAGAGAAATTTAAATACTCTTACACTTTTAGAATAGAATCGTATAACTCTAAGCTCGACCCTTTATTGGTTTCATCTATTTTCTTAAAGCAAGCAACTAATAGTATCTATCATTTACTAATTGCATAATTAAACGCAGGTAACATCAAATACAACGTCAACACACCCAAAATTTTATTGCACACAAAATGAGGCAGCTAATCACAACTGAATCAAAGTGTGAAATCAAACATCAGTTAATCAATCGAAGTGATTGATTTATGGAATCACAACTACAAGATTGGATTTTTTGAAGCATATTCGTTGTATGTGATTTACAGATACACTGATTATTGAACACCACTTCTATCTGTCCCCAGAAGAGAAACTACTTCATACCCAAAATCATTCAATTCAACAAATTAATCAAGCTAATCCATATGCAATCGACTTAATTGCTTTTTGTTGCTAAGACGTTTACTCCTGTGACATCATTATCTCATAACCATACAATTATCAATCCAAGGCCGCCAAACGGACGACTGTTGTTTCTGAATCCGACAAACAAGTGGCTTGGATCAGTATTCAATAATCACAATTAGTTTATTTTTATTGAAATTGTCTTTCTAAACTCCAACAACTAGTAAAACAGTCTGAATATTGACTGTGGTAAATACGCGTCACACTAGGCAACAAACTAATGCAAATCACCATAGCTTCATAGTTAAATAAGAATTCAAGTTGTTCATGGGTTGGTTGGATAATTTCATAAAGTGAGAAATTTATTTATCAAAAAAAAAAAAAGTCACAAATTTCATGAAAAAGAATTATTTTGGATGAGAAACGTCAGATTTAGTCAGCTAAAAATTAACTTTCTTAATAGACCAATTCAACACAAAAGTCCAAGATTCCCTTTTTTTTTTTTTGGGGGGTTGGGGGGGGGGGGGGGTAAAGAAAATTCAAGGCATGCAAGTAATAATTAAAACGACTCACTCGCCACCAAATAAAGAATAAGCCAGCAAATAATGCAACCACCAGATTGAATTAATAATAATTATATTAGCTATAATAATAATAATAATAATAATAATAATAATAATGCAAATTTTTTCTACATTATTATTAAATTCAATTAAACCCATCCAAGCTGTCCTCCAACTTTCATAATAATATCACCAATAATTACTTCCCCCCAACCATACCCCACCTACGCACACTAAGACCCAATTTTTAAAAACACAGAAAGACCCGACTCCAACACCGACTCCGACCCCTACTCGTTCCGGTTCCGGACCCTGACCCTGACGGAACCCGTTAAAACCTCTGGATTTTATCGCCCTTCACCACCGGGTTAGCCTTCGCTATAGCATCCCGGCCTTGGCCCTTGAAATCAAAGGTACAATCATGGTTTTCCGGGTACCTGTGGACCCCACAGAAGGTACTACCACATCTGCACGTGAAACCCATCACTCCTACTTTTTTATTACAACCGAAACACCTATTACTGCTCTTCACAACCGCCGGAGCCGCCGCAATTTCCTCCTTCCTCTCAACTTCCGCCGCCACCGCCGCCGCAACAACAGCCTTAGCCGAAGATTCTGAAGAGCCCTGTTGAGAAACATCATCGGATTTTTCCTGGGACGTCACGAGCTTCTTCAGAGCGACCTTAGCAGCTGCCGCTTGTTGTTCTTGCATATGGAAATCCTTGTAACACTTGGAGCAGAGATTCATCGTCGCCGCCGAGCCGAAAAACCCGCATCCGTTAGCGCACAGAGGCGGCTCCGATGGCTGATAGCTAGTGCCGTCGTTCATCTTGTTTCCTTCAGAACCCATCTTCGAAAAACCCCCGAGAAAATTAATCTTTTTCTTCTTCTTCTTCGGATTTTTTGATGTAAATTTTTTGAACAATACAAGGATAAAAAATAAGATGAAAGAGCCTTAAGATTAAAGAGTCTTTAGTTTCGTGCGAGAGTTAACTAATGTATAAATAGAGGTTGGGTGGTCAAAAAGTCTACTTAATGACGGTGGATTTTGGTTGAATTGACGGGACTACCATCAGACTGAGTCCGATTTGGACTTGGACTGAGGGCATGCGGAAGGGTAGTTTTGGGAAATCGGTTAGGGAAAGCCGACTTTGTTAACACGTTTTAATTAGTTGAGGAAAAGGCATGGAAATAGTAGAGATTTTAACTTAGTTGATAAGGATTCTGGTTTCTCCACTCGGTGTTTCTAAAAGACAAAGTTAACCTTCTCCTTTTCCCTTTGTAATAATATCATAGGTCAGTTCTCTTCTCTTTTAAGTTTCAGTTTCCTTTAAAACTATTGATTGAATAAAGATGATTTTGGAATAGGATGTGTTCTGACAAATTTTTATTAGTATATTTTCTAAATAAGTCTTTCAATCCTCTCTGTACATTTTTCAATCATATTTTTATCGAATCAGAGTTCAAAGAGTATTATATTATTTATTTTTCTAAAATGATATTAGGTAAATCAATCCAAACAAAAAATGTTTATTTTTTTCACATATTTAAAATAGCATTTGGAATAGTTTAACACAAAAATTCATGTTTTCCCAAATAGATACCCTCCTCAACGATTATCAAATGCCATATTTTTTTACTCTTAATTTTCAAAATTTTGACATTATGCAAATTTGCATGTTTTTGTTTTCAAAGTTCTCATAGACCAAAAGTGCTGCACAAAAACATCTTATTAGTTACTTTCTTGATATAAATAAGAGTGTCTCAATATCTTCTTGATTTAAAAAAAAATTATTCGGTTGGATTTTAAGCCATCAAAAATTGGTTCCATTTTTTTTTTTCTTTTTTAGTGTGTTGAGTAATTAATGTGAAATTACTTGAATTAGTTTGGGACGTTGTGAAGGAGGAGTTTGTGGGGGTAAAATTGTCTTTAGCGAGGTACACGCGCACGCCTAGTTCGACGAGAACTGGGCAAAAGGGAGCGTTTCTGGTTAAATCGAAAGTGGACGCTTCTGCCAGATTCTGGAACCGTACGCTCCCACATCCCAAATCCGACCGTTAAATCTTTTTCTCGCATGATCTGAACCATCAGCTGCTGGACACCTTGCCTTTTTCAACTTCCAAAGCAAAAAAGTACAAGTGTACTTTCTTGATTGAAAATTGAGTTTACCTTATTTGGAACAGAATTATTTTATTTTTAATATTAAATTATTCTTTGCCAAATTTTAACAATGCTGAGGAAAAAATATGCTTTGTTATTTTATTTTCTTGAAAATTCTAATTAACCATCAATTTTATGTCAAAGATATTATTGCTAATTGTCTTTTTACTTTGATCAATTATCAGTAGGAAAATAAACTAAACAATTGTCTATACCTCTATTTACAAATTTTATCAAGACAATCATTTAGTCCGGATGTTAGTGCAGTTTGGCAATTGATCAAAAATCTATAGATAATTGACAGATATGGCTAATTAGATGAGACTCTATATAGTTTACATCTTAATCGGCTGGTGAGATGACTTTCATTGATAACATTGATAACTTAGAAGCAAAATTGATCCTAAGTTTGGACCACTGGCTTTTTTGGTTAATGGTTTTTGCTGAAAATCATCCTTAAACATTTTTTGTATTACTTTTTTATCTTATAAACACTCTTAACATTACAATAAGATTTTCCTTAAAAAATCCTCTAAAATGCTTCATTGGAACAGATTTTCTAGAGACTTTTTAGAGCTGTTCTCTAAAAGTATTTAGTCACCTCTATATTTTCATTTTTTTTTTATCTTACATACATCATATTGTAAAAAAAAAAATAACGATATTATTCTTTCTACTAAAAAAATACAATCCAATCCAAAGTGAGCAATCATATACATATATATATATATATATATATATATATATAAAGGAAAGAAAAAACTAAACTTCTTATTCTATTACAATAAGGGGTCTTGGGAGAAATAAATAAATAAAATAGGGACCTCCTATTATATACTCCTATCTCGCGCCTTGCTTACTGTCTCATCAAGTTGTAATAATATTTGTAAATTCATATCATAAAGATCTAACTGTTTGACTTATTATTGTTTATTATCTAAAACTAATCCTCAAGATACCAATGTTGCTACCGTTGTAAAGCCTAAGGTTTTAATCCATGGCAGATGGCACCCATTGTTTTGTTTTGTGGTTGCATAAACTATGGCACACGGTAATTTATGCGGCTCCCAACGTGAACAGGTAGGTGGGTCGTGGTTGTGATGTAATGGAATTGCTGTGCTTTAGTGGTCTAGGCAACGTGTAGATAAACTTGAGATCCTGCAAGTGGTTTGTGAAATATCGGTGCTGCATCATAAAGTAATTTAGGGAGCAATTCAAACTATGGCTGCGTCTAAATAAGTAATTTTTGGGATGTTTTGTAAAAAATATTACTATAGTTGTTTTAAAAATTTTTCTCGATAAATATGTATGTAAAATAAAAAAGTGATTAAAAAAAGTATATAAAATTTTTAAAAAACACATTTCTAAGAAACAGTGTCAAACAAATAAAGCCTATACTTTTTATACTTGATCCCAATTAAGCTAAAGCAATAAAGAATATAACCCATTATTTAGGTTAGGACCCATTTTGACACAGCCTTTATTAATCAATATATCACAAAAATTAAGGACAAGTGAGTTTTTATTTTCTATCTAATTATATCAAGCAGATGATAAACAATGTTTTGTGCCTAAACACCAATAATTGAACACTATTGAGTTTTTCATATCTCCTTGGGTTTTATTTTGATTTTTGACTCAAGACGCATAAATTGTATTTGCTTTAATACAAGGGATGGTATGTGATAAAGACGCCAAAACAAAGCATATTATAATACGTGATAACGTGGATTCTAGATTGTCTGGTGGAGATTAGGAACACTTAATTTAGTTTCTTCGTATAAGTCAAAACTTACGTTCCCATTAGAATCCACATTCGAATATGTAAAGTGCACAAAAAACAATTTGTGGGCCTGAAACAACGACAGGAATTTTTTTTTTTTTTTTTTTTTTTTTTGGTACTAGTGATTGATGTGCATTCGATATGTACGCACATTGAAAAGACTAGTTTTAACAAAAATTTATTTATTTTTTATCAACATATACTATTATAATAGGGAAGGGAAAATATTATTGACAAAATTCGAACTCCCAACCTCTAGTTAAAAAAAAAGAGTTATAACATAAAATAGAGTATATAAGTAATTCAAAACTAATCATAATTAACTTGAAATTACAAGAGAAAAGGAGAAACCCATTTTGCCCCTAAAGTTAACTACATATTAATTGTGAAGAAAAGCATGAAAATACAAAAAAGTGACTTTTTCATGACATCAAAATAATTGCTCGTGCTTTATAAGTAGTAACATGTGCAAAATTTTACAAATCTCATTACTGATTTATTTCTTACTTTTTTATTTCCTTATGTTTTGATTAGGGCATCTAGGTTTTTTTGTGTAAAAGAATAAAAAAGTTTAAAAACATAATTTGCAGTGGAAGAAATAAAAACCATATATGTCAATGTGGTTTTTGGGCTAAGTTTCACACCGCTTCGCAAATGGACTTCATTCTTAGTTTTGGACCTTGTGTTTTGTTAGTTGTGTATGATATTTGGGCTACTCTTGTTGTGGGCTTAAATGCAATGTACTACAAAAGCTCAGTTACTAGTGGGCTAAGTTTCTTGTGGCCCATTAAAAATGGAACGATCCTTCCTCTAAGATTTGGAATTCTTACTTTGCTGATTCATAACAGTTCTGTAAATGCTTCGCCAGTCACTTGATTAAGTACAAACTGCCATTTTCTGCATTTAACTAGAATTTTCTTCACACTATTAGCAATTTTCTCCCTACAATATGTTAAGGCTTGGTCTAATGGCGCTGGGACTCATGCGGGTAATAAAAAGCATTCGTAAAATAAATAAAACTCGAAAGGCATTTCTTATATATTTCTTCATTTTTCTAGCAGAAATAATTGTGTTTCCACTTCCCAAGTAATATAAAAAAGTACTAGCTTTAATTTCACCAAAAAGAAGTAAAAAAAAAAAAAAACAGAAAATCAGTACTAAGTTTTGTTTAATGACTTTCTCTGTTGAATTGCCTTCCTGAAATTTCTTTCCACTGCTTCTCAAAACAACACAAAAGCCCAAGCCCATGAGCTTGAGATATAACCTTTAGCCTATTATTTATCAATGAATAATAAGAAGTATTTTCAGTCCAAATCTCGCTATTATTATTGTTGTATCATGACAAAAGATTCACAATTTGGAGAGCAAAATTAATTCAAGATTCATATAAGTTGAACTAAAATATTGAAAATTAGTCACTAAATGTTAATAGGACCAACCAAAAAAATAAAAAAATAAAAAAAACTCCCATTAGTAATTGGCACGGTATATTGGTAGTACCCAACATTTCAACTATTGAGAAGAAGAAGAGACAGCGACCAATAGCTACTGTAATGATTAATATTCCATTTCCAAGTGAATATTTTAGGGTGGGAAAATTATACCATATCATAATTTCTAATATTAATAATGTAAATGTTGAAGATATGCATACATAGCACCATACACGACTTCCAATATAAAAAAAAATTGGTGTTTTTTATTACAATTATGGCCATAATGAGTGGTTGTGATGATGCAGATCAAGAAGGCCGGTGCTCAATCAATTGCACCTAGCTGTAGAAGATGAATATGATGAATTGTGATAGATACATATATGAGGTTGGATTGATATGGACTTCGGACCCCATAGTTTCATAAATACAATGGTCTATCATGATGGATGCATGTGAATGTACAATCCAAATTGGCTACAAAGACAAAGGGCCATGCTGCAGTAGTAGTACACTCGAAACTGGAAGGAAACATGGCAACAAGAATTTGGGGTGGGGTGTATTTTCATTTCCTTGTTGACTACACCAAGCTTACTCGACCCTCATATGTGAAGCAGTAGTTGTAGTAGTAAAAGAAGGAATAAGTGAGGATTTGAGTGGTTCTGCTACTCTTCAAATGTGGCATTATTAGCTTTGCATATGCGTACACTACACTGAATAATGTAATGTAGATAGGCATATGTATTAATGAGTACCGCGTCTGAATTTCAAGCTTACACTTGTCTAAGGTTGCTGATAGATATATTGATTCTTGTACAACTTGTTTTGTGGCTTGTTATCCAGTTTTATTAAGGTAAGTGCTAAAAGTTTGAGGATATGCTTTTAGTTTATTCACAATTTAAGATCTATCTTTTCTTTAAACCAGCACTTCTAAGACTATGTTTCTCGCTTAACAACCTCAAATTAGTCATCTTAAGTAGTACTAATAAGACATGAATCTAGATACTCGTTGCATAGAATGTTTAGTAATAGTTGAACATATTTGTTAGCATAACCATGCACTAAATGAAACTGCAGATTTGATTGGTTTTATCTAACGTGACGCTGTTATCTGTTGTCAACTTTGTTCTCGGAGGTGTCTTCAGAAGGAAATTTTATAATGTAAATTTTCAACTGGCCTTTCAATTAGAAATTTATTCCACCAGATAGGAGAATTGAACCGATAATTAATTTAGAGAAGTTCTCTAATTGCATGCACATCTTACCAGATAAGAGAATACTTGATTGATGTGATGAAAATTAGAGAGAATGTTTGCCGGATTGGGGTCTTTTATTATAATTTATGGTATTATACTCATGTTACACAATTAGCTAAAAGAGTGACATATTTTTTTACTAACCATATCTTTTATGCGAGAGACATATGTGTCACTCTTTTAGTTAATGTAATATGAGTGTAACATCATAAAGTGTAACAGATGACTCAATTCCGTGTTTGCCACCTTGGTAAGCTGCATGCAAAGACCACCTCTTAATTAATTAACAATATCTTGCATGACAATATTTGCATCTACTAATAGAGGTATGGTTCTAATGCTAAATTGCAAATTAACTAAGCTTCAACCCGTTAATTTATTCGGTTTAATGGAGACTCTAAACTTCACCTGACAAAAGGAAAATGGAAAAACAAAGAATTTGAGAAGCAAATCAAGAATTGTACAATTATCTGGTTAATATCTCTGTGAAGTAAGATGTGTTTTGAGGACATACTGTCAAGTTAAAACGTGGCAGCTTTCTACTCTTATCCCTTTAAGCTTTAGGCTTTGTGGGCCAATGAATCTCAAATGGCTAGCTTTGAGACTTTCTCTGGACCATTAGAATGCGAGGTGGCCTTCATATTCCACAATACTACTTTTCATAGCATTCTTCAACTTTTTAACAATGCTCATTATATTTAGTTTGAACACAAATATCAAAGAGTCAAAATTTGTGTTGAGGGCCTATAATTTCCCTTCTCTAGTAGTCTTCTTGTCTTTGATGACCAAAGTCTGTGCGGTGCACTAGAATACAAAAAAAACACGGCAAAAATTGATATAATTGCAAATACTCATAATTACCAGAAGGAATATACAAAATCTAAAGAATTTCTAGTCGTCTGAATTCCATAAGTCTTTAATGGATCGCACTTCTTTGCAACTTACAAGACCAACCACTTGACACACAATAGCGCCCTATAATTAGTTTCCGGATAGAATGTTGGCTGCCTAATTGACGGCAAATCAATACCATCACAACTCACATGGATGTTGTTTTGGTCCAACTTGGTGACATCATATTACTATAAAATTTTTGTAGTAAACTAATACGATTATCCTAATTCGGATTAATTTTAAAACACAATCTCGTAGATGCCCAATAAACTAGTTGACTATAGGGGTGTTCAAAAAAATCTGAAAAACCAAAAAACTGATAAAATCAATCTATTTTGAATTAAAAAAGAAGGATAGGTAGATTAATTTTTGTCACCAGTTTGAATAACAGTTCGTAAATTTACAAACAGCCAGTTATCCAAATCGATTTATATATATATATATATTTTTTATCTAAATCGATCTATATATGAAACGGTAAACATACTATTTATGCATACACATTAGAGAATATACTCATTGTCACATATTCACAAATCCTAAAATTTTTCTCAATTGAATGAGATATTTAAAACTTTGATTTTTTGGAATTTGTTAACAAATGATTAGGGGCACGCTTTAAATTTTTACCGGATTTACTATTATTTTCATACTTTTTTTTTTGGTTTTTTATGCCAATATTCTAAATTGAACTCAACATCTTTTTGACAAGTCAAATCACCAGTTGGTCCAAAATTTGAAAATATTCGTTAAAGAACACATTCATTTCCATACATTTTTCTTTTTCCCCCCTTTTAAAGTTGTCAACTTTATCCGTTATGAATGGCATCCCCCGTTTCCCAGGATCACAAGGAAGGAAGGAGGCAAAAAAAAAAAGACAAGCAAAAGGGAGTGCTATAATAATATAGGGACCAATTTAACACTACGATATTCGAGGACGACTTCGTATTGAGGGAGAATCCGAAGACTCAACGAGTATAATTTTCAACCTTGGTTCAATATAAACATGTAAACTTTTCAATGGCTGTAAAATAATTGAATTTTTGTTTTTGGGTTTTCTCCATGCAAAAAGAAAAAGATCTTGAAATTGAAAGTTGGACCCTTTTTCTGCAAAAAGAAGAAGTCCAAAATTTTCAGCTTCTTTTGTTCTATTCGTTAGAAGTCAAAAAGGAAAATAATAATTTGATGGAAAATATATGGCACCCTTTAAATTTGTTCTCAGAGTCCGCTCCCTTCTTGGACGTGTCCAAAATGTTAAACATATGCTTGAACAATCTTACACGAAGTTAAAAACAAAAAGAAAGTATACGAGCTAGTACAAGTACTTTGAAATATTTATCAAGAGTTGAAATTTATCAAAAAAAATCTAAAAGCTGGGATAAATAACTAATATTTTAATATATTTTCTAATGAAAAATTACCATATAACAAATAGTTTTAAAAAACCAAACAATCTCAAAAGCCTCCTAAGCTACTTTTTTTTTCCCCCAAAGGGTTTTCTGAGTTCAAATTGGTGCAAATTGGTAGTGCCTTCTTTCTTGGTTTTAACAAGGTTCGAAGCTCATATTAGTTCTCTGATAGCCACATTGAGTCCCCTGGAATTCCTGTTGTTATGTGGCCAAAAAAAAAAAAAAAAACCTTTACATCTATACAAAAATAATACTAGTATCAATTTTCACCTTCAGCGGAGTTATAGAACAACTAATGAAATAGACCAAGTACTTGAATCATTTAGGGCTAATAACACTTTTCCTCCCTAAAGGTATAGAGAAGTCACACTTTACCCCTCTAACCTTTAAATATATACATTTTTCTCCCCCTCCCAATCAATTAGGTAAGAAAATTTGCTTAAAATAAATAGTCAAATGACAAAAATACCGTTGACTTGGTAGAAGAAAAATTTAAAGAAAAAAAACTCAGCCGTTACAATATTTTTTAAAGATACTTCTACAAATTTCAAAATAAAATAAACTATTGAATTTTAGATAAATTAAATATAAAAAATAGCTAACAAGACATGTGACTATAATATCATAAAAAATTATATTTTTTGTCCTATTGGAGAAGATCTCTACTAATTTCTTACTAAATAAAAATTATACTGTTATGAATACAAAACTAATATTGAAACTTTTGATTCTTTTCTTAGTTTAAGGAAAATTCTTAATTTACAACATCAAAAATCTCAATTTTAACTTTACATTCATAACAGTGCAATTTTTATTTGGCAAGAAATTAGTAAAGGTCCTATCCAATAGTACAAGAAGTATAATCTTATGATGTCATTGCCACATTTCTTGTTAACTGTTTTTCATATTTAATTTATTTAAAATTTAGTAGTTTACTTTATTTGAAAGTTTTTTAGAAATATTTTTATAAAATATTGTAACGCTTGAGTTTTTTTCTGAAAATTTTCTTCTCTACCAAGTCAAGAGCATTTGTGTCATTCAACTATTTCTTTTAACTAAATTCTCTCTTACCTAATTCGTTGAGGGAGCAAAATGTATATATTTAAAAGTTAGGGTGACAAAGTGTGACTTCCCTATACCTTTAGGGGGCAAAGTGTTATTAACCCAATCATTTAATGCATCGAAAGTAAAAGGTACTTTCATGTTCCAAATATATAAAGAAAAATCAACAAGGTCACCAAGGATAGATCTAGTAGACGCATAGTAGGGAACAATATTGTACAATTTAATGATTTCAAGGGGACAAGGGCCACAAACAAGTGTCACAATCGTTTGGAGCAAGGTCAAGATGATCAAATTTTTTATACTTTTAAAATGTGATATGGTGATCCACTAAGTACACATATTTTTACGAAGTGTATGGAGCTCTTAAACACTGATCAAAATTTAATTATATTTACTAATTGGTACAACTTGTAAATTATTATTATTTATAGTGTGCATAATATTTTGTACACTGTTGGAAACAATTTTCACTAGTAATTGTTCTTGATCTCCTATTCCGAGGATAGATACAAAGAACAAGTACTCGATTGCATTAAGAGAATAGAGGGTGTGTGAAGGACAACACAAGTGCACATGAATACTATCAAATTAACCAATACGCCTACCATTCTTCCACCCCGTGGCAGAAGTTGACAAAGCCAACACTGTGTAATATCAAATTGTGATCTCTCTCTCTCTGTGCACAGAGACATCATACTTATATGTGTGTGTGTGTGTGTGTGTGAAATAACATATGATCCTCTGACTGTAGAGTTTTCTTTTATTTATCTTTTATGGAGTGGGGGTTAAAAAAATGAAGGGGTGAGGGTTGCGTGTTAGGCTAGCTCCTGTGATCCATCTGATGCAAATTGTGAATTGAAATTCACCTAACTTAGACATTCAATTCCTCATCCATCACGAAATTGCAGTGAGCAATTCCTGTTTGGAGAATTAAAAGCTTGGATGTAGTTTATGTTTCCATGTTTGACATGCATGCATGGATTGTCAAATCATTATAGTTACTTCGGTAAGTAAAATGTTTACTACCATGATAACATTTTCGCTTTACGACAGCCTGTACTATAAAGAAAACTTCCCCAAGGAAAGAAGCTAAAATGTTACTTGTAGATGTATCGTTTTCTCCTACAACACCAAAAGTATTGTTTGGAATGAACTTGCTTACAATGCATGATGAATATAATTTACTTTCGTACTCATAGAAATCACAACCTATGATTAAGTTGAAAATCACATTTGTTGCTCTTATTTGGCAAGCGGTCTGTTTGGATTAATGAATTTATAATTAATAAAGGATTTTAAATGAGTGATTTGAAAATTAAAAGATTTAAAATGGTATTTAATTCTAGTGAATTTAAAATTCACCAGTTTTACCCCTTTTAAATTCATTCTCGACTAGTTGATATTATGAATCTAAATGTCTCATGAATAATTCAACTAAAGGGGAAGATTTAAGATCTAAATCTATGAATCTAAACGGATTTAAGGTACTTTTAAAATAGGGAATTTTGAACTCTAAAATGTCATCTTCACATGCACGGTTATTCTTGGAAGGGATTAATTTTGTGATACAAATCACTGTGGAATTTTACCTATAACATGATTAACCAAGATGTAAATATGCTTCAAAATCCTTTTTTTTTTTTTTTTGCATATTTCTAAGACATGCTTAGGGTGAGAAAATTTTTTTATTGTTAATGCAATTCAAAGTAACTAAATTATATTAGTTTTTTTTTCTCCTCATAGTTTAGTAAATTAAAGTCTCAAATTTCCCTAAAGTTTCCGCTTTTTCCCATATTTTCTTCTTTATAGTGTCGGTCTTTGCAAATTTATGAAATCATCATCACCTGAACAGTCGCATTTACACCATGACAATTGAGAAGCTCTCTGCTAGGAGTACAATATTAATAATGCATGTCAATATTCGATATTTATAGATGAAATTCTGTCACGCGCTCAGAAGAGAAGTTTGAATAGGACTCATAATCTGATGCTTACAAAAGTTTTCCGTAAGTCATTAGTTTCCAAATCTGCCAAACAAATGTAGTATTAGGCTGATAAAATTGCAGAATACAGAGACCTCTCCTTGTTCTTAGGCTTTTTTCTTCATGGATATAGATGGGGTTGCTGCTCTTTGCAATCATGAGTCCTCTTGTCATCATTACACTACTTGAAAATAAACCCACCCCTCAACCCCCCCGCCCCCCGGGCCCCTTCTTCCCCTTCTCTTTCTCTTTCTCAGGGCACCACATGGGCACATAGAACACATTGAAAAGAACAAATCCAACCAATATATAAAGACTTGCTATCTATACATTTCTCCCAGTTTTCTCACCAAGTTTCCACTGCTCAATTCATTTCAAAGCACCCTTTTCTCTTGTTTTTCATCCTCTTTGAAAATTTTCTTTGTAAAAACAATACAAAGACCAGCACTGAAATGTGTTTATCATCACATAACATCTACACTTCCATGCACAAGAAGCAATCAAAGCGATGTTCGAATTATCAACCTCACAGCAGGCTCACAAGGTACTACTTCTGTCTAAATAAATTGTATTATGGGCGAAAAAAAAAAATGTGTATGCCGACATTTTATTTTTGATGTTTGTATTTTATATAGAAGGATCAGATGTCAAGAAGATTATGAAAAAGATATGGTTTTGAAGAACTTGAAGCTGTACATGGAGAACATCACCATATTAGAAGAGAATGAGAAATTAAGGAAAAAGGCCAGTTTACTTCATCAAGAGAATCTTGAATTGATGTCTGAAATTCAGAAGAAATTCTCTCCATCCGATCGTGTCTTGACAACCCTTTGATCAATTGCTTCACAAGAGAAAATCAGCGAATATGCACTGTTCTTTTCTTCTTTGCTGTAATATTTGCTTTTAATCACATCGGCTTTTTGAATTCTACTAAACTAGAATAAGGTAGGCAAGAGCATGCTGACTGAGGAATGGGAACTGGAAGGGGATATCTTATGTTGTTACTAAGTCTTACTGTATAATTTGAAATTAATATTTTGGGGACCATATCCTTATTTTATCGATCTATTGCAGTTTTCTTTTATATCTCGATGACAAAAAAAAAAAAAAAAAAAGATACCAATTTCATATAAACATAATTATGCTGCTATTGTCATAAAAAAGAAATGAAAGATCAGAGCCATGTATAGGCAGAAGGTAGAGCACGGAACTCGTGCCAATAAATCTATGGCGAAAAAAAAAAAAGTGTTACCAATTGAACTAACTCTTGTCAACGTTGTAGTAAAATTGATTTCATTTCATATCTTGTACTGCATGGATATCACATGACGCTGTAAAAATATATTAGGATGCAAATAAAAACATGTTGTAATGACAAAAACTCCCCCAAAAAAGTAAGTTTTTTAAGAAAATTTGTAATTTTTTTTTTTGATAAAAACTTACTAGTTTTCCATAAAAATTTATCTTTTTGGTTTAGAGTTAAGTAACGAAAAATTATCGAATCATTGTCCTGCAATATACTTTGTTAGCTATTTCGGGATATTTCCTTGCATAGAAGTGAGTATTTGCATTGGCTCGGAAAAGAAACTCAAAGTTAAAGCCCGGTAGTATTTTGTTCTCGTGCTATTGATTCGTAGTATTAGTACTTTAGCTGTTTTGTGATAGAGAGGAAAAGAAAGAAAAGATATGAAATCCTTCCCTATGAATAAGTACAATCATGATGAAAGCAAGCAAAAGTTCAAAAGAGACTGCCAAAGAACTGAAGAACATTAAAATCTAACTTCTGATCTTGCTATCTTCTATTAGTCCTAAATCAAACTTGCATCAATGTATCTGGAGTTCATCTGCACAGCTTCAACATTCCACGGTAAAAAGGCAGTGTATTCCGACCAAAAATACTTGGACCACAACATCAGATGCGTACTCTAGTACGTTTAAACATATATGCATTATAAGAAGATGTTATGGTGACGAAGAGTTATCAAAAAATGTAAGTATTTAAGAAAAATGACAAATTTTAATTGAAAACTTACTATTTTTGTTAAGAGTTATGTAAACGAAAAGTTTACGTAACAAAATTTTATCCACCCTATACTACTAGTATGAAATGAGACCGCATCTCCAACACCAACCTTTTCAGTTGGTTATAGTACCATTTTTCATCCTGGTTTTACCTCCAATACCAAATCAAATTAAAGAGCAGAAAAATTAAGAAAATAGTGGTTTGTTTGGTCTAGTCATTACTCATAATCATATTCTGGTATGTTGCAAATTTCTCTAAGCCATGTTTGTTTCAGTGTTTTTGGACCCCAGAATCTGTCAAGACTTATCATTACTTTTTTTACTTTTTCTTTTCCCCGAGCGACACATGCTTAGAGTTTTGAAGGTTCCTCACACGTGAGGCATGCAGCAAAATCTATAAAAAGGACTTTGTTGAAAATCCAGCTGAGGCTGTTGGCTCGAGGGTACTCTTTTTACTGTGTAGTTAAATTTCACGCAACTATGTTAACCATTTTAATGTGTGTATATATAAGTATATGTATATTTTATTTCTGAAATCATTTCCTTACAATCAATTAGAATAAGATACATTACCTACAGAAAACCCAGTTTTCTTACCATTACAGCAAAGCAAAATCATGTACTATTCTACCGGTGAGATGTTTAAGGAACGTCAATGACCAATCATGAGTAACACAACTTGGCTTACCACCAATATTTTGTATTTTTTCTTTTTTCAGCTTATAAAATAAAAAAATAGAACTTTTTTATGTTAGTGCTACATATGTCATGTGTCAAAATCCATAAAAGTCTTCAAATCCTCTATGTCTTGGTAAATCAAATGAATGCTGTGAACTTTACTTACTCCCTTCGTCCCATTTTGATAGGCTTACAGTTTTTTTTATATAGTTTAAGAAAAATTAGTTAACTTTATTGAAAGAATAAATTAACTTATGATGTTTCTAAAATACCCTTATATTTATCATTAAACATTTACATTAAATACAATATAGAAAATTACACCATAAGTCAAATTAATTCTATTTGATATGTGTATACACAGTTTACTATTCACATCTCACTTATAACAAAGTAATTAAATAGAGACATTTTAAAAAAATTAAAAATTAATTACATTTTTCAAATAGAAAGTGAACTATAATTTGAGACGGATAAAAAAGAAAAACAAATCTATCAAAATGGGACGAAGTGAGTATTTCTTGTCTTCCCATCACGTAATTAAAATTTGAATTCCACTATTACTCGTGATACATTAAAATTAAAATTTTAGATCGAGTCTAAAGACTGTTATATTTTCAGCATTACGCGTAGCCGAGTGAAACAAGCATGAAAATCAACATACATGTACATAAAAGTCAACCATTGAACCTGAGCATTCACTAAAAAATGTGTAATAGTCAGTTAATGTGTTTTTCGAGAACTGTCTAATTAAGCTGGCCTCTTAAAAGGCATGCAGAAGGTCAATAGCTAGGCCTCTGGATCATCATGCCATTTGAATTTACTCAATTGTATTGGGCCTAAAGGGTTGTAGCATCCCAATGCTTTGACCTACAGTTATCCACTGACTTCTTAGGTGTAAAGGGCAGGAAAGAAAGAGGAAGGAAGTTCAGCACAAAGAATTAAGAAGGAAAAGTAACACCACCTCTTTGATCCAAGAGGCTCTAGGTCAAATATCAATGTTTCCATTCACATTAAGCAAAATTGTAGTAAATCAACGTGGCCAACATGCTCAGCTTTTTTCAACATCTTAGTGCATTGTCTCAAAGGTGCATTTACATGGAACCTAGGCTGCAAACAAATTCAAGCTATTCAAGAGTAGCTCGAGCTCGATTCAAATTTAGTTAGGTTTGATTTACTCGATCAATTAATCAAGCCAATCTCGAGCCCTAAAGAACACGCTTGTCGTTTAATGAGCCATGAATGTATGGTTTTGTTAATTCGTTTGTTTTATGTTGGACATCTCATTTTCAGGAATGCAATCATAATTTCTTTCTGAATCATGCTTGAGCACATCCAACTTCACTTACAGGCACAATTTTCTTTGGGCAAGGGTCAAGTTTGAGCCTAGCGGCAGGAGTTCAATACATTCTAACAAAGAGAATAACAAGACATTCTTTCTTGTTTAACTCCAAAAACATACAAATGAAGTACATATCATTCAGTTGCATTCATTTTAAACTATTACATGATACTGCTATTTATGCTTTGGCACAAGAATTATTTTTCTCCTATATTGCAGGTTGGAGAAAAAGCATCACCATAGCTGGAATCAAACCCAAGTCATATATAACCGTGTCTTATCTGGAAAAGACTAACGAGTTCCAGGTTCATCAAGTTTAATCATACAAGTCACGAACATTTGTCAGTATAGTAATTATTGCTAGCAAACTTTTGGTGCTAAACATAATATACCTGGTTGAAAGATGAAGCTATAAAGAGGAATTAAAAAGCATTATACAACAGAAAAAGCTTTTCAAGAATTGATGCTTGACAAGAACAGTATGCAAAAGTAACTATTGTGATCCCATTATGTTTAGGAGAGTTGCTCAAAATGTACAATATTGCCACTGAAAGCACATGTCAAACCACTTGATTGACAAACTCACCAGCACCGGAGGCAGAATTTTGAATTTCAGGGGCATATATGATGGCCAAATACTTTTCAGCCATCTGGCATGTGGTAGAAAGTGGAGACAGACTTCCATGAACTTCTTCCATGTGGGCATGGAGAAAAGCTTCCTTAATTTGGAAAACCCCTCTCCTCTTTCCACACACATACATCCCCTACTTAAGAACAAAGGTCATCATTTGCTAGTTGCACACAACTGAGCCTCAGCTGACAACTACACAAGAAAGAAAGATGCACTTACCAACAGCAGACTAGGGTGAAAGAAAAAGAAATTAGTTTCCTCATCAATCATTGTATATTAGAGAATTCATAGATTTTTTGAGCGTCCCTCTGATGTCTTGTATATTCGGAATGCAGCAATGCAGATTGTCACGTTACCAATCACCGTTAATGCTGCTTGTAGAGCCACTAATATCTGTAATCCACGTATCCCACATTATACATCAGAACCTCAATTACTCCTCAAAGTCTACAGAGAAAATGAAACACCTAAGCAATAGAATAATATGCTCCAGCAGAAAAGTTAGGATATATGTGTGTCTTGGAGATAAATATGCATCAATTTCTGTTCATAAACAATGCTATGAAACTTGTAGCTTAGTCATTAAAATGTTACTATATTGATTACTACAGTTTCAATGGTTAAACTAAACTTAGTTCAGTCATTAGCTCTTTCTAGGGCTACAACTCAATAGCAGATATAAATCTGTTTAAAATTGTCACAAGGCAATCTTATTCTGAATCACCAAAACCAAATGACCAATTGAACCGGAGAGAGAGAAGCACAGGAAAATTCCAATCACATAGCACATGATGCTCAAACACGCGTGACATACATCAAATTGACTATTATGGGAATATGAATCTTGATGGCAAGTTAAACTCAATTTGTTAAAGAGAAATTATCAGCTTACCTCAAGAGACTCTGCATTATAAAAGAAGTGCCATGTGCATGCACAAAATGCTCCGCCTAGTAGGGGCACCTAAAAAAGGTTGCATGCCAAATTTCATTATTAGGGAAAGAACTTAAAGTGTTGATTACTGATTGCAACATTCAAAAAGTAATTACAACCAAATTCTCAGTAAAAAAATGGCATTTGGATATCTACGAACTAGTATTGAGTCCCGTTTTGGAGCGAAATAGAATTTCAGCGTATGGAACACGAGTATACTTTGACAATGCCATTTGAATTGCAAATTAATGGGCCCACAGAGGAATTTAGAAGCATACAGAATTTGCTATAGTAAACCCATCTATGAACTAGAGCAAAATGGAATTTATGCATGTTTCACACGAGTACCATTTTGACAATGCCATTTAAATTTAAATATTATGGACCAGCAGAGGAATTTAAAAGCATACAGAATCTGCTATAGTACAACAATTTCACTTTGCATCAGGAGGTAGTAGATTATTTTGTACAGAAATTTGGGTTGACAACTTCACAACTGCGGAGCAAATTTCTAAGGACCCATCAAGCTGGCATCATGTAAGCAATCAAGCATTAATACTACAAGAGATAAAAGTGCATTTATCTTTGCATGTGTGGGTAAAGAAATCTCACTAGCTAGTAGTCCATTCATCAGGATACAGTGCAGAGGTTCAGATAGTTCTGTGTTTTTCACCTTTTTTCATGGGTGGCCACTATACCTGCTGTCAGTACCATCAGTGTTTTACATAAAGGATCCTTGAAACAGAAATCATATTGCTAATGCCAAGAAGCAAATAGCCTTCTCCATGTCTTTGAAAGATCACCTCTCTGCAGTTGCAAAAAACCAGCCCTACTCTCTGGAGCTACTTCAAACAAAAAAGCTCTAACTCTCTAACTGGCCTCTGTGGATGACTTTTTTCTTTTTTTTTTAATTAAGTGAAATAACATTTTTAAACAAAACAGAATACTTCCTGTGTATTCAAAGGTACACAATGCTATTGAAATTCAGACAACATTCATCAAAGAGTCTATTCATGCAGAAATCATCTGCCTAATCTGCGAAGACATTTAAAATAAAACACAGTTTGTTACAACTGTGGATGACATTTACAATTTACCTGACTTGATGGAGCATAAGCAGCCCAATGCAAGATCTGAAGCCATTGTGGCCCGGTTGCAGGGAAGCAAAGGCACTCCATTTTGTTCCTTTTTACAACCATCTTAACTGCTGACTTTGGCATTTGTACCATTCCTACATCTGTTGATTATAATGGCTTAATGGTTTACACTATTTTAAAGAGCCAACATATGGTAAATTGAAAAGGTTCCCCACCTAAGACCCGGCTGATATTCTCACCTGTAAACGGCAAGCATTTGTTATTGAGAAAAATGTTGATTCCTCATCTATTGCCCTTTCTTTTTATTTTCGATAGTCTACTTACAATTAAGGCTTATGATCTCCTGTCACTCTTATCATTCCCGACTAAATTCACCCAATGCCTTATGCATAAAAGTTACTTGAACACACTCAGCATCTCCTTTGACAATAAGTTGTCAGCAGACCGAGGGAAAGTATAGTGACTTAGAGAACTGTTCCATTGCAGGCCATAATTTTCAGACTCAAAGCTCACTTCCAGAGTTACTAAACTCTAATATATGGTCACCATCTCCAAACATAGTTCCTTAATAGGAAATAATAGCATGCAGAGGATGAAGTATCATCAATACCCAATTCAATGATGACTTCGTCGTACAAAGGCACAGTAATAATTATTATTGCAGAATCCTAGACTAAAATTCATAGCAAAAAAATGAATCGATTCTTGGGAAGATTTGTGCCAAAAGCTCCATCAACACCACATAAATCAATTAATGCTCTAGTAATCCAGAAGAAACATTGTTTTCTGAAGAAACTTTTGGTGGTAGATTTTATTAGCAAGTACACTGCTCACGGAGAAGGACACGAGAACTATGATGCCTGTCTACTATCTGTTTAGGCTTTTCTTTTTCTTTGTCCTGTGCATTTCTTAACCAAAATAAAACTGTTATTGCTACTCGTGCCTAACCCTTTCTTCTTGAAGGAAGAAGCGAAGTCAGAATAAAATTCCACGATTCTATTTCTTTAGATTCCAAACAATCCCTAGGAAGGCTTAATTTTAGGGCAACCTCCTATTCTGCTCCAGGATAATAGTTATTAATCCAGAAAGCTTTCCTAATAGAATCTAATCATGAGGACAATTGCACTACTTGACATTGTATATAGGAGTATGACAGTTGAACAATAAATATGACATGCACAAACGCAAAGGATTCAGCAAAAAGAGGGAAAAAAAATGTAACTTTACAACTAAAATTTTAATCTGATAAAGAAAACCACCGATAAAGAAAAACCAAACGTTAGTAACAATAATTCTCACCATGCCCCAAGAAAGACCCTTCCAAGATTCATTCCCAGATTTCTCCCCATATTGCCAAACCAAAGCCATAGCAGTGATCCTTCACCAGAAAAGTATTCATAAAATTCATCAAAATCGCCACACACATCCCAAAAGTGGGAGATGGTTTGTAATTAATGGTACCATTCAACTACACTGGAGACATGAACTGCCCAGGTGGGCAAGGAGAGAGCATTGGAGGGTTCACTGAACTGCAAAGAAGAGCCAACTAAAGATGGTACCTCAGCTGCAATTGATGATCCCACTCCCAAAAGGGTGGTTAAACTTAAAGCCAATCCAGCACTGCCCAAAAGATTGGCTTTGCATTTTTTGCCCAGAGAGATATTGCCGATAAAGGATCTTGAAGTTTTTGTAGTTCCTTCTTTTGCAAAAAGATGGGATTTTGGAGATGACAAGTGGGATTGTTTTGGTTTGTAAAAAGATAGTGGCTTTAAAGGAAGAAGCAGTGTGAATGTTGCCATTGTTGTTGCCTCTGGGGAGTGAGGAAGATGTGTCTGATGGGATAATTGTTTGGTGTCAATTAATCTGGAAATTTGCTACAAAAATTTAGGCATCTTTGGGTAACAAACGAGGTAGCAAGAAGAATTGGATAAAGCCAAGCAATCCACTCTGCTTTCTGGGGTTCGTCACTTGCCTGGGACAAAAATATTTTCTGAAACAAAAATATGGACTTTTTAAATTTTCTTTAAAGGATTTAATTTTGCTTTTCAAGATATCAGTCTAAGCTATTCAATAATTGTAATGTCCGAATTATAATTCTTTCAACTATATATTTTTATCATTGCATTGTTGAAATGCTTGGTATATTGTTCTAGGAGTAAGCTTGGTATATTGTTCTCATACATGCATAGGAATCTGATTTTTAGGTGAATATTATACCCTTTATCTTCCCTAGATGATGGTAAGGGAATGACGTATGGCAAATGGAAGATGCCTCTCCATACAAAAAATTGCTGGACCTATAAATTGTCATCATTGGCTTTTGGAAGTAAATTGTGAAACTTCTAACAGGATTTTTACCAATTCAAGAACTAGTTTTGGAGGATAAAAATATTGCTCCAGTCGCCAAGAGGGATTTGATGATTGTGGAAATGACCTTCCAGGCAGAATTATCCCTTGACTAACAACTGTAATTGTAACAAAAGGTAGATGGCATCCTTGAAAAATAATCATACAGAATACAGTAAGAAAATGGACTGACTCAGGAACTTCAACTGTGCACGAAGCCCAACCACATTGCACCAACACTCTATAGCGGTCGAAAACATTCCTTGTACCTGTCCATTCATTGAGCAGCCCTTACAAAGTGGTTAACAGATGTATCGTGCATTTTTACAAGTCAATAAATTACGAAAAACGTGATTTGGAGTACAAAGTAAAATTCGATTAAAAAATCTTCTCTATGGGATATATTACAGAGTATTTAATACGGCTGACACCAAATTTTAGTTACGCTGCACTAGAGAGGACTAAAGCATATAATTTGCCTGCAATAGAGAGGACTAAAGCATATAGTTTGCCTGCATTCAAGATCCTTTTATGGTGCCGGCTTGTTAGTATACTTTGTGAACCAAAGCCAAGGAAGATTAGAAACTCACATTCTGCATTCAACTTGCTTCAGAGAGTCCGTCAATGACCCTGCTTGTGGCCTTTCTTATGCACCAGAGGACGGCAGATTGGACAAAAACCAAGGAAGTATTCGATAAGAAGAAATAAATAGTCACATTTAATCAGACACAGTTTCTTTCTTCTTAGACCAGAGCAATACAAGAGAGAAGCCCATTAATGACATGATTACAACCTGCAAATAGCAGACAAGAACAAATAGAAGTAATCAACGAGTGAAAGAGAGGCAGAAACAAGTACTTAAGTAATCGCATTCTACACCATGCATTGAACATATAATTTGTTTCCTTTTTTTTTTTTTTTTTTTTTTGGTTTCGGCATTGATCATATAAACTTCACAATACTCGCTTACCAGAAAATGAATATCGTAAACATTAAGTCGTTGAAACATAAATATGATACATAGGGCTAGAAAGGCACGTCAAACATACAGAGAGTTAAAAAGACATCATATTCAGCAGTGAAATGCCTATTTCATTTAAATTTTTGGTTTCACTTGTAGATTTGTCCATCTCAACAATATTAATAAGGGCAAGCAAAGTAAAACCTGATGACCAACCAAAACAATTAATATTACTAGAATTATCATTATCCAGGCCAAGAACCCTAGACTCTCCAGATTAGTAGATAATGATATCTAATTGCTCAAGAATAAAAATAAATCAAATGACTTACAGATATAGCAGGAGGGACACCAACAAGGGGGTCTTGAAAGAACCTATTTGCAAGTGCAAGAGCCAGAAGACTACTTTGCATGCCTACAAAAGAGGAAGAGGCATAAGTAAAAATGGACAACAAAATTTTAACAATGCATGCATGCACCAACAATGGAGCCATCCAAAACCTGTTTCATAGGATAGGGTTCTTTGCAAAGCTTTTACATCAGGTGCATAGCGGAAGAAAAGGCCGCTGAGGGTATAACCAGAAACAAATGCTGCCAAATGGAATACAATCACAAGGAAAAGCACTGATAATCCTGAGGGGGACAAAACAGAACTTATGTTGATTGCAAGTGGAGCTCCAACACAGAGGGCAGTCACGAACACTGATAAAGGAGGCAAAAATGGACGAATAGCACTAGAAATCTGGGGAAAGATTCTGTAGTTGCAAATCAGTTCAGATAACAAAAATTCGGATCCTTGAGGTGAAAAAGTAAATATATTTACTTGTCTCACTACCTATTCAGAAGCAATCCGGCTGCAATTGGTGCAACTACAATCTGCAGAATGTTGGAAACCATTCCTTTTACGTCAACTGGCAACCTTTTTCCAATAAGTAACAGTGACAAGATTGGAGTAACAAAAACAGCAGTAGCAGTAGATAATGATGTCATCACAATGCTAAGAGGAGCCATTGCTGGATCTGTCAGGAAAGTTGCATAATTGGAAAGCTGGGCACCACTAACACATGAAGTCAACATGATTCCCGCAGCTGACGAATACATGTACTTTAGTTAGTTTGTCAAACCAACTTTCTGGGAATGAACGATAGAAATTTACCTAAGGGAGTTGGGAGACCAAATATAGTCATAGAAATTGTGCCAAAGAGATATCCTAGGAGGGGCTTCACAACAAATTGGCCAACATAACCAGCAAAAATGGCTGCTGGTCTCTTGAATGCTTCAATAAAATCTTTTTCACTAGAATTAAGTCCAACTGCAAACATCAGAAAACCCAGTGCAGGGGCATAGTACCTAAATGATCAAAAGCCAGATATTAGAATAATATTAGACTCTATCTACTTATATTTTTTCTTCAGCACAACACATCTTCAGTTCTACCTTCACTTAATTCATCAAATAAGCAAAAATTTCATGCAGTAACATGATACTAAACACCTTGAGCAGAGTATTTTGCACTGCTCATAATGTGACAAGCGGAGGGCCAAATCAACAGTGTATATGACAAAGTAGTTCACAGAAATGCAAACAAAGAACATTGTTTCATTCTTCAAGAGTGCAGCATCTCATTTTTCAGTAGTGACTCAGAATATTCCCTGTTAGGTAGATGGCATGGCAAATCAATCAACATGAAAAAGGTGAAGCTCTCCATTTGAGAAATGAATGATGACTGCAGAATATCATCCATTCCAACTAGGGTTAATAGTCTTGGAGGAATAACAAACCATTTTCAGTGAGATAACAGATGTACTCAAGGTTAGGTTCATTCACCGGACAAATGCCAAATTTCATAGACTACTAATTGTATGATGGCAATTTAACATGCTCAAACAAAGCCATAAGCATACTCAGTTCACAAAGCATGCAAAATAAGTCCTTGAAACTGCCAATTTAGAACTGTGGATGGAATGAATTCATGGATGAGATATATATACATTTCACAAGTTCATGGCTTCAATCTGCAGGGAGAATTATGTTTTTTGAATTTTATGGGAAGTCTGAGATTTTCTTGGAAGATTTCTTTAACAGAAGTTCCTAAATGCAAAATACATCCCATAATCAACAGCCTTGTGCATAGAACAGACAGTAACGAAGCACCAGACAACCAATTAAATCTCGTGAAGAATAATACACAAACCTGTTCGTAAACCATGTAAAAGAAGGTGGATAGATAAGAGCCAAAACTGTACTCGCAAGGACCACTTGAGGAAGAATGGAATTGGCCTCCTTCAATATTGTCAAGAAAGATGTTCTCTTTGGCTTAAGTATCTGAAATTCAAACAGGAAATTCATGCAACTTGTATGACTAGGAAAACTAACATTCTAAGAGGGCAAGAATCCATTTTTTATTTAAATCCATCAATGATTTGCCAAATTATCCCACTAATATAAACAGCCTACAGTAGCACTGGGCAGACAGCAAACATCAATACTCAGACTTCCAACCAACGCAAATGTAAATGCACTGCTACTCCAATTTTTACTTAAACTGAGCAAAAGGATAAAGAAAAGAAAAAGAAAGTTATCAAATTACCTCAGATGTTCCGGCTGAGTAATTAGAAGATCCATCAGGTTCAAATGAATCCGAGAACTTCTCAGCAACACATCTGGGCAGCAACAATCTCGAGTTCCCACCTATTATTCTCAAATCCCAACCACAAAAAGTATGAATTCACAGAAAATCAATAAAAAATTGGAAACAAGATCCACTCTTTACAACAAACTTACTTGATGAAACAGGGCCCAGAAATCTCCCTCCTGCAAACAAGCAAACAAATGATTCCCACTTGCCAACATGAGAAAAATATGAGATTTTTACATCTATCTCTAACAAATCAATTCTATTACGAAACAGAAAGGCAGACCTGATAAACGGCGAGGGAATTCGCAGGTTCTTGGGAAAATAATAAATTGGTTTTTGGGATTGATGGAGGAAGACTTAAGTAGGGAAGATTGGAGGAGGATCTGAGGGGTCTGCTGCAAGTGATGATGCTGCTGAAGAAGAAGTTGACCACTTGGCCTCATATTTTGCACTACTGCTTTCCACTGCTGTAGTTAGCGTAGTATTATAAGTTTGGGAATCCCAGATAGTGTGGGATAGTGGAATTGCAAAAATTAAGGACAAGTGGAAGATTCCTCAGCCTGCATTTTTACAAGTAATCTGGACCCAATGATATGACATAAAATTACTTGCCTGACTTTCTTTCTTTCTTTCACATCACATCATAAGATATTTTGATGGTGCAATTGTAAATGAGACATTTGTAAAAAAATTTACTTCGCCAGTGATCTTGGTGAAACCAGCTCCTTAAAACAGCCTTCATCGAGGTTTTTTTTTTTTTCCCCCTTATTGTTAAGAATTTTTTTTTTTTTGATAATTATTGTTAAGAATTTAAAAATAGTAACCAATGCTGAGTGATAAGGAGCTTAGTGCCTCTCAAGTAATGTTTTTGAGTTCGAATAATTGTAAATGGAGAGACAAAACATAGGAGAGCTTTCCCTAGAAAGGGTTCGACCTTATTTGACTCAAAATGAGTAGGAATTAAAGTACAACGAAACATTGGAGGGTCTAGAAAAAAAAAATTAAAATAGTAGGATGGAGATAATTATATTCTGGAAACATTTGTGAAAATGATAAAACATTACAATAAACATTAGAATTGTCTCACTTGAAAGTATAACATCCGTTTAAGTTAGATTTTCCAAACTTAAAAAGTGAGGGAAAAAATGTTAAACTCTTTTTTAGTCATGTTGAAAAAAATTATATTCCACGCTTAAAAAACGTGTCGGCATACACAATTTTTTATACAACAAAATGGAATCCTCCAAGGAATAATGAATGAGTGGATGGATGAGAAAAAATCACCTGGTTTCTAACTTGTCGTTTATTACCTGGTCTTTATACAATAATTTTGAGGTGCCTCTGTTGGCACAAGACAATTCCACCTCAACTCATTTGTACCCAACTCAACTTGGTTGAGTTGACCACCACAAAGTCTTTAAAGGTTAAGTGAGATGAGAGTTCATGGGTTCAAGCTTTGCCTCCATCAAAAATCTAAGTAGGTATATAATATACCTGTTTGGTTTGATGGTAGTTTAGTCTCCATCGATTCTTTCGGAGCCCAGTTGCACCCCTCCTCTATAATGACGGTGGTTTAGTCTCTATCGATTCTTTCGGAGCTCAGTTGTACCCCTCCTCTATAATATAAGTTAGGAGTAGAATAGTATACTGTTAACTATTAACAAAAATATATATATATTTTGTACTCAACACCGACTAAATAGTACTCCACTAAATTTGCTTTCTAAGAATGGCTTCAACTCCAACAGAATCCAATTAGTTTGCTCTAATAATCCTCCAATTTCAGTTTCAAGTTTCAATCCCTAGAAGCGACAAATAAGACATTCAATTTTCTATTCTTGATTTGTGAAATGAAACGATTGTTAGAAAACGTGTTTTAAGAATAATTTTTTTAAGAAGAAAATCATAACCAAAGGCTTACATATGTACTTTAAGATATTATCTAGATAAAGATGGTCCTGCGCTCCATCCTAGGCCATTGGGGCACTAAATTTCCTTGATTGCTACACCGTAATGTGCACTTCAAGTTCAAGTTCAGGCAATGGAGAGTGATGACCAGTCTAGCCATGTTTACCAAACTTGCAAGGTTGATATGCACGTTGCAAGTTTTTTTTTCAAAGTAGTGGTCGGCAAGGTTGATGTGCTTGTGGCAAGTTTTTTCCGCATATGCTTAAGACATCGAATTAAGGATATCCAACAAAGTATAACTTTATTAATAAATTATAATTCAGAACAAATTATTTGTACAATTTGATATAACAAGCGAAATTTAAAATCTCTTGCGCAGGCATGTATAAGTTTTAGGGACAATATAGCCTAGTAAAAATGACTAATCACGGCCAAAATAATTGTCAGTCAAAACTTTGCGCACTCAAAACACATATTGAAACGTGTAACAAATTATTGGAGGAGGCTAAAATCTTATTAGAATTTGTAGTATAAAACGAAATTATATGAACATAATAACATATGTTGATTTAAAAAAACAATGTAAGAGTGTTTATGATTTTTATTTTTTTTTTCATATCACATTCGTGTCGAATATATTCAACGCAAAAAAGCGGTGAATATAATACTACCATGAAATTCCAAGCGTGGCGGTGAAGTCACGACGAAAATATCTAGGCCCACTCCAACCTCAGCTTTCCGTTGCGAAACCTGTCCCACAGTTTAAGGCTTCAGCCCCTCTTTTTCCGCCACGTGTTCTCCAAGTCGGCTCCCTAATGCGATGCCATAATCATGCGACGGTGCCGTTTCCACCTTGATTCTGTAATCTTTCCGTTGAAATTCGGAAATCTTTACCAAATTATTTGCTATTGCCCCACCACAGGACAATAGCCATGTTCAAATGACAATTTTATCCAGTCCGTGTTTGGTTTTTCCCTTTTTTTGGCATTCATTAATGTAAATGTTCACTTCACCCAAGTAAAAATTATAGGTATCCCACCAACTCTATTACTATGAATTACATAACCAAGATAATCTAATAAAATTTCCTACAAGTTCTCCTATAAGTTTCAGTTAAGAGTCAAATTAAATGTAATTAAGCAATTTGGATTTTGACCATTCATGTACATTATGTATGTAATGCAAATATAAATTTTATGAATTATAAGACGAATTAACTGAATCTCATTCACTTAAAACTTAATAAAGATGTATTATTATCTTTAATATCAATGTAAAAATTGTTCAATACATAATACACGACATGCAAGAAAACAAGTTATTTTTTTATTAATATGCATTTACAATATTAGTTTTCTTCTAATGATAAAATCATACAACTATATAAGAACAATTTTAACTGTGAATCTCACCACACCACCAACCTCACAGAATCTTCCTTTCAAGCGTAAAATCCTTTTTCTTTTCAAACAATTAATAAAAGAAAAAATCACGGCTAATAAATAGAAGATAAACCAAGTAGTTGGCTTCTCACCGGTACAATGGCAATAATGTCATTAAACAACACAAATTGTTCAATCCTAGACCCTATAAAATACAACCAACCAAATTTATGCCATACTTATTTATTAAACCGTACTTTTCTTCTCTCCAATTAACAAACACTTAAACTGCAATTACATATTTTCAAAAAAAAAAAAAAAAATTTTGCAATTACATCAATTAATTAACCACTTCTTTTACTCCACTTTCCCTGTTTGTCAATTTGATTGCCTCCCTTCATCGGCCAGTCATCTTCTTCTTCTCCAACCGCTCAAACACCCACCCCACCCCTGCCCACCCCACTCACAAAACAAACACAAAACATAGAAGAAGAAAAAAAGCGCAATTACACACATTTACATACATTTTTATCAGTTATTACCATTCAAGAAAAGATTTTTATTAGATTTTTTTTTGCAATAATAACAAGAAAGAAACTGACTTTCTGAAATTACATCAAAATCCCAGAATATTTCCGGGGTTTTGTTTTTGTTATCTGTTGTGGGTTTTGATTGGATGTGGTGATGATGCATAAAATGGAGAATGGGGAGGCAGGTGGGGGGTTTGTGGTGGTGCCAGTTTTGGGATGGAAAAAAGCAGGGGAGAAGATTAAGGATGAGGTGGAGAAGGAGGAGGTGGACCCAAATGGGGATTATGTGAAATTGAAGGATGGGGAATTGAAGGAAGGTTATGGTGGGATAGCAGACATGGGATTAGGGGTGGGGCCTGCATCATCATCATCTTCTTCTTCTTCCTCTTCTTCTTGTTGCAGCAGATGCTGGTGGTCTATTTGGTGGTGGGCTAAATTGATTTTGGTGGTGGGTTTTTTAGCAGTCTTGGCTGCTGTTTTTCTCAAATGGATTGGACCATTCTTCATGGACAAGGTTAAAAAAATCCCATTTTGTTTTTTTGAAGGACAGTTGAAAGCTTGCAACTTTATGGTTTGGTGCAATTGAATTGATGTATGTGAATGTGTGCGTGTTTATGGGTATATATGTTGTTGGTGGTGGTGTGTCCTTGCTTGTGGGTAATGGCTTTATTAATTGTTGCTATTGAAGGATTTGATGAGGACATTTATGTTGATGTTTTGGCTTTTGGTTGTCATATCTGTTATTGAAGCTAGCAAGTTGTTTAGGAATTTGTAAGCATCATGAGCATTAAACCTGGTTGGTAAATTGAGACTGGTATTGAAAATTGTCTTGTGGAAACAATTAGGTTCTGTTTCTTTATATGATGTTGATATTAGCTGAGCAAGAGCATAATATTGTCTAGCCTTTCCGTAACCAATCAATAGATTAGATAGATAATCTCCAGATATAGATTGCTTGGAACTGCTTAGTTTTATTGACTTGTTTGTACTCATTTCATCCAAGTCGTGGAAGTGTTTTGGACATTATTACTAGCTTTAGGATGGATGAAGATCAAGCCTTGTAATCTAGGTAACTTTGTTCTATATTAAAACATGTCAAATTAGGAAGATAATTGACTCTAAGTACTGGTCATTGTCATTTTTGGAATGGCGATTGTATATTTTTAGTTATGATCACCAGCTCTGATAGCCTGCATTTTGCCGTTTGAGCAATATTGAATGTTGGTTTTATAGCAATGGGCTGTGAAAAACCAGGACATGGATTGGTAGTTTTAAATTCTATCGTTGACCGTTGATTATAATAGTATTTTTAACTAATAAGTTGCCTTTTCCAGGAGATCATTCCTATTATAAATTGGGAAACTGAAACATTTAGTAGACCAGCTTTGGCACTTTTTGTTTTTGGTTCTGTGGCGTTATTTCCGACCCTGCTGCTTCCTTCTTCACCATCCATGTGGGCGGCAGGAATGACCTTTGGATATGGCTTTGGGTTTTTGCTCATCATTGGTGCCGTGACCTTTGGTGTTTCACTTCCATATTTCATAGGTTCTCTTTTCCACCATAAAATTCAGGTCTGTATCCTTGTATAGATAATCTTTTCCATTGCTTCCCTTTTCTATTTTTCTTACTACAATTTTATCCAAATTATTGATTCTATAGTGTGTTACGTATTGAAGGGATTGCTGGAAAGATATCCTAAAAGAGCGTCGGTAATAAAGCTAGCTGGTGAAGGAAATTGTTTTAACCAGTTCCGAGCTGTTGCCTTGATCAGGATTTCTCCTTTTCCTTACATAATCTATAATTACTGTGCTGTGGCAACTGATGTTAAGTATATACCTTACCTATTGGGGTCACTTGTTGGCATGGTACCAGAAATATTTCTTACACTTTACACGTAAGAATATCCTCTTTCCCATCACTCCTTATTGTTTAACCCTTGAATGTACTGGCCTATTTTACATTTCTCTTTTTATAACGTGATGCATTTATTGTTGTACACCAATATACCCTTTTAATTGCTTTGATGTACTCTTAGATCTGATTCTATTTCTTTCTTTAATTAGTTAATATCAATACTTACATGTGTGACTGAATATGTTTGACTCTAACCACTATCTGTTTGTGCTCTTTTTATAGACTCTGTGGTTGGTTAATGCCTTCTTCCAGTGTAACTGTCAATGATTTTTTGGAATTATAACATACATTTGGTCAGCAATTAGTAACTGTTTTTCCCCGTTGCGTAGCATCTTTGTCCATTACCAAGTCATGAGACAATATTGTTGTGGATGAACTTTATGAGTCTAATTATTCTTGGCAGTTTGTTTTGTTATTGCTTCTAGTATAAGTCATGCTGATTCTGCTCATTATCTGGATCGTAACACATTGTATATTGCAACCATCTTAGTGGGTAACCAATAGCTTCTTTCTTTCACTACCAAATAATAATAGGATAATATACTGCAGATGGAACTTATGAGTGTACTACTGTTGTTGGTTTTTTTTTCTTATGTCAATGGATTGTAAAGTTCTTCTGCTTTTGTTAATGTTCTTCTGTATGAATTTGAATTCTCTCCAATCCTCCCACCATCCAAAATATTAGATAACTTGTGCTTATGAAACCAAAAGTGATCACTTATCATTCCCCTTTTCACATTGTTGTTTTTTGGATTAAGTTTGTCTGAACCAAAACAAAGGGCATTATCCCCTTCTCCAACTTCTAGTCTCTCAAAAAGCAAGGCTTGAACAGATTTTATTGGTTGTTTTATCTCATTTTGGCATCTGTCATTCATGAGTTGTATTTAGAGAGTACATCTTTTTTTGATGGGGGTGCTCTAGAAGTTGGGGTTGCGATGGGGGCTGTTTTGGAATTCAGGTAGAAGCAACATGCTTAAGAAAATATGAGGCTGTAATGCAAGAGAACCTCCAAAGTTCACACCCTAAAAAAGTTTGAAGTGATGCTGGATGTTATTTTATTGTGAAGGAGGCGCTTTTTTTTTTTTTAAATTTCATAGGGAAATTGCATGTAAATTTACAATCTACCTTTTATTAGTAACTTAAGTTTCTAGGTAATTTTTGTGGTTGTGGATACATCTGCTATACTTACCATCACCTTGGTTTTTGTGGTTGTGGCTACATCCGTTTTACCTTTTATTGCCTTGGTTTTTAAGTTGGGTACCTGAACTCAGGAAGTCCATAAATTGATCTACACCCATATCTTTTTATAGTTGCTTTCTGTTTCTGCTTTCTTAGAGATCTTGTTTTGAAAAGAATTTAGAACAAAAATCGATTTTGGGTCCATGGAACTTTTTGATTGCGTTTGCTTGAGTTATAATCATTCAGTTTTGGTGTCCTAGAGATTAAGCTTAGTCAAACCCTCTTTTTCTCCATGTGTTTGCTCTTTGTTAGTGGGGGGAGGAGGTGTTAGAGTCTTTAACTTTTAGATCCTTTGTTTAGTGGGGAAAATATAGTGAATGTTTTGATATGCAAAGTACAGTTCATTTTGCTCTTATAATCACTGTTGTATTATCCTTTTTTTTTCAAGTTCTGTATATTGTAATCCTTACTAGTCGGTTTTTTTGTCACTTCATTCCTTTTCCCAGGCTGCATATAAGGTGATTTGTCTGTTAGTTTTTTCGTTTATGTCCACCTGTCTGTCATTTGAGAAGAAGTTTATTTTATTGCAGAGGTATTTTGATAAAAACTTTAGCAGATGCTTCGCATGATCATCGCACCTTGTCAGCTCCGCAGATAATTTTGAACCTTGTTGGTTTCTGTGCCACTGTTGCTACTACTGTTGTAGTAACAGTCTATGCAAAAAGGAGGCTCAAAGAGCTGCAGAAGGAAGAAGAGCTTTTACTTCAGTGAGCTTGTGTTGTTCTCTCTCTGGACCCTTGAGTGAGATTGATTGTGCATCTAGTTCAGGATTGATTGGCACATGCAGATGCAACATATGGCTGGATGATTGTTATTTACTGATTAGTCCATCCTTAGGTCGTGGTCAACTATTTGGAGCTGTGTCTGCATGGATTAGCAGTGGATGATTGGAATTCAAGACAAACAGCTAACATGACTGATATTTATATCTAAACTGTGTAGATGTTACCAAAGAAGGAAGAATCATTAATCCAATTGATGTATGTTGCATTACTTCTCCCCCCCCCCCCCCCCCCCCCCGGCCGGCACAGTGGGGGCCCCAAATCCTCTTCCTCCCCCCTTTCTCTGTATTTGTCATTTGTATATAACTAGAAACCCTGCTTTTATGGATTTAACGAAATTCAAGGGATTATTTTTCTAGAATTGGAACAAAATAATTGTGTTACAGTGGTTTACTTCATTAAACATTGATCCTTTAACCTCAAAGGCATTTTATTCTGTTGGACACTGAAGTTGCATATGCAAACTTACGTCTAGATCGTACTCCTGGGGTCATTTAGCTATTATTGTGTTGCGATTGCACCGAGTTTGCTGGTGGTACTCTTCCATAGCAGAAGAACAGCCCAGCTGCAAAGGTTGTCCTTTTCTCTTCCTGAGGTCCAAGGCTGGAATCGTTATCCATTTCTATCCCTTTAGGTTTTAAGACAGCTAAACGAGTTGTTGGTCCCTTTCGTCTTGGAAGTTTAGCTTTTGATTAGTATTCCGGAAATTTTATACAGCAGTACAGAAGGTTGCAGTGTACAATTTTTCCTGCCACTAGAATAATATCTTTGTATTTGACATCTTGTAAAATATCTGGCCAGCAAAGGGTACAGAGAAGCACGAAGGACTTTTTGTACTTGACAAAGAAGAGAGAAGAGAAAAAGTTCTGGAAAATTTTTCCTTCTATTTGATTACATCCTGTATCTCCTCTGAAAATTGCCTCTTTAATATTACTACTAATTTGTTTAAACTTGAAGCTTGCCTTCTTTATTTGGTATGGTCAATGTTCATGACAACTAGTGATCCCTATATAATATTAGTGTCTCCTTCTATTGAAAGCGAGGAGGGTGAAGAAATGTCAAATTGGGGACAAATAAACACCCTTTTGTCTAGAGTCTCGTTTATTCATCAGAAAGCGAAGAATGTGGATGTCAGTCATGTCTTCTTGATATTCTTACCCAGTTTCTTCCTTTACTTTTGCTTTGAATTCTTTTTTGTGGTCCATCCGTTGTCTCAATCATGTTTACTTCGAAAGAGAAATGCTTTAAACTTTATGCTTAGGTGTTGAACAATATAGAAGTAATGAAATGGTAGTTACCTAAGAGCCCTTGATCAGTCAACTGAATAGCTTCTTCTCTTACTTTCTGGCTTAAGAGGATTGGGTGCATAAAGTAGGAAATGAAGTAGATTAATACAGTATACAGTTGGACAAGTCGCTGATCATGGTATTCAAGATCAAGACTTAATGCTCTGAGGGTGATGTTTAATCTTGTCTAAAGATGCTTAGCTGTATGAAACTAGAGTAACAACGATAGTGTATTGAGCAAAAATGTATTTTATCTACTTCAGTTAAGACCACTTTGTTGCTGGAAGGAAAGACCACTTTGTTGCTGAAGAACAAAAAAAAAAAAAAAAACTTGCATATTATGACGACGAAGAAAGACTCGTCTTTAGGATACTACCTGTTGTGGTACTGTTTCCTTCAACCTTTAAAGATTAATGGTAGTTCCCAATAACTTACAAGAAAAGAGTATAAAGATCAGTGGTGGTTCCCGGCATGGTCAAATTTTTTTTATTTTTATCTTTTAAACTTTGAAAAGAAAAGAACTGAAGCTCGGTTGGTGGTACAGACTCATCTTTTCAATTTCACTATGACAGTGACTGCTAATAATCTTGATTAGCATTAACTATCATATTGCCTTGCCAAAACTTCCATCTCTTTCGGTTGCATCTATTAGTAATGGTTTGTGGTTTCTTCCTTGTTTATCATTGGACAGACTGAAGTTATAAGCGGCTCAGCAATGAAAACAAATTATTTCCGTAAGTTCCTTATACAAAGTTCCATTTGCATTACATGTCAAGCCAACCAGCCATTGTATCCAAAGCATAATTTTTCTTTGTTCTGCTTAAAAGTATTCAAGCATAACTTGATTCAACTAGTTCTTTTGCTTACAAAAAACTGTGCCAAATTATGCTTCAACATGCTTGTCGAATTTTGCAAACCACTTGATCACCTAATCATGGCCTAAGATGAATTTCAAATTTCACTGTAGGTAAATATTAACCAACTCAAAAAGTATTTCATGACTCGAGGAAATTGTAAATTGCAGCAGTTGGGTCTGATATACTTGTCTTAGAATTTTAATTGAGTCTTAATGTTAGTATTAAAGTGAGAAATTTTGTCCTGAAGCTGTGGGCCGAAACCACAACGTGCATATGAGACAAAAACGAAGTAAATAATAGGGCTAATATCAAAAAATCCCCCTAAACGTTTGGTCAAACTTGCACTTTACCTCCCTAACATTTAATTCCTTTCACTTTATCCCCAATCTCAATCCAACTCACCAACTTAACATTTAAAATATTGTGAATTGACAAAAATACCACCTCTTTAATAATTTTTTTCAAATTATCAATACTTTCCATCAATGACTATAAAATGAAAATATATATATATTAAAATTCATTTTTTCTAAACTCCTAAACAACACATTTTTTTAAGTTTTTTTCTTTTCCTTTTTTGTCCAAAATTCCTAAAATTAGTCATAAAAGTTAAGATCCTTACGCTAAAAATATCAAGACCCTTTTTCTAAAAAATATAAAGAAAAAAATCTATTTTTCACTTTACTACTTGTATTTTTTGGAGACAAGTTATTAAATAATTGGACCTTCAAAATTCTTGTAGTATTTATCAAACACAAGTTTTTGGCAAGCTTATAGTGTATGATAAGAATTTAAGGCCTATCCAATAAATTCAGGGGCGATAAGTTTTTAAAAGTTTTTGGACAATTTCTTTCTTTTTTCAACTATAAAGTTTCAAAGATAAAAGTGGAAAAGAATTTGTAACTTGAAAAATTATTCAGAAGGTGACATTTTTGTCAATTCATAATATTTTAAATATTAAATTAGTGATGTGAACTAAAATGGGGGATAAAGTGAAAAAAAATTAAAGGTTAGGGGGTAAACTGCAAATTTGATCAAACGTTAGGGAGACTTTTTGAAATTAACCCTAAATAATACAAACAACAACAATACCTCATTGCCTGGCCAAAAACTGTATGAACAATGGAATAATATCATTGACAATGGATTTTAAAAATTAATGGGGGAGTCCACCTGTGGCCTGTGGAGAATGATCATGTATTGGCACAGCTACTACTATGCACTTGTTTTAAGAGGCCTCTCATCTTCTCTCCACTCAGAAAGGATAGCTTGATGACCCAAAGGAGGCACAAATACAACAATACATAATTTTTTCTTCCCTAACTTAAACCCATTGATGAACGCAAAATTCAATCTTTGCAAACAAGGGAAGAAACGTTACCACCTAGTCTAGGACCATATGCCATTATCAAATATAACCTAAGTGAATATGAGGTCTTGTTTGGTGGAAAAAGAAAAAATCAAACAGGATTTTGGACCACACGAACATTTTGGCATGCATTCTTTCGTCATACAGCAGAAAGTAAAAGCATAAAAAATGTCAAAGAAAATAGAAAGGCAAATGATCAGTAGATGATGATTCAGGATGATGTAAGTATACAGATTATAATACTAAATCACCTTGGGATAGAGATTAATTGTTCCATAACAGGAGGGTGTACCCAAGTACTTTAAAGAAACGTTGCTTGTGCTAAAAGCCCAAGAATGATGTTGATGCATGGCCAAATTGATATGGGAAACAGAGAACGAGAGAATTTCAAAGGCTGCAACAGCCAAGGAATAAACAATGTGCTTCTGCGGATGTGGGGTTCATTTCTTGTAGGATTTGCATTCTACTATTTGGCCGGTCTCCTAAAAGCATTTGATTCAGTTACAATATCCCAACTAAAGTTACGTCCCTCAAAAAAAAAAAAAAAAAAAAGATAAATATACAGAAAATTCTTACACAGATTCGGTTTACAGTCCCATTTATGAATCTTATGATTTAAAATTGAGCCATGTAAATATTTTTATATCACTTTATATTATTTTCTTACATCATCATATATTATCATACTTACGTAACTTTATTTTAAACTATGAGGTCCATAGGTATACCGTGAGTCCGATCCATGTAAGAATTTCCATTAAAGATACCGTATTCATGAGAGAGAGAGAGATTTATAGGATGCTATTAAGTGCTAACCTTTTTTCTCTTCAAAATCAACCACACACCCCACCCAAATAAAACAAAAAACAAAAAACAAAAAAGAGGCACAGAACCAACAAGATTTTGTTTATTTTCCCAAGAAATGTTTAATTACATAACACCTCCAGTGCGGTAAAGAAAATCTAGCCCATTAAGGATGCTTAACTTCCATTCACTATACAATAAATGACATTGACAACATTAATAAGGAAAGAGAAATAAATGCACTGAACATACAGAAAGATCAGATAAGCATTACTGCTTTGTGTAAGTTCATAAAGAAAAAAAGTTTTACTACATGTTTTAAGTGTTGAAATTTTGAGAATCAGATTACTAGTAGTAAAAAGAAAAAAAAAATGGCTTAGGTGTTCCCATGAGATTTTTAGTTCCTTCTAAATCCAGTTGTTCATTCACAAAAATCTTGTATTCAATTCAATGCATTAATGTATTTTTACAAAAAAAAATATTTCATACATAAAAATGTAAGTATTTCATGCATACATATGACAAACTAAGTCTACCTACTTAGAATAAGGAGACAAAAATTTCTTTTGGTCCTGAACTATTTTAATAAGACCATTTTCAGCTTGAACTTTAGCCGTTGCTAATTGCAATTGCATCCTCTGGATTATTGTTTGATTCTTTTTGTCCTAATCACTCAAAAATGAACAATAATTGAAAAAGAAAGAACTATAACGGGTCGAAAAGATGCCATTCATCCTAGAATAATACAGATTGGTTTAAAGCCTGAAATAAAAATATAAATATGATAAGGAAACGAGAATTAATCATGGATGTCATCAATATTGGCACTTAGCATATAATAAATAACATGTTTAGACTAATCATCCAACCATATCGCTAGTTTAGTACTAAAACAGCTATTGTTAACCTATACTTACCAAGGAATTAAATTTGGTGGACCCTTTTCATTTATGTTACTGAAACAACCAGTGTCCTCTTAGAAAGTGCCATTGTGGCCTATAAGCCAAAAAAAAAAAAAAAAATACTACTAGAGTGAAGGCTCCAGAAATAAAATGGCTTGTTACAAGTCTCACATTGCACTAGTTTGAAGATAATATCATGTATATTATTGACCAAAGAAAAGTTCAAGTAAAAGTTAATAAAAAAATTTACAATCCCGTTATAGTTTTGATATAGTTAATTATATATATATATATATATATATATATATATATATATGATTCCTTATTTTTTAGTCACTTATACATTATTAATAAAGATTGATAGTAAAATTCCCAAAATTTATTGTTGCTCAAGAGCAAACACTAAACTTATAGCAACCCAAAACATGTAAGATATTCGAGTCTCAATCATTCAGTCATTCTCTTCAAGCTTATAAAACATTAGTTTCTATGTGTTAATATAAAGGAGAATGTTAAAGTGATAGTGCCAAAAAGGCACTAACAAATTTTTTTTGTAAAAAAATAATAAATTTTGTAAAAATATACCACTTTTTAGTGTGTGTGTGTGTGACCTACCCCGCCATAAAAAGGAAAAAAATTGAAAAGGTTCTGTACATGCTTTAATTAGATTGACCACAACCAAAATTTTGACATACCAAAATTGTTGAAAAAGGCTTATTCAAGACTACCAACCTCTTTATCCTTTCAATCTTTCAAATTTTGTTACCTTGTTATAATGAGGCATTGGTGGTGGTGGTGTTATTGGTGCTCCTGGTTGTTGATGAGATTAAATGCTCCTTTGCTGTGTTGAAACAGACCCTACATTCAAGTCTGATAGGTCATAGTAATGGTCAATAGTATGAAGACTCATAATCAGACACAATGGTTCTTTCTTTTGTTTCTTTACCTCATCACATCCTTCTTACTACTCGTAACTCACATCCCACAAGATAGAAGAAGACCAACTTTCACTGTGTGTTGTGTGTGAGAGAGAATGACTTACAGAAAGTGTGGTGTGAGGGTGGATGCAGAACAGACCAAAGTAAAATAAATGTCCACGTGGTGATAACGTAGTAACCTTTTTTCTTTTTTAGTTTTTTCTTGGTACAAGATTTCACCAGTTATTATAGTATTAAATTTTGCAAACTGTACTGTACCTGCTCTCTGCATTCTTTCCAGCCATTTTCCATTTCATTACTGGCCTTTCTCCTCTAGCATGACATTGCCAGCCAGTCCAACAACAAAAACAACTCTTTTTCCTTCCCTTCTTTCCTCTGATTCTCTCTGTTTATCCCCATTCTTGGACTCTTCAATTTTCTTGAAACTGTGGAAAAACATAGAATTTAGGGTTCTCTGAATCAAACCCATTAGCACAAAGTGCCCAAAACTCCTACTTCATTGTTCTTCAAAGAAAGATTGGTAACAATGAAATAAGAAAAGGGTTGGCATGTTTCAAGCCAAACCTCCCAGAATGTACTTGGATTCTTGATGTGTTTTGCTGCGAGATTAAGCATTTAAGTGAAAAGATGCTTCTTTTCAGTCAAAATTGTGATCTTGCTTTTCTCGTAATTGAGGCCCACCTGCATTAATGAGTGTTAGTGTGTATGCAGTACAGAAGCAGAGATCAAGCTGTTTTAGAATTGGATCCAGCAATTATAATGCTGGGGATTTGCTGGGAGCATGAAAAGATTAGGTACATGTCTTAACTTGCCTTGCTTTCTTTAGCTCCTTATGCTTGCTAGAGTTTGTGATTGTTTCCTCATTGACTGAAAAAGAAATCTTGCTTCAATTCAAGAGTAATATTTCTACTGACCCTTTTAATAGTTTGAGCTCTTGGGATCAAAGTGGAAGCCCTTGTCAACATTACAGTGGTGTGTTCTGTAATTCTGCTGGAAATGTGGTGAAGATTGTGTTGTGGAATACTAGTCTTGGTGGAATTCTATCTCCTGCCTTATCAGGATTAAAATCTTTGAGAATTCTTACCTTGTTTGGGAATAAATTTACTAGGCAATATTCCTTACTGAATATAGTGAGATTGATACACTCTGGAAGATTAATCTTAGCATCTAACGCTTTATCTGGCTCAATCCCAGAATTTCTTGGAGATTTATCTAGCATAAGATTTCTTGACTTGTCAAAAAATGGGATATAGTGGAGAATATTCCTTCAGCTCTGTTCAAGAATTGTTATAGAACAAGGTTCATTTCTTTTTCACATAACAAGTCTTTCAGGAGCGATACCGATATCAGTTGGGAACTGCTTGAAGTCTTGAGGGATTAGATTTATCTTATAACAAGTCTGAGTGGTGGATTACCTTCACAAATTTGCAGCATTCCAGGATTAGTGTACTTATCTTTGAGGGGCAATGTGCTATCGGGAAATGTTAAAGAACAAGTGTCTGCCTGTGGACACCTGGAGGTTTTGGACCTTGGTAGCAATTTGTTTACTGGTTTGGCCCCTTTTGGAGCTCTTGGACTGGCAAACTTAACATATTTCAACATTTCGCATAATGGATTTCAGGGGAAATCCCCGAGATTGAAACTTGTAGTGAGCGTTTGGAGTTTCTAGACGTTTCGGAGAATAATTTGGATGGAAAAATTCCATTAAGTATTACAAAATGCAGTGCTCTTAAGTACTTGGATATGGGGTTCAACAGAATTAGTGGAAGCATACCAATTGAGATTGCCAATTTGACGAGGCTTTTGGTAATTAGATTAGCAAATAATTCAATTGATGGTATCATCCCAAAAGAAATTGGCAGTATTGAGTGGCTCCAAGCTCTGGATTTGCATAATCTCGACATCAGTGGTGAGATACCTGATGAGATAGCCAATTGCAGATTTCTTCTTGAGCTGTGAGTCCAATTTCTATGTTTAATTTTCTAACTTTAAATTAAAATCGCTTTTACATTAAGTTTTGAATGTAACTGTAAAATATTGCTGCAGGGATGTCTCTGGAAATTCTTTACAGGGTGACATACCACAAAACCTTTACAACATGTCATATCTTGTGATTCTTGACCTACATAACAACAAGCTTAATGGGAGCATACCATCAACACTTGGAAAATTGTCTAACTTACATTCTTTAGATTTGTCACATAATATTTTATCTGGACAAATCCCTTCTGCTCTTGGAAATTTGGAAAACTTAACTCACTTTAATGTCTCTTACAACAACCTTTTGGGTTCTATACCTTCAAGCATCCAACGATTTGGACCTTCAGCCTTTTCTAATAATCCAGGTCTCTGTGGTGCTCCGTTAGAAACCTTGTGTGCTGGCAATGTCACCAAAATGGCTAGAGGGAAAAAGCTCAGCCCTTCAGCCATCGTTGCTATTGTTGCAGCTGCTGTGATCTTCACAGGCGTATGTGTAATAACAGTGATGAACATCAAAGCTCGCACCAGGAGTAGAAGAGAAGATGAAGCAGTGGTTGTAGAGAGCACTCCACTAGCATCAACAGATTCGAACATCATAATTGGAAAGTTGGTCCTCTTCAGCAAGACTTTGCCCTCAAAATATGAAGATTGGGAGGCTGGCACTAAAGCTTTGCTTGATAAGGAGTGTATTATTGGCGGGGGTTCCATTGGGACAGTGTACAAAACTACTTTTGAAGGTGATATTTCTATTGCCGTAAAGAAGCTTGAGACTTTGGGAAGAATCAGAAACCAAGACGAGTTCGAGCATGAAATTGGACGACTAGGAAATCTTCGCCATCCAAATCTTGTTACTTTCCATGGTTACTACTGGTCCTCCAGCATGCAGCTAATTTTGTCAGAATTTGTTCCAAATGGAAATCTGCATGATAATTTGCATGGGCTTAGTTATCCTGGAACCAGCACTGGTGTTGGTAATCCTGAACTAAACTGGCCAAGGAGGTTTCAGGTAGCCCTGGGAACTGCCAGAGCTCTTACCTACCTTCATCATGACTGCAGACCTCCCATTCTTCATCTCAATATCAAGTCCACTAACGTTCTCCTTGACGACAACTATGAAGCGAAATTGTCTGACTATGGTTTGGGAAAGTTACTCCCCCTGCTGGACAATTATGGGCTAACCAAGTTTCACAATGCAGTTGGTTATGTTGCACCTGAGTTAGCTCAAAGTCTAAGGCTGAGTGACAAATGTGATGTTTACAGTTTTGGTGTAATTCTGTTAGAATTGATTACTGGAAAGAAACCCGTGGAAAGCCCGGTGGCAACTGAGGTGGTAATTTTGTGTGAATATGTTAGGGGGTTGATAGAAAGGGGGGCTGCTTCAGACTGTTTTGACAGAAGGTTGCGTGGGTTTGCTGAAAACGAGCTGATTCAGGTTTTGAAATTGGGACTTAATTTGTACTTCTGAAGTGCCTACCAGGAGACCAAGCATGGCTGAGGTAGTTCAGTTTCTTGAGTCCATAAGAAATGGTTTAGAATCATAGCATATGATTTCAAGGAACTTTCGGAGCACCACTTGGATTCACGATGTTAAGATAGAAAGCAATGAGAGTGCTCTAGCTGGCATGGCATTAGGAGTGCATGTGGGGTCATTAGAAGATTAGTAATTCTGATACAAAGAGAAAATAGATTCTTTTGTATTAATTTTGTGATCCCCATTATCAATTATTCCTTGTAATTCGGCAATAAATTCATTCATTTTGTATCATCTGTTAATGCAATTATAAAAGGGTTTCAATGAACTCCTCCATCTGCAATTGTCAATCAGCATTAAAATATGCAAAATGTGCTAATTCCATCCCCGACTCCACTATTACTTTCATTTTAAGCCATTATGCCAAATATAATACTGGCAGATTAACAGTGTTATGAAATTTTTTAAAAGGTTTTTAAGAAAAAGTACTACTGTATCATTTTTTTGAATAAAAATATTTTTAAGATAAAAATGTAGTTGGAGAACGTCTACCAAACAAAGCTTTTATCATTTGCTCTCTGACACCACAAGTTCCAAAATTTGAGTGGCGAAAAAACTCATTCATCAATATAAGTAACTGAATGGTAGCACAAACAAATTGATTGCAAAGAACTCTGCTCTAAACAAATGTAAACACTAGGAATTCATCTAAAGTATTTTTGCTACTGCTTTTCTTGATCAAGGTCGCTATTTGCTTTTTGCATAAAGAGTAAATAACCTATTTACAATTTCAGATCTTTGAGGCATGCAATACTTTGAATTTTGAATAACAGAATAAGGAAAACCTACTAACGCACTTCAAGGGCTCGTGGGCACTTAGCTCATCAATGGATGGTCCCGTTCATGTATTCCAGAAATGCTTCAACTTCAAATGCCAGTGAGATTACGAGTATCGGTATCTCCATCTTGGAATCTCCAAAGAAGGAAGAGACTTCAAAATTGACTGTCAGAATCAAAATAACCAAAGTTATGCAGCATAGGATACCACTTCTAAATTTAGGAACCTTCCCAAATGGTGCCGAAATAACTTAAAATCTGCGATTCATCCCTTAATAATACCCCACACCTGGTCTGATTCTGACGGAGCCCATTAACTCACAGAATCCTAGAAGAGGACATCCTACTAAGCAGATAGGAGGATTTTGATTCTTGAGATGAATGTAACGAACCAATAGCAACTCAACTACGAGATTTACAAATTTCAGAAACTTTCCTAATGCGATCCATGACTACAGGAAGGTCTTTTTCTTTCAATGTAGCAAAACAAAATCGGAACCAACCAGGTTCAATACAGTGACAAGAAGATCCAGGAGTGACATTAACCTTAGCCACATTCAATAATTTTTCCCAAAGTTCAAGCTCTCCTTTTTCGTTGTATGATCTTATTAACCCACTCATGTCAGCCCAACAGTAGAAGCCGCCATTGCTCTTCATGCACTGAATACCCAACTGCTTCAGTCCAGTAACAAACTCTTTGTACATCCTTTGGAGCCTTTCTCGGTTACCATTGAGAAACTGGTGGATGAATTTTGTGTCTGCCAGCATTGAGATAAGCAAATGTTGGCTCGGAGCAGAAATGGATGAAAATCTTGCCAACTTTTTAGCAGCAGCCAAAACATTGTCATTGAAAGTGTAGATGACTCCAATTCTAAAACCTGGCAGAGAGAGATCCTTTGAAAGACCATACACTATGTGGACTCTTGTCCGATCAAAATCTTCAGAATCAAGCATCTCTGCCATACTGACAAACTCTTCGCCACCATGAGTGGATCCTGCCAATATCTCATTGGAAATAATGTGAATGTTCTTCTCTGTTGCAAAATCCAAAAGACAATAAAGTGTCTCCCGACTGAACAAATTGCCAACAGGATTTGATGGGTTTGAAATGATGATCCCACGAACTTTAAGCCCACGTTTCCTTGCCTGGCTAAAGGCCCGATCAAGAGCAGTGGTACTGAGACAAAAATTGTCGGCACTGCGGCAAGGAACAGGTATAATTTCCACACCACTCCGCCATTTTACATCTCTGTCAAGACTGGACATTACATTATGATATGAGTGCTGGAAAGAGGAAACTGATGACCACAGATAAAATGTCGACAGAATAGTCCATGAATCTTACTCGGGATAATATGGTGAGGGAACAAGAAATGCATTTCCAGGATCAGCTAAGCAGAAGTTGAGTATCTCAATTGCAGGGGTTGCACCAGCTGTCAATACCATTTGTGAAGGGTTGAAGGATACTGATTTGTCCATTACTTGAGACATGAATCCAGCAACTGCCTACAGAACTAACGAAATTAGCATACAGCACCAAAGATCAAAAGCAACTCCAAGCAATGTACAGAAAATTAACAGTCAATCATCCCCTTTTTTTGGGTGTGTGAAATAGGTCAATGATTGAAGAAACACATTCTACATCCTAAGAATTGGAAGCTAGAAGAGATCAGTACCAGGAGCTCAAAGTCAAACTTTATTGACTCCACATTCATGGTAATATGGCCCAAAAGAATTACTTTTAGGCTTCCAGAACAGGCAAGGGAAAAGATATTTCTGCTAACAACACCATTTTACTAGTGTGTCAGTGATGTGTGTTCCTTCACCATATCCACGAACATCACAAGAATGCAAAGACACTGTATTTTGGGTAAGGAATGTATATATGAGCAGATACGCATACACGAGAATGCCAATTACATTATTTCACAAGTGACAGCCAGATGACACAAAATTTTGCAGTGATCAACTCTGTAATTCATTGTTCAAACACCACATATTTAATTATGAGTGTAGAAGTGAAACAGTAGTTATTTGCCAGACCTTAAAACAAGCAGTTCAGTTGAAAAAATTCAATCATATTTGGCAAAAGCTGCAAGATAACTTAAGATCTCTCAGCCATATATTAGGCTAACAAGAAGTCCTATGTTGCTCAAAACATTTCAACATGATCGCAAGCATATTAATGTGAAATAAAGTTAAGGAAATTTCAAATACCAAATGCGGAAGAGCTCAGTATCAACTTCACATAAAGGGCCAGAAACATTAGATATGAATGATTATCTGTTCTGTAGTGCAAGGAGATTGCAGAGTAGAGTTACCCTTCACCCAGGCAAAAGCATTCCGTGCATATTAAATATGTTCGATACATTTTCTTCTAGTTTTTCATTTTCTTTCTCCTGCTCTACATTGAAATATATATATATATATATATATCAAGTTTCCAGTAGTTCACAGGAACAGGACTTTATACTGTGAATTTATTGCAACTGATCTTTATGACGGCATTTACCAAACATTATCTTCAGAACACATGACTCATTAAAACGGTAAAGACAATTAAGTTCATTAGCCCTTGGACACCTTTTTCCATTTTAAATTTGCTTCCCTTCTTTTTTCTTTCTCGTGTTTAGATAGCATGAAATCACCAACCAATGTATTGAAGCAGATAGTTTGCACCAAGATCCTACATTTGTGTGTCATAGTGAATTGCACTTGCCAAATGTAGTTGATTTACACATAATATAGGAACTAGTAAAAGCAGTTCTCAAATTGAGTCAGTTGGGGTTCATTGAAGTTCTTTTTTACTTGATCCACTGGTTCTCAAGAACATATATTACAGGAAAAACCCACAAATGTGAACATGAACTAAGCATGAAATTAAATAATCAACTTCCAGTAGAGGACAAAATCAAAGCAATGGACATTAAGAATTATAGTGCTACTCAACAAGTACAAACCACAGAAACAGAAAGAAATTTGATTAAATTGTAAAAGTACGTACCACTTTCAACTCCATTAATCCATCAAACGGCTGATAAGTTGCTATTTCTTTTATACTCAAAATCTGTCCCAATATTGAGTCCTTCACATTCTCTGCTAGCCATTCTTGAACCAAATCAAGTGATAACTACAATCACAAAAAAAAAAAAAAAAAAGTGATTCTCATCGCCTCCTAAATTAACACCCTTAAAACTTCAATACAGCATTAAAACAAGACCAAATACACTAAAGCTGTTTTTAGTTCTCTAACAGGACACATACTGAATCATAATCGGATTGCATCCTATTGAAATATAGCTAAATTCAAACGTGATACAGTTCGAATTCCAGCCTAGTACAATTTTTATAGTCAACCAAACACACTTTGTTAAGGAAAAAATAAAAACAAAAAGCCACGGTCATAGAATTATGCTAGTCAAAAGACAATCTTTATAGCTTGTACCAATACAATTAAACTAAGAAACAGCATAAAAACAAAAAATAGCACACTAATTCAATAATTCAATCTTTTTTATACTAAAAAAGTATAACTAAATAGTAATAACAATCGCAATTCAATTACCAATGCCAAAATACAAAGACAGGAACTTTATAACCCAAAAAATAAATAAATAAATAAATACCCACTCTATTTTCAGCTAAGCCAAGTTGAATAACACCATCAGGATTACTGGACTCATCGTAAGGGTCCTCTGAGGCTCTCTTCAACCCAACATAGTAGGGCCCATCAGCTTGCTTCACAAGAGAATTAGCCCTTGAAGCCAACTGTGGGGCTGTCCCACTTGATCCTCCCCCTCCTCCTAACAAAGAACGAGACTGAACCCTTTGCAAAGGAGGACTTTCTTGCAAATGGGTCCCCGACGGTGACCTCGCCGGAGGCTGCCGCGGCGAGTTCCCGGCGGAGCCACCTTTAGACTTGTTTCTCTTTAAATAAAGCTGGAAAAAATAAAAAAGAGCACATGGGATTACTGAGCCTAATATTAGCCCTCCTCGGCCTTGTACCACTCCTTGTAAGGGTACTATCACCCTCATCGCCGTCGTAGCTCGGCCTCCAGTTCTGGTGGGGGTAGTGGAAACAGTAGATTCTTGTTGGTCTTTTTTCATGGCTGGAACATTTTGGACAAGTGGGCTCCTCAAAAAACAAATAAAAATCTGACCTTGGGATGATTGGATTGGATATATATATCAATACAGGGTGGCTGAAGCGGTGGTGGCCGGAGAGTACAAGGAGAACCAGTGAAGGAAAAGATTGAAGAGAGATTAGTAAATATTACTTGAAACTTAGTACTATTGCTAAATATATGACTAATGTATGTGTGGTGTGAAACTAGAATAAGGTTGTGAAGTTTGAGGATAATTCTAGTATTAAAGTAATAGCAGGAATAGTAGATGATTTTGCGCGGTTTAGTTTTGGTTTTGGGGGGAGAGAATGAATCTTGTTGTTGGGATCTTTTCGGAGAGGAAGTGAGTTTACTAAAATAGCCCTCAAGTGTAAATAATTCCTCAGATATTTTTACGAGTTTTCTTGATGCTTATTTGCATAAAGTCAAGCTTAATTTTCAAAAAATTTTAAATTGTAGCCAAAGAATCTAAAATAGGTATAACTTAAATTCTTTTATTGGACAACAGACAGGGCGTGGTATTTGGTGTAAAAATTTTGGTGGATTTCAAATTGATTGAGAAAAGATTGTTTTAATTATAATAGATTCAATTGTACGGGATGATCGATGATTTTTTGAAATAATATTTGTTGAGAAAGCCCCTTATGCTCTTGAGTAATTTAGGGGAAAAAATCATATGCTTGTGGTGCTTTTGTTTTATAGTAATCTATCAGTAAGTTGTGTTGCTTTAAAACTCGAAATTCATAAAAGTTCAGTTATATAAGTAACTGTAAATAGACTTATACATGAATTCATAAAAGTTTAATTGTATAAGTAATTGTAAATAGATTTGTATATGAATTTTATACGTTATCAGTAGAAAAATATTCATTAAACAAGAGAATTTTGATTCGTGCTATGATTTATTAATCTAAAAATGTTATTGGTGATTATATGATTAAGTTCCAAACCTACTAGCATAAAGCAAATTGTTTAGCATATAAATTCAAAAAATCTCTGTTAGAAAAACAAAAGGAATAGAACCAATACATAAATTTACTTCTCTGTGTCCAGAAATAAATATGTGAATTATATTTGCATTAAAAAAATCTAATTCAGCATTCAATTTCTCAAATTTTGAAGGAGTACTGGCAAACCAAATCAGAGCATTCAATAAGAAAATCAAACTTATCATGCGTCAATCATTTTCAATCGACACAAATAAGGTAACTAAGTGGAGTACATTTTGTTTTTGTAGCATTTTCCGTAGAAGAAAGGGCAACATATCCCAATCGGTGTCTTTTCCTTTTTTTTTTTTCCCCCCTACCCTTAACACGTCAAATGCATCATTCACAAGTGGTATAAAAAATTTATTATTTTAATCCATAGTAGCTTTGATTGTTGGAAACTCCAAAGTTATTTCAAGAAGATATCTACAGTTTGGTCACCATTTACAAGTATTTATTTTATTTATAAGTTTGTTTGCCAGTGCTTCCAAATAAATTACTACATCCCTTTTGTTTAGCTGCAAAGAGCTAAAACGCCATTGTCACTTCCCTTCTGTTGTCAACCACGAGAAGAAGCCAATCCAATGGACGACAGATGAGCTTTAGCTTGCATGGGTCGTCAACCTCCAATCACAACAGGAAGAATGCAGGCCACCAAATGGCTGCATGCATGAATGGATTGCTTTTTTTTTTTCTTTTTTTTTCTGGGCATTAACTTTTAGATCCCAATAACATTTTTCATTTTGTTGTGATTTGTTAAAGGCGTAACGTCTTCAGCAACTGGTTAGGACTTAGGACCATATACGTCTTGAATCTTTCCAGCAGCCACATGATTTCTTGATTCTTAAAAAAACTGCTCTTTCTGCTACTGAAGTAGAGCACGTGAGGCACGTGCTCTACTTGTCAATATAGTATTGGGATTTACCTGTGCGCAAGATTTACCTTACTATTAGCCTTTGAAGCAGTTTCTACAACTTGCTATCCTTTTTTACATTTATTTCTTGAAGACTACAACTTACACAAGGATGGTGCTTTTTAAAGATTTAACACCTATAAATTGAAAATGCAAACCAGGACCAGAAAAGGGACTAAATTTAATTAATTAATTGTTCTGGCCAAAACTTATCAACATTGGATCCGAAAAGTTTTGCCTAAATCTTTAGATCGATTTAAGAGCCATGCGATATTTACTCAATTAGGTTCTTTTTTTTATTCTCATATTTTTGTTTTTTTGATAACTTTTTCTAATTTCAAATGATGGTTTTAAATTCAAGTACTTTTTTTTTTTTAGAGAAGTACTTTTACTTTCGGCGTAGAAATTGACCACAATAAAACATAGTTTGTACTTTTGTAATCAAACTCCAAAGTCATACATTAATTGCCTTACCATGGGCTCCCGGTGTTGGACTTGGTGTAATTTCATGTTGGACCCATTGGATAGGCCCTCCCTTTTAAGGATAATGTTTTAGGCTTTCGGCCCCTGGGCTTTCTTATTTTACAAGTCAAAAATCGGACTCAAGGGCGGGGGTGCAGGATGGAGAATGCTATTCCTGGAGACATCTGATTGATGCAAGCTAAGAAAATTTGTGAATAATCTCTAACGAAAAAATGTGTTTTCATAAAAAATTTCGATTGTCACCATTTGGCATCCCTAAAATTTGCTCATTAAGAGATGCTATTAGTTACTTCAAATTCAAAAAATAAGGATAACATATACAACTAATTAATAAAGTTTTATCCTCTCTCTCGACTCATGATGCTTTGTCCCGTGTTGAGCGATTTTTTCCCCCCTCTCAAAACAAACATGATTTGAGATAATTAATACATTAGCTGAACTTTTTATATTTCTTTAACGCAACTGTGCAGCCTGATCCTCTTGTGAAATTCGCTCCTTTTGCAAAAATCAGAACGGTGTGTAAAAGTGCAGCGGTAAGTTTAGGTAAAAAAAATCATATTTGACGATTTGACTACAATACAAAGCTGAGATGACTCAATTTTATACATGTACTATACAAATAGCCAATGGTTGAATGAGAACAATCAAGGTGAGCCCACATGAATTATTAATTTAGTTTATAAATAGGCGCGCCTATGTAAATTATCAAATTCTATTTGTTCTTTACAAATTTATTATATGTACCATAGATGTATCCCATATCTAACCAAATGCATGTGTAAAATAGTAGCACGTTACCATTTTTTCGAAAAGCAACCACAAAGCGTAAATGGCATTCTCGTGGCCAAAAGATCTTTATATGGAACTGATTCATAGTTTTACCTATTGATCTTATAGTCTAAAAATAGGCATGTGAGTATAATGATTTATTTTGATATAAAAAGTGATATAAAAATATTTATATAATTATTTTTAAATCACAAAATTTACAGATAAAGTAAGATGATTATGTAAGAGTTTTCCTTATGCCCAATTAACAAAACTATAAAGAAGAACAACCATGCGCTGCAAATCACCTTTGATTCTTCCAGCCAAATAGGGAAGGATTTCTTCCACTTATCGTCTTTTCAAAGATTCATGTCAGTAAATGAGTATTGCAAATTTCGAGTACATTTCTAGGTAATGTTTTATTCAAATGGCATTTGGTTCACACCTAAAATCGGAATCAAAATCATTGGGTTTAAAATAAAGCTGTTGATTCTAATACATGCGTTTTATTCACTACTCGGAACGGGTAGCATTATTTATATTTACTGTTTGGTTCACTAGGAATCGGAATCATATTCACTGATGTGGACGAGGCATGCGATTATTCAGATAATTTCAGAGAGATTCCAGACGTTGGTGTGGATGAGGCACACGAACATTCGGTTGATCCCAAAAGCATGCGGATGCTAGTGCAGACGAGGCACGCAAATGTCTGGAAGGTTCTAGAGACCATGCGGATGCTTTTGCGGATAATGAAAGCGGACATCTGCATGCCTCATCTAGAGAGTATGATTATTGCGAAATCTTTTTGGGCAATGTTGACTTGAAGCGAAAAAGTATTTGATCTTTTAAATTTATCGTTCTCAATCGTCAAGAAACTAGAGTATAACTATTAAGGTTTATGACTTTTACCATGGTTTACCAAATTTATGTTACTATCGAAGTTTGGAGTTAGAACATTTGGTGGAAGATTTCATAGTTGGCAGCGTTTACAGTGGCTTGATGGTGGTGGTGGGTAAGGGGAAAACAGTGTGGTGGGAGGAAAAAGAATGAGAGGGAGGGAGAAGAGAGAAAGAAATAGGAATGAAATTTGAGTTTTGAACAAAATCTTTTAAAATGATTGGGATTTGAGGAATTTTTGAAGTTAATTCCTAACTTTCAATTCTAATTTCTACAATTCAAACACTACTTATGGGATTTATTTTCATTTCTAAACCCCTAATCCAAACACCACCTTAAAGTCCAAGATCACACAAGGACTACTTTTCAATCGAGAATGAAGAGCTAGTACTAGTACCATTTAACACAGAATAATATTCCATCTATTTATGACGTCAATTTATTATTAATTCAACTACCACAAAATTCATTTCCATTTTCTGATATTTCCCATTTCCCCTTTCTGAAACTTCTGAGGACGGGGACCCACTAATTGAATTGACCAATCAGGGGAATCAACCGTTAGGGGGTGGCAATCTTGAGGAAAGGCGACAAGACGAGGGGTATAGCTGGACTGGCGCCGAAATTTCATTCGATTGGGACAGTTTTTGAGGCGCCCGAAACAAAAGCTCAAATTCCCATGATAAGTTTGTTTCCCCCATGAAAGACAAAAACACATCATCCTCTTTTTCCAACAAAATGACACTTCCATCCCCAATTCCCCAAGTTTTTAAATTTCAAAATCTTTTTTTTTTTCGATGTTCAAATCAATTCTTTAATACTCTCAACTAATTTCAGCAACACAAGAGTAGATTATTTTTCACTAGCCAACAAAACTACAACTACGTTGATACGTTGACTTAAAATTTAAGTAGAGTTGGAAATTGGGGATTAGCATTCTTTAATCTGGTACAATGTGGGTACTCGTTTGGCTAATTAAATACTAGTAAGATAAAACATATTCTGAAATATCTGTAGTGTCATATTTATGTAATATTACTTAAAAAAGTGACATATGTAAAAGATATATAGATTGTAAAAACATATCTGTCACTCCTTTAAGTGATGTAATGCTACAATCTGTAACAGAATATCCCAATCCAATAAAGGATGTGATTTAACATAGTGACTGGTTCTTTTATTTTCGAAGTTGTTTTTATTGATCAATTTGATGACCCTCCTAGCACTCCATAACCTCAACCTTCTTTCCCCTCGATTTCTAAATATTTGCCTAATTCATTTATTTTTGTCAACATAATTATTTGTTTTTGGGGTGAAAGTTTCTTAATTTGTTTCTTTTTGTCAACACGATTATTTGTTTTTGGGTGAAAGTTTCTTATTTGTATGTATCAAATTGGTTTCTCTTGTATGGAGAAATATTATTATGATAAAACTTAATCAAAAAATTATTATGAGATTTCAATTGTTTAACATGTTTCTTAATTTTTTTTAAAAATAACTTTGTCAAAACTACACAAGAGTTTACAATTATCACACTGCATTGATTAGTCAAAAGTGTAAGTACAATAAAAGAAAACATTTCAGTTTCTTTTTCTTGCATATATTATACATCATGATTAAATCATTTTATTTCTAATCATTACAATCAAAATTATAAGTTCAATCACTCACATTATCCTTCACAGAATACAAACCTCGGCAATCGTATGCCAGCAAAACAAAAGTAGTATAAAAATCCGTCAACATAAAACTAAGGGCAAATTCGTCAAAACGAGAACTTAAATACTAACGTTCAAAACTTTCGATCCTTCTTATTCCTTCTGCCCCTGCCCTTCTGTCTCTTCTTTCTGTACATACACAAATCTATATCTATCCATTTCGTTTATTTCGCCGGCGCCGGTGAACGGAGAACGGTGCCCAAGCATTTCGTTCCGGTCAAAATGGATGAAGAAATGGAGGAAAATGAAGTCGTCTACACCTTCACGGCGGTTGAAATCGACCTCGATTACGAGTTCGACGCCGTTCGCTACTTCGACTTTAGCCGAGAGGAGTCGTTAGACGAGGCTCGTCAAGCCGAGCTCTGGTTCGACACCGCCCCTTCTTATCCGCCTTCTCGTAAGTCTCTCAACTCCTTTTTCTTTTTAAATTTAAATTTTCTCAATTTTTGTAAGGATTTATTTAAATTATAAAAAACAAAAATTTAAAATCTTGGGGGGAAGCTGGGGCCGGGGTAGGGTTTTACTATTTTATGGAGTTAGATAATAGTAATTTATCACATTTCTTTGCCAGTTTCTTTTTTTTTTTCTTGAAATTATAATATGGAGCTTCATGTTTAGTAATTTTTGTTTACATTGTTGCTTAATATAATTATTTTTAGTTCTTATTTTTTCGCATTAATACAGAATTTCTGGAATTTATTTCGATTTTATTTGTTTATCTTGAGTACATCATGGGGTGATCCAATGACAGCAATGAGTGTGGAACTGACATATTGCGTGTGGACGTGTTAACTTTTGCGGAAGTATTAATATAAAATTTTTTTCTAAGGGGTGCCCTGGGCACTAGTTTAATACATACAACTTTACCACTCAGGCCCCTTGCAGTTTGTCAGTTTTTGGAAAAAGAAAAAGAAATTAACGCCTGGGCCTCAATTAACCCGTGCCCAAGCGCACCTGTAGGACAAATTCTTAGTAAATCTTGTATTTGGGTACTAACGTTCAGTTTTTCTGTTTTAGTTATTGGGAATGATATATATAGTTGTGTATAAAAATTTGCAGTTGCAATGTGCTACGTGTCGAATTGCTAAATGCACTTTAATTTCTACTCTAATTGAAAGTTTTACTCTAGGGTGTGAATTTTCTATGATGATGAATCCTGAAAGTTTACATTTTTTGCATTGGTTTTTCAGCTTTTGTGGCAAGGTTGTTTACTGGGAATGATGTCTTGCTGGAAAATGTAAATACATCTCAAAAACCTAAGCATGATGATGGAGCGAATTTGTTGGAGAGTGACTCAGATATTGAGGTGGATGAAGAGACTTCAGCTGAGGATAAAGGTATAATCTATTTCCTTAATTTTACTTAATTTTCTTTTTATATAACTTATTTTTTAACTGGTATATGTTTTCATGGAATAGCTGAGAATGTGCCTTTATTAGTTGACTCTTGTTGTGATTAAGTTTATGTAAGATTGTTATAGATGGCTGATCAAAGTTAACCGCAAAAGCATGTAATGCCGCAAGATTAAATATTTATGCTATTTTGAAGCGTGCAAATTACACGAAATATGATGTTTGGACGACGAGATGATACCTACTAGATTTTGTATTTATGAGAAAATGCTCAGACTGTTAATCACTGCCCCTCTAAGCTCTTTTACCAAGATATAAATAGTCTTAGGGGGCGCTTGGTTCACAGATGGGAATCGGAATCGGAATTGGAATCATTCACTTTGGAATTGGAATGAAGTTTTTCATTCCAATATCCTTGCCTGGTTGGATGTCGGAATCAGAATCGGAATCATTCACTTTTGAAGATTTTATGATCCTAAATCATCTAATTTTATTGATTAACAAATAAATGATGATGTTTATTAATAGTTTATCACAACAAAACAAATAAGAAATCAAAAAGAAGTCAAAGTTGTAAAATTTTTAGAAATGATTCCGATTCCCCCCAATTTAGTCGGGAATGGAGGATTCCCAAATTTTCAGAAATGATTCCGATTCCCCGATTCCCATTCCCTCCAACCAGGCAGGCTATAAGGGATTCATTTCGATTCCTGATTCCGATTCCCATGTACCAAGCAGCCCCTTAGTTTCTAAGAGTAAATCTAGAAGGTTTTCATGAAGCCTATTTACTGTTAATGCTCATAGTGTTGACTGTTGATTGATGATCTATTAGATATGCATCCCAAAAGCTTATGGGTTTAATACAGTAGAAGGGGAAGCTTCTGTTGAAAATTTTTTTTCAGGCTGAGAATTGTTCTAGGAGTGACATGTGATTTGGATTATTACGATTTTTATTTTACAGATGGTGGAGACAAGTTCAACAATAGAGGAACTTCTGCTAATTTGCGGAGTAGCACCTGGCAAAGGTTTCAGAACCAGCACCAACAAATGCCTTCAGGTCTTATGGGTTTCTTCTTTCTTGCATTCATGCTTCAAATTTACCACTTAGAATCTCAAATTAATAGTCATAAAGCTCATTTTAAGCTAGCTAGTTTTTCTGAATAAATGAAGTCTATCTGTTTCAAATTCTAAATATAAATAAGAAATATTACCTTCTTTAAAATAATATTGTTAAATAGCATGCATATTTAGATCTGTTAGTTCTCTTTCCGTGCTATCTCAGGTTTAAAAATATGGTTAACTGTATTATGTACAGAGTTGACATTCTATAATCACAAGATTAAAGATGGTTTAAAAGATAAAACTAAGTCCAGTGTGAAGGCACACCTATCTAGGACCTCAACACTTATGAAACCAACAGCAAGCCAATTGGCCAAGCAGACTCAGCCTCACCAAATGTGTCCTTCCAGGTATATATCTATATGAAAAGATTATCCTCCTTGTTTTCTCATTTCTCTAAAGTTTATTTATATTTTTAATCAATGCGTTTATATAGTTTCCTGATCTCTTTGGAAGAGATAAGTAGAAAACACCGAATCTTTTTGTATGTTTAAACTTACACCAATAAATTTACACTATCTTATCATGAACTTGCTAGAGAATGAATATTTGTCAATCATGTAACTATTTGATTAGTGGTCCTGTACACCTGCATTTGAATAAATTATTTAAGGTTCAAAGTCTTTATCTTTCTGAATACTTTCTTTCCTGAATGCTAGATTTCAGAAGCAGTTGGTTGAAAAAAATGAGAAAAGCTCAAATAATTCTTGTGGCATTGAAATTCAGGCTGCCAAGAGACAAAAACTTGAGGGAGGCCACTTAAGCAAGGTTTTGCCAATTTTTTGTTGCTTGCTTTAATCAACTTTGTGCTCTTACTTGTACTAAATGTCATTTACTGCTTAATGATGATGGGCATGTAGTCACATCTGTTTAGTTTTACTTAGAATCTTGAGTATTGCATTTTCCTTGTGTTGGATGTAATGAGAATAAGGGAAGGCAAAGCGAAGGAGATCTAGGGTCAAGGTATAGGATAATAGCATTTCCATGGTTATTTTTATTTGTTGTTTGATATGCCTGTCTCTTTATGTTATTGGCTACAATTTTTAGATTGCTTTGTTTGTGTTTAGTCTGGAATGATATATGGGTGTTGAATCTGTAATTGTATAAATGATCTACTTTTATTAACTGTAAATGAAATAAATATGCGAGGATCATAAATTTCCCGTAAATCCAAACAATCTTGGTATATTGGGGGCTAGTTATTATTGCAGCTGATGCTAAAATCCCCAGCACGCTTTAACTTATGGATGACTTTCTCAGCCACATGGATCACTAATATAAAATAACTAACATTTTTTCAAAAAGGACAACGATAAATCTACATTTCCCTCTTTTGGTTCACTTTTTCATTCCATTGTCTTGAAAGTTATTTTCTGTTGTTATAATATACCCCTGCTACTTATGGGTCACTGCTGTTATTTGCTGTAATGATGATGCTGTGACAATGTTTGACCTCATTCATTATGGCCCATAGAGAGTGTCTGCTCAGAATTGCAGTATGGAGTAAATGTTCTCTCAATGCTTCACTGAATGATCAACAGTTTATGTTGCTGTGATTACATCTTGTATTTCTCAAGAACCTTATAAGTTCACTTGAATTAAGTTGTTGTTTTCATTTGTGTTTCAAATTCTTTCCTTTTTCCTGAAGATATTCATTGAAAGTGTCCGTGTATTCTGATTCTGCGGAACAGGTTGGTGACACAAAGCATCAAGTGAACTTTGTCCACAAGGACCCTAAAAGGGTAAGTCACTTCAACTGGGAAGTATGAACTTCAAATTTTATGTACTTCATTACAATACTGAGTTTTTGGTAAATTTGATCCTAACTCTTGCATACAAGGGATTTTGCCCTCGACAAGGTTATCTATCTAGTGTGTTATCATTAAGTAGTTAGATCCAGCTGGTCGGCAGCTGCTAGACTGGGTTGGTTACTTATTTGATTGGAGAAGGCAGCTGGGGAGGGATGGAGGGACCCAATGAAGTGGCTGACAATTATTTGGATCCCTGGGCTGCTTTTATGTTCATGTGTATCTGAAGTGGCTAAAGTATTTTCATGGATTATTTGGACTTTATTGTTTAAAAGTGTACATTCTGTAATCATTTGGCACTTTGACAGTCAAGAGATTAAGAGGGCAGTAGATACAGGGCTTCTACTTATTGCAAAAGGAATTTTTGGTACATTTCATCTGTTCTTGTACATTCATCTGTTCTTGTCTGATCTTGCAGCATGGTCCTGTTGTTCGAAATACCATGCAGGCCAAGTTGAGGATTATACCTAGGGAACCTGATCTTGAAACAACTTGTAGGGCTGAAAGAATAAGGTATATTATATGCACTGCTGAGTTTTAAGTTGGGATATTTTACTCTTAACATGAATTGATGCTTTTGATATTTTAAATTCAGACCAAAAGCTCTTGAAGAAACTCAAAGCTCAGCATCAACTGTTCGTAGGTTCAAAGCTCTTCCGTTGAATAGAAAGGTTTGCTCAAAATTGTTTTAACAAAATTCGTTGACTGACTGCCTCTGGTTGAGTTACCCATTGCTAAATATATCCTATTTGCAGATACTTGAGGTTCCTTCTTTGTTGGTTCCCAGAAGAAGCACTCCTCGAGTTCCGGAGTTTCGTGTATGTTTTTTAACCATTGCTTTTGCTTATCCTTCTGCTAAAACTTAATTTAGGCTTCATATGATCTTTTTCACGGCTAAAGTACTTCTATCCGCAGTTTGCAAAATAAGGGAAATCCACATGGATACATTTTTACTAATTTTTTGAAAATTTTGTCACTAAAATGCTTAGGAATTTCACTTGAAGACTTCTGAGAGAGCTAATCAACACGCTGCAACTGCTTCAGTGGCAGCTGCATCTTGCAGTATTTCCAACAAGGTTAGCTATTGGACATAGTAAGGTTCTAATAATTAATGGTTATTTATGCGTCTGTCATACATTCACAAGGATAACATAAATATAAAACAATCTTTTGTCATCCTAGATAGTTAATGGTGAGCTTGTTCTACTGATTACTGCAAAAATTATTTCAGGAGTTGCACAACAGGAATTCAACTGCTCAATGTAGAGACGAAACTAGAAGGTATGTTTAGGGGAAGTTTTAGTGCTTTTTGGTAGTCTACTTTTCAATTTCAGTACCACTTTGTGATGTTCACAAATTTTGTATGGTGCTTCTTTTAGTTACATGGCTATCCTGCTCTTTATTATTTTTTCTTTTGGGAATTTTAACTTTTATAAAAACTTCTATCCTTGCATGGTATCCTGTTTATCCATTGTAGGCTTAAGTTCACATTGTCTCTTTTCAATGTGAATGTTACTTTGACTACTTTCACATTTCTATAATGCGATCTTGGCAGGTCATTTTTAAATCAATTTAGATATCTTATTCTTAGAATTAATATCAATGTTTAAGCTCAGTACGATTTCTTGTTTTGGTTTTACTTATCATCTTAGGCTTAAAATTTAATAATGTTAGTAGTTGCAATCCATTTTTTTGTTCTTGACTTGTTATACCATCATACTTATTTCATTTAAAATTAGGGTGTGTAACATAGAACTTCTCTTCTCTGTATCAGATGCAATGTTGTAGATACGTTAATGGAGGGGTCTGAGTTATCTCGCAATTTTAAAGCTCTCCCTCTTAATAGGAAGGTCAGATGTAAAACAATCCTTGTATAACTTGTCATTTTGATCTCTAGGAGTTAGTGACAGTTTTTTGGACAGGTATTCTCAAGTAAAGGAGACATTGGAGTTCTCAGAAATAGCAAGAGAGATGTCACAATTCCAAGGGTACAGGGCATTTCAACTTTGGGTTTGTTTTTCAGTTTGTTGATTAAACTTTCTTGTAATGTTTTGTTTGCCCTGCCTTACAGGAATTTAATTTCCGAACAGACAAGAGGGTTCAACATAATCCACCAGTTGAACTTTTTAACAAGGTAAAATGTGATTATGTGCTTGAAATTTTGTTTTGACAGTCCAAGATGTCGATTCCTGCAGCTACCAGCACTTCTATCAACATTTGTCATTATTTCCACATTGACAGACTTTTTGTGACACCACCTTCTGTTGTCTATACCAGCTCTCTCTTGCATCTGAACCCAAATCAAAGATGGAGCGACATCCTGCCGGCTTACCTGCAACTGCGGGCTTACCTGCAAAGGTAAGACATCTTATTTTAGAATTTATCCTGGTATATCTGTCATGGATTCAACAAAATACTTTTCTTAATGAGGAATTTTTTTCCTAACAAGGGTTCAAAAGAAAACAGATGGGATTCTTTTCAGCGAGAACATAAGGTATGCAAGACTATTCCATGATATTAGTTATTTTCTTTTCTATCCTGATGGGTTTCGTTATGATTATTTGAGAGTTGTTTTTGTGAATGCATTTGAAGCTTGACATTCATACTTTCTTTTTTCTAGGTAAAGCATGATTTGAAAGAAAAATTACCCTTGAATGGAGGAAAGCAGATGCAGTTTGGCAGCAACGACAAGAAAACTGATGTTGGGTTAGTCTTCGGCATCGGCAGGTTAGTGGCTTGAAGCTTTTGACTTTCTGAGGGTTATCTGTTGACCTATACATTCTGAAATGTAGTTGTGCTTTAGGAGTGTGGGAGTTCGCTAAGAGTAAACCCAGAGGTCTTAGTTGCATCTTTGACGTGTGGGAATTCACCTAAGCTTTGATCGCGATCAAAGTTGGCAAAACCATACAGGGAGTACGACAAAGCACAATCACCAATTATTGAAGATATTCACAGTCAAAATATCGAAGCTTGTTCGCACATACATTCACAGTCAAATATTGAAGCGTTTTGCACACAGGAACCATTGAGAAACCTCTTTTTGGCTCAACAAATCATTTTCTCACAAGTAATGCCGATCTTTGGCACATGACGCTACATGTTAATCATCTCAATAATGCTGACTGTTGTAGGATATTGTACAGCAACCTCTTTCCATTTTGTTCGAGAATCTCAGGTTATACGTCATTGAAAGTTTACTGCACTCTAGAGCTAACTGCTTTTAGCCATAGAAATGGCTCAAGATATTCTTTTTAGATTTATTAATATCTGAGCTACTGCTTGTAGTTGATCTTAAGCAGCTAGACGGTTAGTTGCTGCTTTGATAATTTTTCTGTTTGAGAAAATTAGTTAGTTAGCCTAACTGGTTCAATTGGTAAAATGCTGGAGCTGGTACTTATATTGAATGCACCAACTATTCACCCCTTACTAAAATTTCAGCATATCTTTTTTATCGCGGTTTTCTTTAACAAAATATCGTGCTTAATACAAATGGATTAGAAGAAAATCTTGTCTATTTTCCTCTAGAAAGAATTATATTTTGTTGTTGCTTGTCTAATTTGATCAAATGGCTGTAGTAGCAAATAAGAATTTGTGAGGCAGTTTGTATTTGTATATATCATAAATGGAATTGTCTACTTTTAGAAGAGACAATTGCTTGTCGGACTCCTACTAAGACTGCTACAGCATTCAACTCTGTTCTTTTGAATAACTACCTTGCAGATACCTGCCCAGATTTGTAGGGATACTTGAAGCCGCCACCATTTTCTGTGATTGAATGGCCTACCTGCTTACTCTAAGAGTCTGACCTAATGTGTTCTGCTTGCCGCCCCAAGTCTACTTTGTTCTCCCCGTCAGTGCCCTTATTTCCAGAGTTCGGCTTTCCTATGGTAGAAACAAAAGATAGAGGGGATTGCTTTGTCCATCGTTTTATGTTATAACCCTTTTTCATGGGTGGTTTTTTCTCCTTTGCAAGCCTTCTCTTTGTTATGGCAATGGCTAGGTCATTTGGGAATAATGTCCGCCAAACAAATGCATGTAGCAGTGTGGAAACGAACAACATGGACACCATTGTTGATGACATGAAAGAAAGAGTCAGTGCGAGGCCTTTGCTTACTGCGGAAGGGGCTTCCTCTGCGTACTTGATTGTTGCTATTGATACTGTTGTCATCGGAAAGGTATAAGACCACCAAGCGACAGAAAACCTGCAGAATGCAAGATTAACTGAATTAGCTTGCAATTTCTGGCTACAAAAATCACAAACTTCAGTCCCTGTAACTTCGTAACAAAATCTGGATCATGGCGTAACATCCATCTGCCTACAGCTACTTAAACAGTCAACTTACCTGAATCCCCTGAAGAAATTGATTCGGACAACCAGTGATAAGTAGAGAAATAAGGCAATGAAGTAACAGGTCCTTGCCAAGCCATCAAATTCGCCATAAACAGCTCCCCATGCAAGGCTTGCTGCAGCTGGAGTTGCGATAAACATAGAATATACAGGGTGTAGCTCCTTAGGCAGTGTTTCACTTGTTGGCAATCTCTGATACAATGTTACAAATACCACCAGATAATGAGCAAAACCAACTGCCCACAAGAACTTGCCAGCTTCCTTCCATCCCACTCTGGCAGCCAATATTGCTCCAACAAAGTTTCCAACAACTGAGAGATGAGAAGATGGATTTGCCACCTTGCACAGACGTCGTTTCCCCCCTGAAAGCCATTGACCATAAATTTTGAGATCAAGAAAGAGAATTGGGGCCATAAAGACGCACCAAATGGCTGGATGAAGAGTTTCTGGTGCTATCCTAGATGGTGCTCCAATGGCTAAGAACATGCAGACAACCCAAGGCGCGAAGAAGAAGTTGACTCTCACAGGATGAAAATACTCTCTCTTGACAGCTTCAAAATACAGTGCACATTTGAATGCATAGGTAACAGAAATTGCAACAAGGACACTTAAGGCTAACAGCCACAACACGAAATTGATGAAAGGCGAAATATGAAGGAATTTGGTAGATGGACTGACAGAGAGAGCACGCCAAAGAATGGCCTGACTGCTAAGGCCTAAACAGATACCAAAGCAACCAATTGGGAACCGGAGGAGGAAGGGCCATTTTTCATCTTTGGGTAACAGTATGTCCTCAGAGTCCTGCGAAAAATAGTTAGGAAGAAATTGACACTTAAGTAATTGGAATTTTGAACAACTTTAGTCGCATAAAAAATCTGGTAAAGTAATCAGGAATTCTGCCAGAGAAAACATCGTAGTACGGAATATATGCCACTAATACATACTTTAGTGGTCATGCATCTATTTGATAGCCCAAATTCGTATATTAACACTCTCAAAATTGACTTTGAAGAGCAAGTTGCTAGTAAATGTTCACATTTAAATGATATGTTGATAACTATACTAAGAGTAATTAATGCAGTTCATAATTTGACAATAAAATTATTTCATACACTGATAAACATCAACATTTTTCATAGTATTTAAGGTTGCAACTTGCTAATGCAATGATACCTTGACTTGGTCTAGTTCAGGTCCTCTAAGAGCAGCGAAGTATCTTCCAGCAGGAACACTCTTATTAACAGACTTATCATCATCAAGTTGAAGTCCTTCTGCAGAAACATCATTTTTCTGAATATGATCAATTCCACTCTCTCTTCTGGCGAATGTTGAATTCTGTCTATTCAAAGCAGATTTAGTTTTGAAGATGCTGAAATCTCCTTTCCGTCCCTCAACCACCCGACAAGCAGCACCATAATCTCCAAAACTGTTTCCACTTCTTGAAAGTATTTTTCCTTGATCTTTTGTTTTTGACGCTCCACTCAGCACCGAGAAGCCTGTCTCCAAGGAAACTTGCCTCCTAAAACCCCTGTGAGGTCTCTTTCCTTCCCTGATTTTAACCAGTCGTTGCAAGCGGTTATCGGGATTTTCAGCATTGCTAGTTATCTTTTCTTCTTCTTCTTCCTCTTCTGGCAAGACTTCATGAATGTCTACAAAATGAGTTTCCTGGAAATTTGGAGAATATTTTGATCTCATTTCCATTTTTCTTCTTCTTATTATTGCTTTTTTTTTTTTTGCTTCTTTTGTGAGAAGCCTAGCTAAGTTTAATAATCCTTGATATGGTTGTTATATAAATCATAAGTATTCTTTTAAAAGCCTTATAAGATCTTTGTTCGTGTAAATTTTGTTAATGTTGGTAGTATCACGAGAATACAACGTAGAACTTCTTTGGGTGGTTGTTTCTTTGGTGCATGAAACAAGAACCAAGATTTCATTGAAAAAGGTGACGCCCATGAAGGGGTTTCTCGTGAGAGAAGATCAAGCAAAATTTGTGGTTATGATCTTCAAACCATGATATGTGTAGGTGTAAAATGCATGAGACATTGCCATGTCGTGCTTCCCTGGGAGATAAGCGAAGTTTTCAGCTGTCACTGCCTCACGGATGTTACATGGAGGGCGACTTTTGGAAGAAAACTCCGTACTAAATAGCAGATGAGATCCCCAGTACCAAAAATTTCAGTTCCAATCACAATCACAATAAACTATAAGTGGCATGAACTGTTGAACAAGTGGAAAGTGGAAAACTATACGTGGGGATGGCTACACCACTGAAAAATTTTAAAAATTTTGTAACTTTTGTCGTTGCTAATTAGGAAACAGAATCATTTTGGGCTTAGAATTACATTCCACACGGATCTCACCCTTTAAACTAACGTGGGTCTGAAAATGAAGGCCAAGAACTTAACAAATTTTGAACCTCAAAAGCCTACCTAGGCCCAACTAATACTTCGACCTGTTTAGTTTACTAACAACTTTTTTACCCTGAGTTATTTTTTTGACAATTGGGGAGAAAGAGAACGGGAGACTACTTACTCAATCTTAATTGAAAGGATAAATGAAAAATAAATTTAAATTTAACTCCACAAACCACTCCAAAAGCTATGGATTCTTTAGGAGTTATTGATTGTAACATTTTTAGGAGTCTTTTCTGTTGTTATTGATTGTAATCTTTATATTTTATTCAACTATAATTACTGAAAAAGATCATAATAATAATGATCTGGATGTGTCACAAAGATTTGGTTGCAATTTTGTTACGGAATCATGTGAACGTGAATTTGACTTTGCATTAGTAAGGCTAGAAAGACCCAGGGGCATCAAATCAGAGCTGTTGTACCTGATGGGTTGTGCCTTCTTTCATTTATATAGCTGACACATTTCTATACAGAAATTTTTGGAAATTTGTCAACAAAGCTCTCTTTTTCTCATATGACTTTCGTATATTTCATCAATAAATTTACACATGTGCCATGCGTTCAAGTGTAGGCTAAATGTGGTATTTACATGTCATTTGTTCCTTATATGCATTATAGAATATTGCGGATTGGCTCAATATACTTTGATGTAGTTAGGAAACAACAGAAAGTTCCAATTCTTGCTTAGATTATTACGCACACAAACAGACAACTAGCTGTCCAAGTATATTTTTAACCCGTGCCAGTTATGATCAGTAAGGACTGCAAACAAAGCCAATTGGATACTCTTAAAAGACCATATCTAAAACGCGTTAATTGTTTTCCTCCTGAAAACGTGTTTACTTTTTTCCCAAATAAGGAGATAATGTTTTGTAGGCAAAAGATGATGATGATTACTGTTACTTTTTTTTTTTTTCAATCTTACCTGAATAATAATGAAAAAAAATGATTATATAAAATAAGGGCTATAGATATTTCTTCTTGTTCTTTCTTTGAACTAATATTTTCAAAGTTTCCTTTTTTTTTTCTTTTTTTTTTGAGAATCTTTTCAAAGTTTCCTTGATATCTCATGAAAAGTTAAACTGGATTATTCATTCGACTAGAATATTTATTCGAAAAGGTGGGAGTAGCATTTTGATATCATTAAATTTGCATATGCCAGAAAATACTTATTAAAATGAGGAGAAAGAATTGCAACTCCCTGACCACTTCCTTTTGCAAATCAGAAAAGTTTTTATGGGCCAAAATGAATTCAGCAATCTCTTGTTACTACATAAGTACAGGTAGAATATATCAAAATTCCTTGTTAGACTTTATCTAAGTAAAATATCTCGCAAGAAGACAATTAGTTTGTGAAGAATCAAACTAACACCTTAGTAATCTTGAATTTCTTTTAAATAAAATAAATTAAAGAAAACATAGAACTATAAGTAGCAAAGTGATAATCGATATTCACAATCATACATAATTCGATATTGCCGTCACAGGCCGGCTACTGCAGGTTTAGACCTCTATAAATACCATTGTTTATAATCTCCTCTCCCATTGCATAATCACTTCTAGTATTCTCAAGTAATCATTAGTCATTCGAGGGCCAAAAACTTATTAGCACTTAGTGAAATAATTTTCTCATCAGTTCAATTCGATGGCGTTCGTGCAAGTCATAACCGCATTAGCTGTTCTTGCTGCATTGTTCAACCCAACTTTAGCAAAAGATATCTGGGTTGGAGATCAGAGTGGTTGGAAGCTTAACTTCAATTACCAAACTTGGGCTCAAGGGAAAGAATTCCACGTTGGTGATAGGCTCAGTACGTTAGCTTTCTATTCTCAATATTATAGTTTTTAGAAAATGCTTCAAATTTCAATAGTTATTCCACAAAATTTTTTTTTTTTGAAAATTATGATTATATTTTGTATTTAAATGTTGGAAATAGCCTTCTCCTTCCAAAGATTTGCATGCATAACTTTTAGGTCTAGCATTCCTGTATTTTAAGTTTTAATAGTGATTAATCTTCTCTATACTAATTGCATACAAATTTTTTAACATATCGCATGTACAAAATAAAACTTAAATTTCATCCAAGATTACATGAAATTTGATCCAAGATTACATGGCAAGTATCTTGGTCCGCTTGTGTAAAATAATTTTTTACACCAGTAGCATAAGAAAGGCTAATTTAATTCTAAGTCGTAACAATATGTCCTTCAAAAGTAACCTATGCATATAATCAGTTTACTCGTATAACCCTATATATTTTCCCCCTCTCCATATACTAAATTACCCAATAATTAATGTGTGGCTAATCAAAGAATTTATATTCTCTGATGCAGTATTCAATTACACACAAGGATCCCACAATGTTCTGAAGGTGGATGGAGCTGCATTCCAACAATGTACAAAACCAGTTGGAGTTGAGCCTTTGGCAAGTGGAAATGATGTGATTACTCTTGCTACTCCAGGAAAGAAATGGTATATTTGTGGAGTGAGCAACCACTGTGCATCTGGGATGAAGCTGGTTATTAATGTTAACCCTGATTTGGGATCTCCTGCACCTGCACCTTCTACCAATTCCAATTCAGGATCAGAAATGGCTCCAACATTCTTTGCTTGGATGATTGCTGCACTTGGTGCATTTATCATGATGATGTAATACTAATATGCAGTCTTAGAGAGTGCTAAGATAAGAAAATAAATTTGTATTCTTTCCATTATTTGTTCAAAATCAAGTCAATTCCTGTTGTATTTTTGTTTTCCTTAAAAATTGAACTGCATTTCGTATAAAGAAATGGTAATTTTGTCGTATTTCTGGTGTATTGTTTCTTCTAACGAAATTATTTTAATTTTACATTTTTTACTTGGACCAACGTACTTGACCAAATAAAACATTATAGATATTCTTTGAGTCAGATCTAGATGGGACTTGATTGACTTCGGGGTGTCTGGTATGAAACATATTTTGGTGAATGTGAACAGATAAACATAAAATTACAAAAAAATAATAATAATTCCTCAATATGTATATAATGGACCTCTGTTGAAGTATGAAATTTAAAATTATATTTTGTTTATTGATATTATTTGAGAAACATAGATGATAGATAAATTTGAGTTGATTTTTCCCTTGAAAATAATCAAGCTAATAAAGCCAATTGTTTAGCACAAAAGTGCTTAACCTACTAAGGGCATGTTCTCAATAGCTTCTGATTTTTATAAAAACTGATTTTAGAAAAGTTAAAAATCAGTTGCTTCCAATTTTATTTTAAAAATCCAAAAACATAGTAAAAAAAGCAGTTGAGAACATCACAAACTGGATTTTTCAGAAATCAGAAACTAAAATCTAGTAGAAAAAAGTTACTGAGAACATGCTCTAAGTTCTGTTCCTAATTGATGTATCAGAAGCAATAATTTCTTTCTCAAAATTTTGGGAGAGAAGGGTGGCTAGTTAGAAGTCTAACCGATGACCTCCTGCATTAGTATGAATAGATCTTCAAATACTAAAGTCAATTGCTCAACACAAAAGCACTAAGGGGCTGCTTGGTACATGGGAATCGGAATCAGGAATCGGAATGAATCTCTTATAGCCTGCCTGGTTGGAGGGAATGGGAATCGGAATCATTTCTGAAAATTTGGGAATCCTCCATTCCCGACTAAATTGGGGGGAATCGGAATCATTTCTAAAAATTTTACAACTTTGACTTCTTTTTGATTTCTTATTTGTTTTGTTGTGATAAACTATTAATAAACATCATCATTTATTTGTTAATCAATAAAATTAAATGATTTAGGATCATAAAATCTTCAAAAGTGAATGATTTCGATTCCGATTCCGACATCCAACCAGGCAAGGATATTGAAATGAAAAACTTCATTCCAATTCCAAAGTGAATGATTCCAATTCCGATTCCGATCTGTGAACCAAGCGCCCCCTAAATTTACCTAAGGGAGAGCACCGCAGTTAGTCTACGGTGTTTCTCTCCTTTAAGATTTTTTAAAAAATTCTAAATTATATTTAGCAACTATCAATCAATCATCCATCTAGCCATTTTTATTTTCATGCAATCCTCTGCAAATTTATCCTCAATTTTTTTTCAATGCCACGGATGAAATGAAAAAAGTAACTGTGGAAAATTGAGTGCCCATAATCAATTTTGTAACAGGTTGCTATTAGTATTCGTTCAATCTTGGCTCTCAATGTGTTTAAGCTTAAAATAGATAAATTGTCGACTAGTTTCATAATATATTCTAGTATTAATATTTTTGTTCACAGTTAATACAACCCTTTCCCACTCTAGGAGGAGAAAAAGGAATAAGAGAAATATTCCAAAATATTCAACTACAAAGATCAAGAAGGAGAATTTAGGAAACCAATTGTAGTACAAATCATGTTGAGATCTCACCAAGGACAATAAAAGAGTTACATGGAACTCGAGTAATTACGTTTTTCGGCTTTGTTTGATGTAAAATCAATTCGGAAAATTAACGTTGCTATGTAGGTAATACTGAAAGAAATCCAAATAATGTCTTCCAAGCCCTTGGTGAACTTTGCAAAAGAATCAAGAACTCGTCAGAGATGCCAAATAGAATACATTTTGCTCTCCTAAATGACCATTTCAATACGAGTACAAAGACGAGTATTTTAATATCTCATAAGAACTCCATCACTATCAACCTTAATCTTTTAATGGAAAATATGTACCTTGCTGTTTGTTTTTATTGACAAGCAAAGATAAGATATCTGCACCAAGGAGGAAAGCAATATATAGGTAAATTATAATTCAAAAAAAAAAAAAAAAAAGGATTGTTGATCTAACTTAGCATTTGACTTTTAATTACTATCGTTCATCTTTGTTCAAGCCTTTGAAATTAAAGATTTTGTTTGATCATAATCTAATTATCCTTTATAAGTTTGTAATCGAATAAAATTGCATTAGAAATGGTCTAAAGTTTTTCTAATCATTCTTAATGATCAAATAATAGTGTAAACGAAAGTAATTCAATATAGATATCAAAAACAAAATTTTAACTAATCCATTCACAAATACACAACTATGCAATTATTTCTTGATCTCAAAGATATTAATAAATCAGTGTGAAATATAAAATTGAAAACTAAAACTGATATGCTAGCATCAAGATAGAATTAAATAATTTGCAATAAAGAATTGTGCCATACCTTTTACAAAGGGTTGCCCGTAGCTATGGCCAGTATCTGCTTAATGCCGTCAAGCCGGCCCATTACTTATCGTTAAACCTCTATATATATCATCATTAATTTGGCTCCAGAGCATAAACTCTTTCTGATCTTAACTAATTAGTCATTTTAGGGTACTGTTTAGAAGCAGTAAAAGAAATCTTGATAGTGATTCGATGGCGTTCTTGCATATAATCACTGCATTAACGATTGTTGCGGCTTTCGCTACTTCGACTATGGCAAAAGATATTGTTGTTGGAGATGATAATGGTTGGAAGCTAAATTTTGATTACCAAGCTTGGGCTCAGCAAAAAGAATTCAACGTTGGTGACAAGCTGAGTGAGTTAACAATAATTCCAATTTTTTGGTCACTTTTTTTATTTTTTTAATCCAAGTAAAATGTAAATGTTATACATTTGTTCGTCTAGATAAAAAAAAAAAAATCTCATAGGTCCATTTGGAGCGTGGATTTTGATGGATTTAGATTTTAAAATCTTCCACCCAAATTCCCTGAGTTGTTGGATTACTTATGAGATATCTGGATTTGAAATTCACAAAATACATTAAAATCGGCGAATTTCAATTTCACTTAAATTAGATCTCATTTTAAATCATTTGCTTTTCAAATTCATTGATTAAAGTCGTTTCATAAATTCAGAATTTATCAATCCAAACGGACTGAAAATGTTTTTTTTTATTCCATAATGCATAAGGTACATTTAATGAACGGTTTTTTTCTAGTTAGATACAAAATAAAAAAAAAGCGGCAAAAATGCATGCCTTTTCAATTATCTAAGCCTATAAACACAATGCAACCATTTAGACTTTACAAAAATTAATATACACCTATCATATAAAAAAATATAATATTTACAAATATCTCCAGTAATTGTTGATTCTTGATTCTAGAGTTATATTCACTGATGCAGTATTCAAATACCAAAAAGGAGCCCACAATGTATACAAAGTGGATGGCGACGGTTTCAAACAATGCACATACCCAGATGGCGCAAATGCTCTAACTAGTGGGAATGATGAAATCACTCTTGCTGCTCCAGGAAAGAAATGGTACATTTGTGGAGTTGGAAATCACTGTGAATCTGGGATGAAGCTTGTTATTAATGTTCAACAAAAAGATGGATCTTCTAACGACAAATCAAATGCAGCTGCAATAGGAATTACTTCTTCACACTTCACATGGATGATTGCTTCATTTGCTCTGCTCACAATGATAATGTTCTGAAGTCAATGCTTCAATCCTTCAATATGATAAGGGGTTGCAGAAGTGAAATGTATTAATGCTATTGTTTGGTTTTATTTGTTTTTTCCTTGAAATTTCCCACCGATATAAGTCCTAGTGTCATGTAAGTTTATATATGGAACATTAATAAGGTCTATCAAAATGTTTTGGGACATGTTATGGGATATTTCTGCAATGTAGTATTGGAAAAATACTACAGGTGTAGTTTTTTAACATTGGCCAATGGAAAACGGACAACTCAGGGCACAGAGTTTAAGGTGGTTTCTTAGACAACCGGTTGAATTGAAATGCTTCACTGGGTTAAAAGGCGGGAAAAAAAAATGGACACCCACATCAATAAGTACAACCCCTGAAATGAAAGGAGGAGATTTAGAAAATCTATGCGGGGCCCAATTCAGATTAAGTAGAAAACACATAGAAAGAATAAGGTTTGTGAAAAGAAGTAAACCCGACCCAGTATGAGAGAAGGGTTTTGATTGAATGAAGAAAAGATATCATCTCTGATCCACGAGTGGCCGAAATGAATTTGCAAAGTTGCTGAAAATAGCAGGACCTAAAGCATCAAAAGCTGCAGGGGAAAGGTAAGAGACGGACACAAATTGCAACCGACTAATTTGATGGAAATTCAGGGCAATGGATTATGGTTGTGATCAACGTCGTGGGAAGAAGATGGCAAGCAATTGAAGACGTAGGAGTTGAACAGTGTATTCGACTAAAGGAAAGATGGAAATCAGGTAAAAAGTAGGTTGTCAAAATAGAGATTAATACTTTTTTTTTATATATAGAAGAAGGAAATATGGTGATGAGAAAAGAAGGAAATATTATTTTGTAACAGAGATGAATAAAATTAGGTAAAATTAGAGCAATGGTGATGAGATTGCAAATGCTGAAAAATTCATGTGCATGTAATTATAATAAAGATATAGAATTAAAACATAAGTATGGTAGCAAATGATTGACAATGTAGATAGAGGATGATGATAAATATTGAGAATTTTGTGTTTACTAATTAATAGGACAGAGATAGAGGATTTCGTAATCCATCAACAAATAAAAGATGGTGCAATGAAGGAGAATACAATTTCTGGAGAAAATAGATGGCAGGAACATTGCAACAACAGCGAAGAGGAAGATGAAGAAAGGAAGAACAACAGATGTGGTGAAGAAGATGGAATGGGGGATTTGGGCAAACTTTTGAATGCAGTGAATGAGGTATGTACAGACGACATAGACAGAGATGAAGTGTTGAAGATGAAGTTTCAGTCAGAAGCGGAAGCTGAGATGTTCTACAACACGTATGCAAGGGCAGTGGGCTTCAGCATTCGGAAAAGTTTTAAAAAGGACTACGATAACGAGCTAGTAAAATATAGAAAATGGGTTTGCTCCCGAGAAGGAGAGCGAGAACAGAAGTGGATAATGCTAGAAAATAGGCAGAGGGAAGCAAAAGCTATGACCAGAACAAACTTGTAAGGCATGCTTTAGAATTAAAATAAAGCCGAAGCAAGGATACTATGTGGTCACAAAATTTGAGAAAGAGCACAATCATCCGCTAGCAACTAAGAAGACTGTACCACTGTTACGTTCACATCGTAATGTGTCCAATTCTGATTATGCTCAAGCACACAGCATGCGGTTGGCAGGCACTCGAACTAGCCAAATAATGAAGTACTTTGTGATTCAATGTGGTGGTTATGAGAAGATTAGATTTCTTAGCAAAGACCTGTACAACAAGATGCACACTGAAAGGAAGAAACAAACGATTGAGGGAGATGCTGAAGAAGCACTTGCGTATTTAGATGGAAAGCAAGTAAGTGATCCATTGTTCTACTTGAGGTATGAGGTTGATGAGAATAAGCAGTTGTGCAAATTATTTTGGGCCGATTCAAGTTCGAGAAACGATTATGCCTGCTTTGGAGACGTGTTAGTTTTTGATTCAACATATAAGACGAACAAGTATGGAAGGCCTATTGTGCTTTTGACTGGTGTGAATAATCACTACCAAACAGTGATATTTGCATATGTTATGTTATCCAATGAATGTCATGAGAACTATGAATGGGTGCTGGACACATTTCTTATAGCTATGAAAGGAAAGAAGCCACAGTCAATTCTGACTGATGGGGACAAGGCAATGCGGAAAGCTATAAAGAATGTAATTCCTGAAGCAAAACATAGGCTATGTAGTTGGCACCTTAGAAGGAATGCTAGTGGCAATGTGGTGTGCAAAGAATTCTTAGATAATTTAGAAAGGCTCATGTATGGCAACTATTCAGAGGAACAATTTGAGGAATCATGGAAAGAATTGGTTAGCAGATGTGGATTGGGAGACAACCAGTGGGTCAGCAAGGCATACAAACAAAAAAAATTGTGGGCAAATGCATTTTTGAGGCAATTTTTCTTTGCGGGCATGAAGAGCACACAACGATGTGAGAAGATGAATGATGTGTTGAAAAATTCACCTGAGGAAAGGAATGAGCTTGTACGAATTTGTGAAGGCATGTGATTTGGCAATATCATGGTTGAGACATCAGGAGACAATTCGACAAGGACAAACAGAGAATAGCACAATGTTAATTTCAACAAAATTTACCAGTTTAGAGCAGCATGCAATGGAGTTCTACACGAGAAAATTGTTTTTAATGGTAAGGGAGGAGTTAAAAGCATCAAGTGTGTACAATCCAGTTAGATATGGGAGGGTTGGAACTGAAAAGGTTTACTTCCTACAAAAGTACAAAGTTCGTAATGTATACTGGAAAGTCGAGTGGAAAACAGTAAGTATGCAGATGAAATGCTCATGCATGGGATTTGAATTCATCGGACCTTCCATGTGCACACATGTTTCGAGTGATGCAATTGGAGCACTTGAGTCGAATACCCTGATAGTTGTTTGTTGAAAAGGTGGGGAAGGTATGCAAAAATCGAAAAGCAGCCTAAAAGTGGAAGAGACAGTGTGGTTGATCAACTAACCCAAACAGCACGATATGGAAATTTAGCAAGTGACTGTGATGCTATGTGTTATTATGCATCTCATACGAGTGATGGATATGAAAGGATTAAAAAGTTGGTGCATAAGGAGTTAATGTTGCTGAAAAATGAATACAACTCCAAATGTCATGCAGGTTTAGGTGATATGAATAACTCTTTTTTCAGTTCTCGAGGAAAAAGATTTGGTGTTTTGGATCCTGTGATAACACTGGTGTAAGGGTGATAACACAAGTTTCCCAAAAAAAAAAATGGCATTGAACAAGTGTGGCTTGTGCGGGTACGATGATACTATTGTAAAAATTAATAAATTTTTCAATCCAAATTGCATGTTTTATGGTTATGGTAATAATTGTTGCAGGTTACGAGACGGCCATAATATAAGAACTTGCAAGAAGAAAGACACTGAAACTCAGTCGTGGACAGCTTCGATTCATGGTACTGAAGACGAGATTGGAAGTTTTGTGATTGATCTAAATTTTGATAGATCTCACGACTGTTACACTACCACAGAATACTGGGATAACCAAAATGAACAGGTGGAACGTGTACATGTTTTCGTTTTCTTAAGTTTGCAAGTTTGATGCCAGTTATGTTTAACAAAAGCAAAATGAGATGTACTAACAATATCATGTTATATAGTTGCAGCAAATTGGGTATGACAACACTGGCATGGACCGTGGCTTTTCATACAATGCAGGTTCCAGTAACGACACACCACGGCATCGCAGTTGAAGTACCTGACACGGATTCATATTGCATAAAAAATTAGCAGTCTGAATTGGTAATATCTTATAAAGTGCTTTGGGATCACTGGTTGACCATACTTTGGCAAGGGATAAACTCGATGATACACAGGGGAGAGAGTTGAAGACTTGTGTTGAAACTGAATTTAGGAATTTAATGGTGTTTTTGGTTGTAACTGCTATGGAATGTGTAATTGACGGATATGTTATCAGGAATGGAATTCTAACGTGTAATACAAATTGACATTGAAGTAATGCTTGTACCTCTAGTATTTAGAGTATTTCGTGATTCAATGTGTCAAAATGTTTTGGTTGTTGTTGAATTAATTTTTTTTTTTAGTCTCATAAAACAAAGTTCTATTTTTTTAAGACGGAATTGAAAAGCCCAAATAGCATAGCAAGTGGGAAAAATGAACCATTAAAGTTTCATATATTAGGCAAATTTACTATATGTTTGGCAACATGCACTGCAATATTTAGTATATGTTTTGCACATGCTTTTTAAAATGGCAAGATTATATATGTTGAATCACATATTTATTAATTCAACTTGTTATCAAATTTAAAGTGTACCTCCGTATAAAAAAAAGTTGCATTTCTAGACAAGCAATTTGAAATTATCATTACCTTTTAGTTTCTATCACGGAGTGATTCGTGGTCAAATAGTTAACAAAGTCCACCTTCTTTTTTTTTTTTTTAAATGTATAAATTGATACTTAATTTTTTATAAAAATGCATATTCATGTACAATTACTTCGCAAAAATCGCCTTGTGGGGCACACGTATTATTTGGCAAAAAATTTGCACAAACAATTTTGTGTTGGAGCTTGATTTGAAAGAGTTTTGAACAACTATTCATAGAGAAAATGACTTTCCAAAACTCTCCTTCTTATCTAAATTTCTCAATTTAAGTCGTGATAACTTGGTAATGCGCACATAATACTAAGGTATTTGTAGCAAACCGATTCGTGGACAATGATTTGACATAGATCGCCTTGTTTAGAACATGTGTAATAAGTTTCAATAGCCAATCACAACAATACAACACGTGCGATATTCAGACTGCAGCTATTACCAAGGTTTTTTATTATAAAATATTCATATGGAATAATTATAGATAGGCTTTGATTTAAATGTCTAATTTGCTCTAATGTTTAAGCACTGTGTGTTTTCAATGGAGGGAAATTTTTCCCTTTTTTCAAATTTTAAGTCTACCAAATTTTCTATAAAAATTTTAAGTCCACCAAATTTCTATAAAATTTTCTATAAGTTAATTAGTGGGCAAAACTAATGAGGATAAAAAAACTAAAGTGGGCAAAACTAACAAAAAAAATCAAAAGCTACAAATAAAGGGCCATTATGGATCGAAAATGAGAATAATGGAATTGAATTCTAAAAGTGATTAGGTTAACCAAGTCTCATATGGAAAAACGATTCTAGTTTCGGGTACCAATTTCTCAAAAATCTCAGTTCACCATACTAGTGTATAGGGGTGTGCAAATTCGGTAAATACCGAATTACCGACCGAAAAATTCGAAAAAAATGAAATTGAATTCGGTCGGTATTCAAAAATAAAATTCTAATTCAGTAATACCGAATTTACCGAATTCAATTCGGTAATTCGAATTCGGTAATTCGGTATTTATATACCGAATTCGAATTACCGAATTTAGCATTAATTGGGCTAGTAATTTGATAGTGGGCTCGGTTATTTGATCATTGGGTTGGGCAATTGTTTCCTTAAGCCTATTATTTTCTCCTTAAGCCCATTATTTTTAAATTTTTTAATTTTTAATTTTAAATTTCTTATTTTTTTAATTTTTAATTTTAAATTTTTTTAAAATTTTTATTTTAATTTTTTTTTAATTTTTGAATTCGGTTACCGAATTAATATACCGATTTACCGAATTGAATTCGAAATCGAATTCGGTTTGGTATTAAATGAATTCGAAATTGAATTCGGTCGGTAAATTTGAAAAAAAAAATACCGAATTGACCGATTTCAAGTTACCGAATTACCGAATTACCGACCGATTCTCACCCCTACTAGTGTACACATATGTCTTACAGGCTTATATTTGTGAACATCTTTAACGTCAAATTAAGGAGTATTAAATCATTTCGTTTTCAAGTTGAATATAGCTTAAAAACTTAAATATCACGAAGTTTTTTTTCCATTTAATTTTTTTATTTGTGTATTATATTTTATTTTGGTACTTTGAATATCAGACATTCTCTTTTATTGCTTGTTTTATATAGTAATTGAATTTAGATAAACAGTTTTAACAAATACCCTTATGTTAGTATTTGTTAATCATTCTTTTATGGTTTATTTACACAGCTACATGGTGTAAATTGAACCTAATAAAAAATAACGTCATTTCAGGAACACAGTCCAAATTCAAAATCTGGGTGCATTATTTTGGGTGGCCCAATGAACAATTTTGCACTTCCCGCTTACATCAACCCTAAATATTTGGAGACGCGGGCATAAATGAAGCACGATTTTTGTTTGGGCAAACATTTTTCACCACAGTGGACATTATTCATTCAACTCTTTTATGTAATAGGGTATTTGTGTCCGAACGGCAACAGAACACAACTGGGCGATCGACGAAAAATGTCTACGGGAAGGGAAGATACTTGGCACCCAAACTGTGCAAAATCATATTTATGGCATGGTCAAGAACTCCTTGTAAACGAAGGCAATCACTTGTCGAACGCAAACAGATCTGGCAATGTGAGTATTACATCAGCAAATTGTTGCATAATAGATTTAGATTTAATGTCTAGGGTTTGCACATTAGGAAAATTAGGGTATCACGATGCTTATTTAATACCTGTTGATAGTAATTAAGATAACAAAAATAAAAATAATTGTACATACAGGATGAGTTGCAGATCCAGACCCCTGGGTTGCCAACTGATGTAATCGACTGGTGGAGGCATTTAAGCCGTGCGGTGAAGGCTAAAATTCAAAGAACTGGCTTCAAACCCTTTTTGGATAACCTTCCTGTTGCACCATTTGACACAAGGCTTGTATATGCCTTGGCTGAACGATGGTGGGATACAACCAATACATTTCATTTACCATGTGGAGAGATTACCCTCACACCGTTGGACTTTGCATGCATAACTGGAGTACAGGTAGGTGGTAAATCGATCCCATGGGAGACCGAATGCTCGTGTGATGTATGGTTCGTAATAAAAATGTTAGGGTGGGCACCTAAAGTAGACAGTTGTGGGGAGGTCAAGTGCCATGAAATATGGGATCATTTTCGATACCGTGAAGTTGATCCAGCTGATGATGTTGCTGTCGATCAAATGGCTAGAGGATTTTTAGTCTACATGCTTGGAAGAACAATATTGGAAAATGCAGAAAACACAGTAAACATTAATTTTCTTCCTATATTTGAGTCCATTGATGATGTTGGGAAGTATAATTGGGGGGGGTGCTGGGATTGCCACCTTGTACAAGTATATGTGCGATATTTCTCGCTTGAAAACAAAGACGATTGGAGGCTTTGGATTTGTATGGGAGGTAATTTTTTCTCCCTAAATCATCACACATTTTATATTTTGTCCAAATTTATTGCATCGTCCCATTCTTTAATATTGTAAAAAAAATTACCAGGTATGGGCTTATGAGCTACTGAAGTTGTCTCCATTTAAACTCTTGGACGTAGAAAACTCTGTATTCCCCAGGATGTGGAGATGGAGGCAGACGAACCGTGATCAGAAATGTGGTGAAACAACACATAATCTTTTCCGTGGGGCAATGGATGCTATGAAAGAATATGATGTAAGATATGTTTGTATAGCAAAGCATTTGACTAAATAAATCCCCAAAGCAAAATGTAAATTATGTACATGTCTGGTGTTGTTTTAATAGGTATATTGGAACCCATGGGACAGGTTCGAGCTGCCAAATGAATACAGATCTAGTCAGATGCTGAGTTCGACAAGGCTTGTGGTTGAAGCGCCAGTAGGTCGGTTGTATTACCTTGGGGATCGCTTATGTAGACAAATTAAAATGAAAGATGTAGTTATACATCCGGGCCCCCCGCCAGCTGATATGTTAAAAACAGAGTCCATTAACGATATAGATTTGAAGTTATTACGTGAAGGGATCAAATGTTCTGAATTCTATGCAAAGCACCGGCAATTTGTGTCTTATGCTGACTTCATACGTAGGTGTTTAATGCCTCCAATGACAGTAAGGAAAACACAGTTACCAGCAAATTATCCAAAGTCGACGGTAATGTGCGTGCAACATGATGGAAAAATGATGGAAGAGACTATTGTAGATGTGGAAGGTGACGTCCATGGATTACCTGTTCAGGGGAATGTCGACCAGGTAATGTGTATTACATTAACATGTTCCACAATTGTTTACTTATATGTTTTATAATTTCGTTGGTTTCAATGCACGATACCGCATGTAGGTTCCAGTACTATGGTACACTAATCTGTTAAGGCAAAATATGGGCTTGCGATACAAGGTGGCGGAAAAGGGTGCAGAGGTGTACAAATTGGCATCTATTATTTCCTCATTGAAACAAATGGTTAGCAGATATAATTGTATAATAAATTTGCTTTCATTCAGCTGCAAAGTGTCCCTAATAGTAGTAGTGTCATTCATAGGTTGAGAGAAAGGTGCTAGTTGAATCATGCAGCTCACGGCAAACTGTTGGATGCAAGCGAACGGTTGAAAACAGAGAGGTCAGTAAACATACGAATTCGAAGAGGACATTGGAAATTAACGCCAGGAAGGAACTGGGCTTCAATAGGTTGTTGTATGTGTCAAACAGTTCATCGGCCGATCCAGGGGCAAGGCATGATATGCAAAGAATCACGCACAAAACATGTTTTAGAAAGGCTCCTGTTTGCAAAAAACGTATATTTTAATGTCTTCTTATGTTGTGTATGTGTTTGACAAATGCTTATGTAAACAAAGACAATGGTCATGTATAATAAGATGAAGTGATGCCAAAGATAACTATGCCTTTATTATTGCCAGGTTTTAGTATGGATTGATAACGGCCTGCCATAACAAGCATAAACCACTCAATGAACTTTTTTGTTTTGACTTCACAATAGTATACATATGGAAAACATTATGCAGATAATTAATACTCCCTAGTTTTGTAATGCTACACGGATTAAGCATAACATTGTCACAGTAACAAGAGCGATTATTAATGCGTATTAAATCATTTCATTTTCAAGTTTAAGATAATTTAAGAACTTATAAATATCGTATTTGATTTTTCTTTCCATTTAATTATTTGACTTATTTCATATAATTTAGATATGGCATATGGAGAATAACACAAGTATTTTTTATTTGTATTGTGAAAAATTTTGACTTCTAATTTTTGTTTTTTACTTTTATAAAAGAATGGTCACAAGAGTTTCAATTTGTAATTTTTTTACTTATTTTGCAAAATAATTGAAATCATATAAATTTTTTTAATTTGAACAAGTATTTATGTAGTAATATTTTTTTATATATTATCAAACTAACTTAATACTATACGGTCTCAGTTCCGCATCATAGCTGACCTTGTTTAACCAGGTAACCGGTTAGCAGTTAATTGACTAATGTCTAACACAATTAGTAAATTAGGTAAACCGATGCAACCCGTTGCAGTTAAGATATTACTTGTACAGACAAGTTAGCTAATCCACGCTTACCCTTGATGTCCGCATAGCATTTTATTGGCGCATCATGAAAAATACAAAGTTTAATTTCTTTTAGAAATAAATAGAATATATAATTTCTCTATTATTACATCAGGCTAAATTATTTATACACATTGTTTTCTTATTGATTGGAATTCATATCTTCATAATTTATAAAATTACTTTGGAATGAGCCATATTGTCCAAAAAATAATAGAAAATAAAATAAGTCTAGAAGAAAGGGCATCATATTATTATACACGACTTTTTTGTGTGAAAATAGTCAAATTCATAATTTCAAATTCACAATCTCATTAGTAAAATTACTATTGTACAAACCATAATAGTCTTTTGAGTCTATAGTCTATAATACCTAACTACTGCATTTTTTCCTTTGAATGTCATATCTGCCTTTACTGCAGCTATTCCAGAATAGTATTCATTTTTATATAGAAACTCTAAACTCTAAAATATTATTTTTTTAAGTACCGTCAATATAAGTGACTTTGTATATCCACATTATTACCTTATATTTTAATTTAACTTATATGACGGACTCTATATATTTACGATTCTAACTTTATAAACAATTATTTTCATCTCTTATTATACGAGACTGATCGGATCTGCCGTAGACACCCGAGCGACCTCCACAAGACAGGCTAAAAGAGTAAGAAGACAAGAAGCAAAGAGTTATGCTTTCATTTCTTTGTTGAGATTGAAATATAATAGTCATGTTTGGTCAAACTAAACATTCAATTTGGAATAAAAGGGAGTAAAGCTCAAATTTACTAAAATTTCGGCATTGATTAGTTAAATACTTTTTCAAAAACATGTTCTCAAATTATGTCCTTATCTCACAAATACACATACAAAAAAATACAAGCAATAATATTTTTTAAAAACTATCTACACAAAGCCTTGATTCTTTCTTTTTTTTTATATAGCAAACAACAATCATATGAGCTTGAAATTTGGCAGTAAAATTTGAAAAAAGGAAAAAATATTTGCATAGATTAGAGAAAACGAGACGTTAAATATAGAATTCTATCAAGAATTGTTGTATATGAATATTTTATTCTGGAAAACTTTTGTAATAGGTTGTAATAGCCGGTTACAAGATGGGCTTTGAATTCCGCGCAATCTGACCAATGGTTTGTGTTGTCTTGCTGTTATTGGCTCGTGGAACTTTACTACACCTGCTGTAAATTTTTTTTTTTTTTTTGAAGAACACCTGCACTTGTTTTTCAAAAGCATTTCAAAAAATTTCCTCCAACCTGCCCAACCCACTCAACAAAAGACCCAAACCAAACGACCCAAATGACGGACCCAATTTGAACCCCTTTTTATTGTCGTCTCCAATCATTAACCTCGGCACAACTATTACACTCTAGCTCTTTCAATGCCATGGCATCACAAGGGTTCATCTGCCTCATACAACGGATTTATCAGTTGGCCTCGAAGACTATGCAAATGCAAGAGGGGGTACTGCACCATTAAGGTAGCTCAAACAAACCCAGTTAACCGTGGACGTCATTATTACCACTGCCCTGATACACAGGTAACTGGTATTAAACCTTGCAAAGAAATTTACATTAGCAAGTTTATATTTATATTCCATGGCTTGTGGAAATTGCAGAACAGGTGTGAGCCTTTTATTGGTTGGTGCGACGAATTTGCCAATGCTCTTGAGATGGTTTCGGTTGCTGGGATAGTCGTTGGAGAGCAAAGCAGGGAAGACTACTTGCAGCTGAAGATAGAAATTGAGAACATTAAAAAAAAAATTGTGAAAATTAACGCAACAATAACAATGTTTAAGTGCTTAATATTTATTGTTGCTATTGTTGTGTTTTTAAATTTTGTGGTGGGTTGATTGTACGTTTATTGTGAAGGTTCACACTGGGAAGTTTGTATGTAGGTGTTGGTTCTCTCATTAAGGTTGTAGCAACCAGTAGTTAGTACTGGACGATCTGGTTAGAAATGAAAGATGCCAAACGGAGTTAATAATGCTTTTGTTGACCATGGCTCAAGTGTCAGTTGAAATTTTGCAAAAGCTGACAACTGAGTTTACAGCTCACAGCATTATCATGCCTTATGCCAAACATGTCATTCCCTATGTGAATTTGTCTTACCCGTGCACAATGGGGAGAAAGAAAGGGGTTGTTGGTAAAGGTTTGGAATTTCTTGTACGTGTGTGTGGTCATCTTTTTTCAAAGCTTACATAGTTAACATTACGTTTTTTTGATTGTACAAATATGGGGGGCATGAATAAAAAAAATTCCAATACTCTCTCCGTTAAGTTTTTACTACATGAACAATTTAATTTAATGCATGTATGCTCCTATTTTGTGTTGTATATTGTTGGTCAATTCTGATCCTTAATTAATAACGTTTATGTTATGTATTCCATTTTTTTAGCAATAAGTTTAAACCATTTGGCATTGGTTTAATATTATTGATGAAAAGTCAAATAATTTAAACCATGGGTCCATTCTATGAAAATGAAGCAACAACTTTAGAATGGCAAAAGAGGCACATAATGAGACAGATGAAAATGAAACTGAAAAACTTTCGCAAACAACAATAGACAAACGAACAAGACCTTAAAAATGGACCAAAAAAATGTCCTTAATCTATTTGAATAAAATATACAAATTTCATAATAATAGTCCAAACACAAAAAATCAACCAAGTCTAGTGCAACTCCAAAACAAAATAGGCATATGACCCAATCTGTCTGAAATAGGAAATGTTAGAGTATCACTCTGGTATGATTTTTAGCAAAAAAAAAATATCAGTGCTAATGTTAACACAAAATATAAAATAACATAGCATTATGGAGACCATTCTGCCATGCCACCCATATTACTAATGACAACACTACTGCCCTCCACTAGTGGAACGTGGAAAACCAAACCAAAGTGAGGCTTTACAAAAAATTGTTTACTGCACATCATTTACAGCAACATTTGACAAAAACACATTGGTCATGTTTACAATCAATTCATTAAGAAGTCGAGGCCACCCCAGATCTTCAGACTCAAGTCTCGAGAGGCATTAGATGAATTCAAAAACAACTCCAAGGCCACTTCACATCTCTTCTCCTCAGAATGGAAATGAATGTTAATTCCGCGTCTCATATCCTTACAACGTGTCATGTACTGCATAGCATATAGACCACAATCCCATCTGCATTCACTCGATTTTAGTGGTCAGTTATGTTCAAAAATACTTTTAATAAACAAAATAAACTTGGCAACAACGACCTTCAATGCTAGTTCAGGAGTAAATCTTATTTCGAGCTTACTCGTTATCTTGTGTTGGACACCATTCAGGTCTATGGCAGGGAAAATTTGCGACATCCAATTCATATGCACTGCCGAACCCAAATTCGAGGGCATTGTGTAGTGTATCGCGCTACAAACATCAAAACAAGCATTAGCCAACACTGTTAGGAATAAATGAGTACTACTATGTAGAGTGTACAAGGCAGAATAAGATGTTATACCACGTTCATAACATCACACATTCTACTAAAGTTGTACTCGTTCACTGGCCAGGAGTCATATATGTACACACGCTTCTCCTTCATGTCAACAACACATACATACCAATGTGTGTTCTCCCAGTTCATTGGAATGCAAATCTAATCTCAATCATTACACAGGTAAGCAAACTAATCAGTTTCAATGTACACTACAAAAATGAGGTGTATCCAGTGACATACCTTTTCACATGCTTTAATACATCCGCCAAACTTATCATCATTCAGGAAGTCTAAAAATAATACTTCTATCTTCGAAGATTCTTCTTTTTCACAGAATTGCTGCCATTGTACAAGACATAACATAATCCAACACAATGCATGCCATATAGTAGACATTTGCAACCAATTCTGCTGGTACCGAACCATAGGACCAACTACCACATCATAAACCTTAATTAACCATTCAAAAATTACTTACTTGGAACCATGCAGGCATGTACCACACAGTAGCAAATTCATTTGTTTTGCTCTTGCGTTCAATGATTGTTAACATTGCAACATAGCAATTTATTACCTTCATGTACAGTTATGCAAAATTCAGAAAAATAGTCCTTTCTATATTAGTCACAAAAAATAAAATAAAATAAAAATTTACTTAGAACATGAACTATACCCCTGAATCAATCCATTGTTTGGGTGTTAGTGAACACATATCAGAACTCGTTGCTATTTGTCCCATCATAGATATCAGAGTAGTGCTACAATGGAGATAATTTTTTCCATTATAATCTGCCCAACTACTATCTTATTAACATTCACCAACAGCATGTATGTATACATCAAGTTAAAGATACAATTTTATACATTTCATTTTTTCTTTTCAAAAGCATAACTTCTATAATGTACTTACTCATTGGGCAATTTACCACCAAGCAACTGGTTTAGAATTCGAGCCCTTACAGGAATGCTAAGGCTTGCATTTAGTATCTCTCTTTGCACCTGTTAGTTAAAGGTCCAATGAATATTATGTAGTTCTTTAACCATCATACACAATTATTGTCAACAAAAGCTGTAAAAACTTTACCTCTATTATAGCCTTTTCCATTTCTACATATTTGCAATGCCTCCTTTTCTTGCTGGGGATATGCTTACGTTCAACTTCTGGGTTGTTCTCTAGCATTATAAGACTGCTGCTGCTACTACTCTGACATCTTTTGCCTGTCATACTTGAATCCATCCCTACCTGATTCATAATTTGTGTTTCTCTTCTCAGTTTACTACTTTGTTGCAATTTCACTTCCTTTGCTTTTTGTTTCTTATCTGGAAGACATTGATTTTCATCATTTTTTCCACTCATCTTGCCTTTCAACTTTTGCAGAACACAATTACACCTTCCTTTGTTCGGTGTTCTTGGCGGAGTTGCTTTCTTCTTCAAACTAGTTCCATTGCCGCGGAGAAAGTTATCCCAATTGTATTTCGAATTTAAATCATTTCCCTTTTTATCCATACTGCTGAATGGAATACCCTCTTCAACTTCTGCACTCTCGTGAGCCATATTGTAGGGACTGTATGCTTTTGTCATACACAGTTCAGTGACCAATTTTTTTAATGCCTCACATTTGCCATCAACCACCTTCAAGCCTTTTTCAATTCCACTCAACCTTTGTGCCATGTCTTCCAAAATCAAATGATCTAAAGTGTAAAGGCTTCTCATGTTTTCTTTTCCAAGTATTACTTCAACCTATTTCCCAAAAAAAAAAAAATGCCACATTTGGCGATTAGTCACGCTTTTATAACCAAATAATACTCACATTCTTAGGACATTTGTATAAACTATCACCTGTTCACCATCTAAGAAGCCTACAATCTTAACCATCCCGCTCGATGCCTAACAAAAACGTCTCTTTAGTACATTTGTCATCATCAAAATGCAAAATCATCAAAACTAAACTTTTGTTAACTTGCTTACCTCTGCTACCGTTTTTCCCTTGCCTGTATTGGAAGATATTGAAGAGTAACATGTAATCCAATCCTTCTCCGACCTAGGTTCACAGTCGCCAACACAAATCACTCTCTTTTTTTTGCTGGTTGGTGTTTCATATGCTTCATTCTTTACCGCGGTCAAGCCTGTAACACCGCCATCATTCATCCATTCGTCATCAAAACTATTCTTCTCACTTTCAACTCCTGTTGTATTTCTAGCCTTCTCCTCGCCGTCTTTGCTCTTATACCTGCATAATAAACCAATCACGTAATGATCAAAGATCCTAACTTTACAATAACACACTACACCTGTGCAAACCAAAATCACTATCTCACCATTCCGCTTCGTCTACTGCATTCTCCATCTTCTTCATCTAATATGCCCTGCTACAATATTTATGTGTCTCTTCCCTTCTCTTGTAAAATTAATCGTCAAGGAGGAAGATGTCTTTCGTTAGAGGGCAATGGGTGGATGAGGAGAGGGCAGTGACGACCCTTCCTTCCTAGCCTTTGTAGAGGAGATGTTAATCCCCAAAAGTCACTTTTGCTTACGGTCATTACCCACCCCTCGAATGACCCATTCATTCGGTTGCAAGTTTTCTAATTTCTTTGTATAACTTTTTGAAAACAACTTTTTGTCAACCATCCGTACGCAATTGTACGAATACCACTTCCAAACCAGAATACTACACGTGTGTTATGTTTTTGAAACTACACTGTATAAACATCCCATGTTATGAAACCTTATGTACTTTAATTGTTGTTTCTTTTTTAACAATAGTTTAACTTAGTTTCAGATCCTAAGTTAAACATGTTTGGTTTCGATTTGCAATTTACCATTCTCGTATCAGTTAAAATTCTGGTACATACCTGCTACCTTAATTTCATGCATCTGCTCGCAAGCCATAAAAGCATATTGCATGGTATACTTACCATTTGTTGCTACTTGTTTTCTCGACATTGATGGAGTAGTATTTTGTTTGGATCTACGCCAATAAAAGTCTTCGTTATATTTTAAAGAACTTTTTTATAGTATTCAGACAATATTATATGGACGTGTGGAGTAAACTTCACATTTATGTTTGTATATATTTGTCTCTATGATCTTATGCACAATTTACTAGAATTCGGGATTTGTTTGCTTATGGTGAATTCTCAAAAGGGAATCCACCTAGCACATAAAAATGTAAGCATTATTGGATTTAAGCCTATGTACTGAAATTATATCTCACACCTTATATGAAAACAAAGTTAATACCGTGATTTAAATATAACTCCCCATATATATAATATTTTGATGTTCTGCAAAGACAGGTTTAGACAGATGGTAAACAAGAATGTTGACAGTTGGGATTCTTGGATTAATTTAACACCTAAATTTTCAATACCTTAATTCTTTTTATGGATTAATTGCATTAAGGTCCATTTATTGTAGTGTTTTACCCAAACATTATTGCTATTATTAATAAACAAAAAATATTGCCAAATTTTGCAGCTTGTTCAAGACTCGGCATAGTCAATGCACAACCAGTTTACTAACGACTGAAGTAAACCATACTTGTTGGAGAGTTTTTGAAAGCAATCTAGGCACCATAAAAAACCTGGTCACTCAACATAATCCATATGATTAACTTAAGCTCTTGAAGGATTGAATATTTGAACCCTCCTCTGGGCGTAAGTAAATTAATAAAAGGGATAATTTCATAATACTCCCTTGTGGTTTCTGACAATCGCAGGAAGCTCCCCTGAGATTTTCAAAATTACATCAACCTCCTCTCTTTCGAATGTTGAAGTAACAATATATACCAAAAGAGATAATGTCAGCTAAATTTCCTTATGAATATCCAATAATACCGTTTTGGAATGTTTAAAAAATTTATTTTCTCATGTCTTCCTAATTTGCTAAACCTCATCTCAATTCCAATATTCCTCCTCATTGCCATAATGCCACCAAATCAAAAAGAAAAATTGCGGCCTCTTCCGATGGCCATATGGCTTATTTCCTCCTCAGTCTTTGCCTCTGATTTCCTCTTTGGTCTCTCCCTCTACGGTACCTCTAGCAATCCATTAATTCAAAATTCAACACTAACCACAAACTCCACACTTGACTACCATCTCAATTGTAGTCAAAATCATTGTCAACCCATGAGCTTTGAACAACATGGACCCTTGTTTGCCTACTTTTCCTCTCAAACTTGGAACTATCATAGGTTCCCTATTGAAGTTAAGAACATCGACTAAGATTAATGAGGTGCCACTCATAATCAATCACCACACCCTTCCATCCTCAATCTATGAACTTTGCTAACCCATATTTCCTTCCCCTATCCTTCCCCCTCCCTTTACCCCCTCAAATTTCATTGATTTGGAATTAAATTTAATCTCAAATTTGCATATCCAAACTAGTTAGAGAATTTGTGAGGACTTGGATGGTGATTTGTTGTCATGGAATTGCAGGTTTTATTTGGTGAATAGATTTGCGGGTTTATTGTTGTCAGAGGGTTAAGATAAATTTGAGAATTTATTTTTGTGTGAGGGTTATTAAAGTAATTTTACACCTCCAATGGGGGTAATTATAATTTTGAAAACCTCAGGGAGCTCCCTGTAGTTGTCACAAATCTAAGGGGAAGTTTATGAAATCCCTTAATAAAAGCTTTAAAAGTTAGAATGTTACAAGCATTATTTGATTTGTACATCTTTTTCTTCTTTCTTTTGTGGGTTAAATATGTTTTATATCATTCCTTATGGTGAAACCCCGTTGGTTTTCTTGCAGAAACTGCCACAAATAAAGGGTTTCTAAGGTGCATCTAAATAAAAAATCAAAAGCAAGTCCAACAGATGCAAGGACCGCAACACCTTTCTGATGGGACTCAGTCTAACTTCCCTGCTTTACCGGTCCAAATGGAGGGCTTTAAACCAAATATGGGACAAGACCAAAAAAATTTTAGCATATGCTTAGTAACATTCCGGGCTCAATCAATCCAATAGCCAATTAAAAAATGCTTTATGCCCTGATGATTATAACAGGTACATAAATTAGAATGTTATAAGCATTATTTAATGATTTTTGAATAGCAAAGTATAGATTTGTTAATATTTTATGCACACAATGTGATAAGTACCACATTCTGCATTGTTGATACAATGTAAAAATTCTTGAGCATATTACATAATCTACACACACAACAAACTACTGGTTTTTGTCCCGAAAATGAAAGTGGATAGCATTGCTTCGAAGCTTCATTCTTGGCCTAGTCTTTACATCATGCCAAAGTGAATACATGTACAGCTTTCACGAAGTACACAATTATATGTATTAACGTTAATCTGTTTAACTTATTCGAGATTGGGATTTCCTCTCTTCCGGCATAATTCCAATTGCCACTTCTATTTACGACGCTGCTGCCATAAGCCGGCTGATTTTGTCGAAGTTTGATTAACACTAGATCTATATAAATGTTTGTACCATGCATTATTTCCTTCAAGCTGATCAAAATTAAGGAAGAAAAAAAGAGCTTTCGCATTATACTTAGAAGTGTGTGAACAATGGCGTCGAAACCTTTCTTGATTGCATTAGCTATTGTTGCTGCAATTGTTGGTCCAACAATGGCAACGGAATATTTGGTTGGAGATTATTATGGTTGGAGGTTGAGCGTTGATTATCAGGCGTGGGCTGCAGGAAAAGAATTTTACGTTGGAGATAAATTGGGTATGTTAAATTTCTCGAATTCAGATTAATCTTGATTGCAATTCTTGTTTTTAGTAGTATTATTTTCTAATCGTAATTTTTATTCTAATAACTAAATGTTAATAAGTTAATAATGTCTCGAAGCTAAAGAACTTTTTGTACTAATTTAGCATTTGCTCAAATAGAAAGTTTGAAATTAACGCCCTGATCTCACAATTAGTATAGCATTTCAAAAGATAATTGTTAACAATAAGACATATTAGACATCAATAGTGTTGTTGTACTTGCTACGGATGCCAAAAAAAAAAAAAAAAACTAAAATTGCATTGATTCATCAAGCAAGACCCAAAAAAAAAAAAGGCATCATCCTCCAATATTACCGAGTTTTGTTAATCTTGGCTTAAATGTACTATTTACATTTGAATAGTTGGAGGTATTTAAAAAAAAAAATTACGCCAATTTTCTAAATAAATGCTACGTGAAAAAAAGATAGTTGAGCGTTTAAAATTTTTCTAAAACAGCTCCGTCCAAAGGCTCTGACCAACCAAATTTTTGGCAACAGTGTTTAACTACAATGCTGGAGCACACAATGTCATCAAAGTAAATCAAACCGAATTCCAACAGTGTGCTCCATCACTTACAACTCCGCCTTTAACCAGCGGCAATGATGTGATCACACTCGCCACTCCCGGAAAGAAATGGTACATTTGTGGCGTTGGCAACCATTGCGAGGCTGGACCCATGAAGCTTGCCATTAATGTCCTGGCCGGATTAGGGTCTCCTCCATCTACACCTGCTGCAAGTCCTGCCGAATCAGGTTGTTGAACCACTGGAATTGCTCCCTCAAAATTTTTCTCATAGATGATTGCTGCATTGGCTATCCTCATTATGATCATGGCTTACCGGACATTGTGGAGTAACCTTTACTACTATTACTACTTGTTTTCAGAAAGCAGAGATACTTGCAGGTTTCAATTGAAATCTTTTTCTTGTACTGTTCCGATAAAGGGTTATCTTAATAGTTATATTTCATGTCAACTTATTCTTGTAAAACGTTCAATCAGATAATGCATGCAGCTTTCTTTGAACTATGAATAACATATATGATGTATCTCCATCTCAATCTCATAGTCTAACATGCAATCTCAACAAGAGTTGATCAAACTTTTTCTGTTCGGATTAAGAATTAGGCTTGAGAATGATATTTAATTGTAGCAGAACTGATCAGATTAAGAATGATGGTTACAATGTTTAGACACATCTTCCATTTCATAAAAGTCAACCTCAATCTTAATTTTCGTCAAATCTGTAATAAATTTGAAGCCTTTGAATAGGCATTGAAGAGCTGGAGGGTCGATATCAGTGAGTAATTTAGCAGGGATCCTTATCTAAAAGCTACTACATATTTAGTTGTACGTGATAGCTACTCATGATGTAAAGTACATGCAAGAATTAATATTCATTCTCCTTATCTCCAAGCTTCAACTGCCCAAATAAAGAAGAATCCTTCACCGAAAGAGAAGTCCCTGAACAACGGGGCATATTATATGCACAATAGTTTCCAGCTATTGCAGAACTTCACACATGATTCATATTCAATCAAAAGAACAGAAAGAAAATAAGGTATAGGATAGCATTATAGGAAAGTTTGTATATATATAAACAATTCTACGTTGAACTCTCCTAATTCTTAATATATTCACCTCTTCAATGGCATGAAAGTTCTAAACCTCTCTTCCTAAAATCTTACTTCTGTCTGCAGTTACTTTTAACTATTAAATCTAATCATTAAACTAAGCTAGCTATGGTGGAAAAGAAGTCTCAACCACCTCTTAGTCTCTTAAATAGCAAGTTGCTTTCTCCATGTGGATCTGGTCCCACTCCTAATCTGGAGTGAATAGAACAACAGCTGGTATCAAAAAGAATTCCTTTCTCCCATGACATGAGAGCAAAAGCATAACAGCAGTTGAGAGAAGCATTAAAAATGCTGATCCTGATTAATTCTAACCTAACTTTGGAATTATATTTTTGACCTATAAGAGAATAGGAAACTTCTCCTCCTGCTGAGAACAATTAAGCCAGTTAAAAAATGTCGTTATCTATTAAGCTAATGCACTGCTCAGTGAATTGATTGGCTGGCACATTAAAAAGCTTAGATATAGATGATTGTACAGTTGAACCAAATCAAGATTGACAAGTTATACCAATTTCTTGTCCCCCTGGCTTATTAGCTCGGAACATTGCTGTGGAGTACAAGGAAAGTGGTTGACTTAAATCAAACAAGTTTGTAAAATAAAGCATGACACATCCATAGGAGTTGGAAATAACAATTACAGAGATGCGCATCTAATTTCCTTAAACATCCATAGCAGCCTGAATTTCTGCTGCTTATTGACATTGACCACTCTCCTCTGCAAGTGAAGTGAGAAAACCAGAAACTTATTCTACTTCTCCCCCCACAATTGAATAATATTTAATTGGAGAAATTAGTGCAGTCTGGAGGGGAAAAACATCCGTATGATATGACATTAGTTCATAACTGAATTGATTGCACATTGTATGATGGCTAGTGAAGATATCTGAATAAGTTGCCAAATAAGTTCTGAAACATCCTCATTTTCAACTTAGATGATGCATTACAAGGGCAATAGACCACCGTATGCTTTTAATCTTGCATCATCATCTTCAACAAACCATGACAGTTTCCCCTTAAATCCAGAGCTAGTTATGCTAAAAGTCATTCGGAAATCATTCATCTCATAAAGCTTTCTCCTTAAACAAGATCCAATCCCATCTTTTGCAAATCCAAAAAATAAAACATGCACATGTAAGGGTAGCATGAAAACAAACGCCCCAAATTATATATGTGCGGAAATGAATGGCACCAGAACACAACAGAGGACATGTCCGATAAAAGGAATGACAAGGGGATAAACTTTCCCCATTAAACTTGATAAAACTCAAAAGAGTTAGTCTTTCTTGCTGTGGTAATATCATAAAACAATATAAAGTTACATGAAGAGGATGGTAAAAGAGAGAACTTTATTCTCTTAAACAACCCCTATTCAAGAAACAATTATACAAAGCAGAAAAGAAAGAGAAAAGAGAATAAACATAATCCCTTTTCCCTACCCCATCTTCCTATACAACGAGTGAATCTCCTGTCCTTTTAATCCAACAATTATATCAGTCAATTAAAGACAAAAAAGGCATAGAACAATTGAAAAAGAGCGTCACCCCATGTTCTGTTGCACCGGCACCACCAAGTTTATACCATAATTGCTATCAATGTACTGTACCTTTAGACCTCTTCTTGGCCTCACTGTAAAGCAGCCACCCCCATTATTGTCACAGCAAAATCCAGTCATACCCATCACCGTCACCGGATTCCTGAATATCAAGACTGAAACCACAGCAGCCACAGCAGCCTTGGCATTCCCCAATACTTGCAAGGTCAAGCACTAGTATGCTTAGTCACCAAGAAATTAGGTCAAATTCACCAAATAAGCAACAGTTAGCATTGGCAATCAGCAAAAAGACCATAAATCCATCCACTCTCGGCCTTCTCAACTGTAACAGCAGTTACATTCCCTTCAATATACAATGTAAATGGTAGCAAAATCATAGCTGCCATCGGAGCCATATACAACAACAGATTCATTGAATGCAATCTCTCAGCTTCAGATGTTAACAACAATCCCTTGAACCTACAGACTTCAGAGCTCTACCAGCAGTGGAACCTAAGTGCCATTAAAAACCCAAAAAGATGAAACAATGGCTCACTATTGCTAGCCAAAACAATCCCAAGAACCACAGGGACAAGAGCTAAATAAACCTCAGCAGACTCCTTCTTACAGGTAATCACAAATGCAAAAATGGCTGTAAAAAATGGGGTAGTTGCACCAATTGCCTGATTGAATGAAACAGGCAAGTACCTCAAAGAAGTATTCCCACAGACCACAGAAAAGCAAAAAATAGCAGATAAAGCAAGAATCTTGAAAAATTGCTTCCTACTATGAATTTGCTGAAAAGGGACAATTTCTAGCCATCTTATAGCTACAAAACTATAGAAAGCACAAGAAACCATGTGCAACATGGTCAAGAATATAGGGTAATGGTAACCATAAAAGCTGAGAAGATACTTGTTGAGTAAAAGAACACCAATATTTGACAAGTACCATGATGCAATGGTAAGTGCTGTCAGCAAATTTGGGTTGATTAATGATGCCACCCCTTGTTGTTGATTTTTGATTTCAGCAGTTGGTGTACCTGGGATATCTAGGACTTGGTCCGTGGTCTCTAATCTTGGGTTGCTGCCCCTTCTTGTTGTCCATGACTGTGCCTCCACCATCCCAGTTCCCAAGTGTCACACTTTCTTGGTTGGGCGGTGTTTTTAGGCCTCTGCAGCGTGTGTAGTATGTGCTGGGAGCTTGGATCTGGGGTAGTGAAAGTGTGAAGGGGCGGAAAGATAAGATGGGATTGGTAGACAGAGGGGCCTGCTTGATTGGATTTGGTTCAAAGGTAGAGATTTAGATTTGAGAGGGAAATGAGGAGGAGAGCCGTTGGATGGGAAATGAGGGGAATAAAATAATTGTCCAAAGTAACATCATTCGAAGTAGAGCTTCTTGAGGTGGAGTTGAAGAGTGTCGGTATAGTGTATTGGATACTTGTGTAATATCTGTACGTCATTGTGTGTTGTGTGTACGTCCCTTTTTTTGTTTTTTTGTTTTTGGTTGGGCCAAGTGGAGGCCTAATCCCCCTGAATAGCGATTACGTTACCGTAAGAAGCACTCGTAAACATTTGTCTAAAAGATTCTTTAACGACAGTCAAGGGACGAAATCACAGATAAAATTAGATTGTAGATTCACGCTCATCTGTGATGTCCGCATAACTGTTACTTCTTCTCCAATATGGTCAAGTGCACACTCTCCCTTTTGGCTCGCGAGCTATCGAGTTCTCATATCATAATGGTTATGTGTTGTGCGTGTATGTGTAGGTGTTTTGGTCGTGGGAAAATATTTTCTAGGTAATGGATGGGCTGGATCTGCAGATTCTTTTCCCCTCTAGTGTAAATTTTAATAATATATGCATGCAAATCTTGGCAGTTATATTGAGTATGAGTGGGTAATGTTGACTCTGATCGACCAATAAGAAAGTCGGTTCAGATTCAAGAATGGGATCTATAATTAGATAGTCAAGTTGGACGATACAGTGTACAAGCAGAAGCAATAGGTGTAAACTCCTTTATTACATTTGTTCAACTTTCACATTCATATCTTAAAGAAACTTTGAACATAAATCTTACATATTATTTTCATCTATCGTACTAATTAAATATTGATCATCTAATATATATACGATTACAGTTTTTAATACACATTGCTATTCGAAATTATTCATATTCATTGAATTAATAGAGTGGTTTAAGAACTCTGCCTCCTTCTGTCTGGTGATTTTCTTGGGTATATATATATATAACACCCTTCTTAAATTTTTTTGCTTTGTAGAGATGCATGGGTTCAAAATGAAAATAGCTTTGTTTATGAGAAATTTTGTTTGGGCAAACTTTTGTGGCAAACTAGACTTAACTTTCTTGGTTTATTATTTGATTTTATGTCAATTGGCTCCTCTTTGAATCTAGAAAGATCTCATAATTGTTAATTATCTTCCTTTTTGGTTTTTTTGGTAAAATTATTAGTTAAATTTCAAGCTTATGTCATGGTATCTTTTCTATTTCGGTAAATATGAACCAACTATTCAAAGTTGAGTCGGGTACATCATCAAAAAAAAAAATGAAGAAGAATAAGATATATTGAGAGCCCATTGAGCCAAATAGCCCAGCTTCCTTCTTGGTTCAGATACCCATTATCAGAAAATCGTTTTGTCAATTCAATCATCGTACTGGGCCTCCCAACTTGTCCTCTCCAATTGGCCCAAAGAACATATGCGTTTCTTTTAGCCACGGTCTAGAATATCAACCAAATCCACCCTTACCACCAGAGTCCAGAATCTAATATACAGACAAAGTTATTTCTTTGGGCTCTTTGGTCGAAACTCGGCCCAGCCCAGTTGTATTGTTCAGTACTTAACCGTATAGCGTCACACTGTATATATTTCGATTTGCAATGGACCTCCAAGAACATGAATTCAGTTTCTCCCTTTTTTTTTTTTTTTTTTTTTCCCTCAAACCTGCACTATTACACAATCTCTCTCTCTCTCTCTCTCTCATATCTATTGAATTTTTGAATCAACTTAACTGAAAGCGACATTAATTAAGCATTATGTGGGGGAGTCATGATTATGAGGAAATACAAGATCACATTAGTAGATTGGTAGGGCTATGAGAGTATGAACTGTGGAATTTCATATCCTCTCTCATGTTATTTTTGGAAATTGATAATTTGATGACTTCATTAACATGTATATTATGTTTAAGATTACTCTTCTACATATATTCAGATATAAAATATCTATATCTTTATTGCATGATACAATACTAACTTGTATAATTCAAAAAGCACTTATTAAGTATTTAAACTTGCCGCTCATATAAGTTTTTTTACATTAAAGTATGTAAGAGATTAATCCTTTCGATTAACAATGTATAGTATGAGTCTGAGGATTCATATGCAAATACGAAATTGTAAAAGGAGGAAGCTAAACTTGGCAGTGCCATAGCATTAGAGAAAGGAGAGAGATGCAAGGAAGGTGTAATGAAAGCCTGAATTAATCGATCAACCAAAGTTGATTAGTGAAAATGAATTATCGAAGTCGAGCGAGCATGTACAACTACTATAGTAACGTGTACTTTTTTATCTCTAGCTGCTCGAGTGGCATAAATGTGGTTTTGCCAAATCTCAGGGGTCTGGATGTAAACTAACCTCGGAGAGCAACATATAAGTTCACAAAAATGGGGATTATTATTTATTAGTCATCAAAATATACAACAACGATGCCGCTTTTGTCTCTTCGCTCTTTGGCATCCCCCTTCCTCTTGTCCCAGCGTTTCAAGAAATTCTCATTCCCCACTCTTCCCATTGTGCTTCTCACACACTCACACAGCACGAGGTTTCCTCGAACCCGGACCCGGACTTACTCCACGAATATGTCGACCGAGTCACCTTCCTCCTCGCGACAACTCACTCACATCATCAACCTCCCGAGCCAACTCGGCCAACCCGTTGACGTCGTAGCCGCACCAGGCGTCTCGGACTCCGAATTCCGGTACGTTTGTAGTTTTAATTTTGGATGCCAAGTAATATGGTATGTGGGCTTGGGGATAATTGTATATTGGATATGGTTTTTGTGCAGGAATGCTATTGAATCTTCTTTATTCAAGAATTGGTTGAAAAATATACAAACTCAGACAGGACTTTTAGCTAATGGAGAGATGTTGTTAAAGCAAGTACTTATCCAGGTTAGCTAACTACTTTAATGTTTTTCTTTTTATAATTTTTGAAGAATTAATAAAGTGGCACATGTTTTTTTATGGATTCAGATTCACATATTCTCAAGCATGAGTTTGAACAATTGATTTAAGATGGATAGTAGTTAGTGGTGTAAATTGGACAGTAAATGATGTAACTATGTTTGTTTAGACGTTCTTAGTTGAGATTTTTTTAGCAATGTAAATTGACATCAATTACCTATTATATACACGATTTACTATCAACTCTATAGAGCTGGTCCGAATGATTCAGTTAAAAAGAGCTTGCTTGAATTGTAACTAGTACCAACATTTTTCCAATGTGTTCTGAGTCTAGTATTGCTGGTGCAGGGTGTAGATATGTTTGACAAACGTGTTGGTTTTCTTAAATTCAAAGCTGATATCTTTGATAAGGAAACCGGGAATAAGGTAAACTGACACAGTCCTTTTTGTCACCCAAAAAATGGATTTTTTTTGGGTTACCGTTACTGATAGTTATGAATTTTTCTCGTTACTTCTCTTTCCCTATATTAGGTTCCAGGCATTGTCTTTGCACGAGGACCAGCTGTTGCGGTGCTGATCCTTTTAGACTCAGAAGGCGAGACATATGCTGTGTTGACAGAGCAGGTAATTTTCTTGGAGAACAACTTTTTACCTCATTGATAACATTGCAACTTCTGAAAGGCATAGAATACAAACTTGAGTTAGGACTAACGAATGCTAATAGTTTTCATGTAAAGGTCAGGGTACCTGTTGGGAGGCTTATTTTGGAATTGCCTGCTGGAATGTTGGATGATGACAAAGGTGACTTCCTCGGAACAGCAGTTCGCGAGGTCTCTGTTCCTTTTGCTCTCTCTCTCTCTCTCTATATATATATATACACACACACACACACACACACACATATAGATATATGTATATACATATATATGCATATATATAGATGTACATATATGTATATACATATATATGCATATATGTGTGCGTGCGTGTTTGTGTAAATAAAAAAATAAAATCCAAAATTGCACAACAGTGTCATTTGTTCCTGCTCCTATGAAAGTGAAACAAATGAGAATTGTCTTCAGTTTGTTTTTTATTTATCTAATCTACCTTAGATGAACGTCAAACGTAGTCATGTTATTTGGTAATTCAGTAAATCTATATACATTGAAGATGGTTGACAGTTAGTTTTTAAGTCTTTTGCAGGTTGAGGAGGAGACTGGGATACACCTGAATCTGGATGATGTTGTTGATCTCACTGCCCTTCTAGATCCATCAACAGGATGCAGAGCTTTCCCATCTCCAGTATGTCGGGAGCTACTTGCTTGAACTTGCTTTTAATGGTTTTTTTTTTTTTTAATTTGGCAGGTTTTCTTTTTGTTTGAATGCTTCTTCCCCGCCTCAATCTCTTAAAATAAAAATAATACTAATAAAAACAGATTATGGTTGCTTATAAATTATATATGAAAATAGATAGTTTCCTGGCAGTGTTTTACAATATTAAATTTTTAGAGGATGATTAAGGGTCAAAATCAACTTAATAATTCTTAGTGGTTCAAGGAACTGATTTCTACTGGAAAAATGTCTCTAAAATGTTCATGCTATTGTAATATGTTTTTAGAATAAAAGAATTATTATCGATGAGATGAATTGAATCTAATGTCGGAAAAGCAGGGGCACAATTCATATTACTCTACTGCTGTTCTGAATTGAATGATCTATATGTTGCTCTCTTATTTCTTGTATTGTGTTCTGAATTGGGCTCCAATCTTGAGAAACTACTGTAACAAATGCCATATTGCTCTCTCCTCTAGTCAAAGGAACAGTTTGCACACAACTCATTTTGTTGGAGTTCTGCAATAAGTCATAGCTTCCGTCAAAATGGCATGGCTTTAGAGCATTAAGTTTATATTAAAATGCACCACCGTCCCTTATGCTCTAATTACGAACAGATATTTCAAGATTTTTTCAGCATATGCCATATATTATGATTAGCAGCAATATTCTTGTTGTGTTTCAAGGTGTTAACACACTTTCTTCCCTGAAAGATTTTGAGCAGTTACCACAATGTGAAGATTTTCACTTATTTTCTGGTGCTTATTCTTGCTTTTTAAGCTTACATTTTGGATGGTTTCATTGTGTTCTCAGTTGTTTCATTTTTGGGAACCTGATTTCTTGTTTGCTCATCTTAGGGTGGTTGTGATGAGGAAATCAGTCTGTTCTTGTACAGAGGGAATGTGAGTAAAGAGGTCATCACGCAGCTGCAAGGGAAGCAAACGGGCCTTCGGGACCATGGTGAGTTGATTAAGGTGCATGTAGTTCCCTATCAGAAACTTTGGCGTGCAACGGCTGATGCAAAAGCTCTAACGGCCATCGCCCTGTATGAATTGGCTAAGAGGGAAGGACTGCTGCCTCCTTTGAAAAGTTGATTTGTGTTTCAAGCGAGCCCAAAAAGAATAAAAATAAAATCACACTCTAGGGGCCTGTGGACGGAATTAATGTGTCATCGAGGCTCGTTTGAGTATTGGCTGAAAGAATCTGTGTGATTACTACCCTTGTAAGATTCACGCTATGTTATTATTTTATTATTTTAAGAGTCAATTTCTTCCTTTTGTTTTTCCTTTTAAATATTATATGGCGTTCACGTGGTGTCCGGACTGATTGAAGGAAATATCAAACAAGTCTACACTTTGGCATCTCATGAAATGAGTCCCAGCAATGTCACTGACAACGAAGGCAAAAGCCGAATAGGCAGCCTCAAGACATAATTCGTGAGTTTCCAACAGAATTACTGGTGGGGACGATTTTTTTTTTTTGGGTTAATCTTTCTTTCTTTTATATTACCTCGTTCTTCATGCGCAAGCACTAAACAACGCAGCTTTTCTTGTTGTTTTGGTCTAAGACATTAGATAAGAGAAGCTTCAGAAGTTAAAATTTACAATAATAATCAGAAGATATCAGCAAGACGAACAGAAAAGAAAAAGACCTTTTGTATTCCCTTTAGCAAAATCAAAATCACGGTATACCAATTGGACTGTCATATTTTTTTTCAGAAGTTACCCTTGATTCTGCAATAATAATACAACACTTCCAAGAAACATGCAAAATCAACTGCTCATTGATGCACGGATGTTGTAGCAATCAAACTTTACTGGTGACAAAGTCTAAATTGGTGGCTTCCCAAATAGTTGTACCATCACATGTGCAAAGCTTTTTGTAGTTCTCGCCAACTCCAGCACTCCTAGCTATCACTGCCGCTGTAAGACCTGGATCCGATTTATCTTCAGTTTCATACACCACAACAGATCGCCCAATGAGATCGACAACTCGCAGGTTTTGTTTAGCACCAGAGAAATGTGCATGGCCTTTTTCATAAACATCTAATGTTCCCAGGTCACCCAGAGGCTGAGAAAAAATTGTAAATGTTAGAACAAAGATAAAAACCCTGCTGAACAGAATGCATGTCCAAGGAAACTAAATAAGAAAAGCCACGAAATGAACAGTCATACCCTCTGTCGTATGTGTCATAGTGCAATCAAAGAGTATAATCGCTTGACAAAATTCTACGGAAGAATAAAATGGGGTGGGTTATCTTTTTGCTTGTCTGTGATCAAAAGTATGTGATATTCTAAGAGTTTCGTCAAGCGTGATTCAGGTTCCTGCAGGTGAAGTAGTTAGAAGATAAATGGCCGAGAAGGGTACTTCTTTCACAGAAGGCACTACCCACTGCTAAAGGTGGTAATACTGCAAGGGAAACTGTCTTACTTATGGGCAACAACATTGTTTCACTGGTGGCACCTCAAGCTCTCTTATTCTACAAAATTAGCATAGTGAATTCATCTTCTGCAAATCCATCAATATGAGAAAGCCCCTCAAACCCTATTGAAGTTGCTCATATCAAACAAATCCATCCCAAACAACCTTTTGATATAAGCCCCATACCAGCTCAGGTCACCATTGATTTGGGATTGAGTTCTTTTCCACTCTCCCACAATACATGGTGTTCTTCCCACAAAGCACTCCCTTCTCCCACCATGCTTTGCTGTGCGCACACCCCCCCCCCCCCCCCCCTCTTTCCTCCTCCTCTCTTGGCAGCCAAAATAAAAAACCCCTGCGTCCAATGCAAAAAAAAGGGAAAAAGCAAAAGAGTACAAGGGACCAGTGTGTCAATGGTTTCATCATCCATATGGCAAAAAGAGATTCGAGCTTTGCGAATACATGTACTATTATCAATCAATGCATCCGTTCTTTAGCATGTAGATATCAAACCCTAGAATAGTTAAAGCATAAATTTTATAATATTTAGATTATCATTGGCTTCTTATTCGGCAGTCAGCTCATTAGTGTTTTTGTCTTGAGCTAAAAGGAGTTTCATCTTGCTACAAACAATTAACCCACAATTTGCACGGGCAGAACTTCTGCTTTGGCAATATGGCGAACCATTGGAAAGGTAATATTCAAATCCTGATGATGTTCACAACTCAGTTAGCCTTAACCCCATTTCCACCTAACCTCAAAAAATTAACAAGGCTTCTAACACCAACATTTCTATGCCATCCAAACCCCCACTTCTTAATTGTTCTCCCTGGTAAAACTCATTCTGCACACAATTGCAGTGCCACTGCTACAAGAAGTAAAAAAAATTTCTTTGAAAAAAAAATTATTTTCCCATTTTATTAATAGTGTTGTACAAGTTACTAGAATCTAATTTCTAGCTCTTTGTTTCTGATTTTCCAATGCTAGTTATATGTTCCTTATGGCTACTAAAGAAATCCACTATCCACTGAATGCAGTGAACAACCACTACCATGCCTAGAATAGTTTCGGAGCTAAATCCAACAAGCAAAACGTAATGTACTTTTTTGAACAGGCCTCAAAAAATTGAGGAAATTATTACCATTTTAAAGATCATTGCCTAACATGTAAGAAGTTATCTAAGTCAAAAGAAGGGGCATAAAGCAGCACATTACAGAAAAAAAAACACACACCTCCTTATCAGTAGAATTAGCTGGATTAAAAACTTTCCCAGTGCTTGCTGCACCCCTGGTCAAATCACCAAATTCATTAATGGACCAACCATGCTTTCCAGGTGATAACCCACTGAAGCTAGCTTCGATTCTAGCCGATTCCATGTTTACTTGAGCAAAGCGAACCACCCCAAAAACAAGTGGACCTTTAAATTCAGATACGGCAGCAGAAACAAGGAAATCTGCAGCATATAATGATGCTGAATTATATCTAGAACATGAATAAAATTATTGAATTAAAAAGCTATTACAGACTTTTGGAGTGGAAGGATACTGATGCATCCGATACAGCAGAGCAAACCAATATCCAAGTATAGACCAGCAGCAACAACTGTTATTAATTCCATAACACACCAAGCAAGGAATACACACCAAATTTAAGAACTGAGCAAACAATTCCAGAGTCGGGAATGTCATTTAAAATTTCATACAGCCATCAAAGCATTAACTTTGTAGTAAAAGAACAAGTTGATGGGAGACATAATACTGAAAATAAAGCTTGGAGACAAACCATCAGGGCTCCCTTGTCCAATCAGCTGAGCTCTTCGACCAGTCTGCTCCAGAGCTTCGGTCATGGTTTTCAGAGGGGAAGTACCAAGTACCCTCACTACCTGATTGCTCAAATCCACTTCCACGTTCTTAACTCCTAAAACTCAACCAAAAAGCACAAGTCAATAACATCACAGCAATCATGGAATCAAAATAACATACTACTAATTTTTTCAGGCACCCACCATCTATAGTCTGCAATTTATTCTTGACCGCCTTAACACAGCCCTCACATGACATGTCCACCATATACTCTGTCTGAAACCATATAACACCACAACTCTCAGTCCCAAGACTCCATTTTTCCCACTAATAATCATAACACTCAATTTCTATAAGGCCCATTTTCATCAATAACAATAATCTTTAATCTTTCCCCTTCCCCCATGCCCCCACCCCAACCCACCCTGCAGACATACATTCATCAAATTGATCAAAACTTACATAGAAAACAACCCAAAAATAAAACTTACAAGTAGCTCAGGCAATACAGCACCGTTCTGCAAATTGAAAAAAAGCGTAAAATCAGTAAAAACTGAAACCTTACAACAAATCAAAAACACCAAAACAGAAAACCACAATAACAAGATAAAAATCTGTTCTTTTTAAGAAAAATCCAATGAAAATTTGGTGTGGGCACCTGAATAGAGGAGGGTTTGTGATCGGATGAGGGGGCCTCCATCTTAGAAGCAGCAAGACTCTTGACTATTCCCAATCTATATGGTCTAAGATTACCTTTTGGCGACAAAGATATTGACCCAAAGTTTAAGGTTTTAGACCGGAATCCTGAGAAATGTGAAGATGAATCTGGAGATGTAGATGAAGGTGAAGACAGAGACGATACAAAGGCAGCGGAAGCTGGGATTGCAGCAGCAACAGCCGCTATGGCCGGAGTGAGTATTGCGTGCACCACGCGCGCCGCGTGGCGTGCCACGTGATGCACTAAAACCAATCACACATCGCCAAATAATACAAGATATGACCCACTATTGCCACATGGCGATAAATTATTGGTTCTAGTACACCACGTGACAATGCACGTAGTGTATTGTATACTTTTCCCTATGACCGTGGTTCTTGGTGTCATCACTGACCTCAGAAATGCCATCCTTAAATTTATATGGGTTAATCACTCCAATAGTCCTCAAACTATTTCTTGAGTGTCAATTTAGTCTCTAAACTTTTATTTGTGTCTATTTGGTCCCTCAACTTCTATGTTAGTGTTTAATTGGTCCCCAATACCAATAAATGGCAAAATTACCCTTCTATTTATATCATATCATATCTTTGTTTTCTTATATTTTTTTATTTATTCCTTCAACTCTTCCCCTATCTTTATTCGTGTCAAAAAACTAAACCAAACATTACCTTATTTATTCGCAAGTTTTTATTGATTGATTTATCTGAAAAATTTAGAGTGTTTTTCATAGTTCTTGAGATGAAGAAGACTATTAAAAGAAATAAAATAAAAGAAAACTTCAAAAAAATATTAAAATAGAAAAACATAAGGTTTAGGATTTCAATTTTATTTACTTTATTGTAGACATTTATGTCGTTCTTTTTAATCATTTTCTTAAATTTTCTTGACTTTTTTTCTTTTATTTGTCCTTAGAGATCTCAAGAGAATTTCCTCAAAAAAAAAAAAATCTCAAGAGAATAAAAAAAATTCTAAACTTATCAAGTGAACCAATCAATATAAACTTGAAAAAAAGAAAAGAAGCTAATATGCAATTAGGCAATATAAACTTGAAAAAAATAAAACAAGCTAATATGCAATTAGATTTATGATGATGTGGACAAGAATAGTAAATGTGGAGAAAGGATAAATTAATATATATATATATATATATATATATATATATAAGAAAGAAGATAAAAAGTAAAGGTCATAAAAGTAGAAGGGTAATTTTGTCATTAATCGGTATTGAGGACTAATTAAACACAAATATAAAAGTTAAAGGACTAAATAGACACAATTAAAAGTTGAGGGACTAAACTGACACTAATGAAATAGTTTAGGGACCAATGGAGTAATTAACCCAATTTATATAGTTTTGGGATTTTTTTTTTTTAATTTTTGGGCTAATATTTTTCATCTGATTTCTTGAATTTTAACTTGGTATGTAGCGGGAATGGACAGGGAGTGGAGTGGCCAGTTATGTAACTTCGAAGTTTGGATCTCATAAAATTTAGTAAAATATTATTTTTACGTAATCTATGTAATAGTATGGTTTTATTAAAAAAATAAAAAAAAAAGTAGTATGTAGTTGCGTAGGGTGCAAGTGGGCCAAAAAAAAAAATGTTAGTAAATAAACACTGCATCATAATAAAAACTGCATCCATATACAGCAGAATGTAACATGGTACAAATATTATCATTTTTTTTGGATAATTTGGTACAATGTTTAAGATTAATATGTTTGATTTTCATTTCTTTTATCAACAAATTGGTACTTTTAGAAATTTTGTAAGTCTTTAATCCCTATTTCTGTTCATTTATCTTTAGATTAAAGCATTTCTGATGTCATTTCTTTTCATTTTGCATTTAAAACTATTAAAAGAAAAATAAAGTCCCGTTTGTTTGGTTGTCTGTTGATTTTTGTTTTCTTTTCTATACATTTCTCTGTTTAATTTATGCGTAACGGCTAAATGTCCATAGAGCTTTCATATCATTACAAAATATAACATTTTACTTGATAAAGTTTCTTTGTTCAATCCACGTTAATGGGTTATCACAAAGATGAGTGAAATTTTAAACTAAATCCTTTAGTCTTCTTGCTGCAAACATTTCTTCCCTTGTGCTTTAATCAAAATACCTTGTGTGCATGCGGGCCGAGGAAGCCCAAGGTTACATACAAACATTTCTTGCCTCGTTGATGGGTTTTGGTCTTTATGGGCCTGAAAATTTCACAAGCCCAACCAGGCTAGATATCTAGCAAGTTGGGAATTTGGGCTTAAAGAAGACTCCTCATATCAACGTGGGAGGAAACTTTGTGACTTGGTTGAATCCTTTAGCTTTTTTTCTCTTTTTTTTTTTCAAGTGAAACTCTAGACTGTTTGCCATACACAATTGGGTTATGACTCTCTAAAATTTACCTAATCTCATTTCTCCTAAAACCCAAATTCTTAATTATTGCAGGTGAGATTTGATCAAGAACATGTGGCAAGGGTCTTCTCCAACCATTGGGCCGTTGGCCCAGTGTCTCCTTTAGCTGTAATTCTATGCCGAGTATAAATTTATACCAAAAAGAGAAAAGACAAACAAATTTGAGACCGATACTTCTCGTATACAAGCGTTATAAATTTACTCTCTTCCACCATCATCATAAGAGAAGTACAAATTTACTTCTGGTAAAAAATCAAATTTTATAGAATCAATCGTGGTTTTTTTTTTTTTTTTTTTTGGCTTAGTATTCAAATGTTTGTTAGACGCACTTTCTTGCTTTTGCAATTTTTGTAAAAGATCATGAAGGAAGCAGAAATGCCATTGTTGATAGCTATTTTAATACATCATTACATGTGTTTGGTATGTGTGTGTATATGCATGTATGTATGCATGCATGTATATGTATATATGTATGTATGTATGTATGTATGTAACTTAACAGGTTTCAAATCTTAATCCAACTACTACTTTCAGCCCAAATGTTAAGATGGAAAGATTGTTTGATGAATGTTCAATATTTAAATCTTAACTTCTTTAATTGCATAGCAATTGAAATGCGAATAGAATCAAAACATTTAATACAAGAATTTTCATGTTGTTAAGAAGCTGGTTCATCATTCCAAAATTTGCTAATTCTTCAAAAGTAAAATGTCAAAAATTTAATTTGACGACAAAATGAAAAATTGTTAAATACTATTTAGAGTGTTATAGTTCCTTAGTTGATAAAAAGCAACTGTTTTTGTCCTGAGAGTAATATCTAAAGCTTGGTTAAAAGTCTGTTCTCAACAGCTTATAAAACTTATTACTAGCTTTTTGAAAATTTAAAGAATAAGTCAACTTTGAAATTTGTTGGAAAATTTGACAACATTTTTTTTTATTTCTCGTGTCTAAGAAAGCTAAAAACTATTTTAAAAAACAACCTAAGCCTCCTTTTCCAAAAGAGTTTTTTTCCTATTTGAAAAGACATGCTTCTTAACTTTTCATAAGATGAGAATAAGCCCAAACAGAGTTAGGAATATTAATGTGTTGCGCACTCAATGTCAACAGGCACCCCCTTAAAGTTAGACAAGTGGGTCTATTATTATTCTGGCTGTTAGCCATGGATTCTTTATTTTTATGTTAATATTTTTATTTTTTTAATGATTAATCTCTACTTCATAACCCAACATAAACTATATTCAGTGGCAAATAAAAAAGGACATCAACAAAAGTTATTAGAATAGGTAAAGTTATCAGCTTTGTAAAAGAAAAAAAAAAGTAAAGTTACCAGGACAAGATAAATAAACAATGAGAGCACAAATCAGTGCGATTAAAAGTGTTTTATAAAATGATTTATAAGTGATTCTAGCTTTTTTAAAGTGCGTGATTGGAACATTATTAGTTATTTGATGTGTTCAAAGGAAAAGAATATGTGCTACTTTATGCATTACGGGACTATATAACTAATGCATTAAGATTTGATTTGATTTAGGTTGATGAAGATTTAATTATAATGTGGAAATACTTAAATCTTCTAATATTAAACAAATGAGATGAAACAGTTGGATACATTTTTACAAATAATCACTTTAATTTATCTTATTCCTTGAGCAAAAAGGGGAGGGAAAAAAAAAAACTTTGCTGTAGATTCTCAAATGTCTTTTTATTACTGCCCAGAATACACTACTCAAATGCAAATTTGCTCTAAGTAAAAACTCCTCCTTCAAGCTTAAATTTAAATCAAAATTTAGCCACTCAAGAGATTAAAGGGGGAAGGAGCAGCAATCTTCAAATATGAGATTGATGAAAATTCTCAGTTTAGTGTGTTTCCTCAGTTTGCATTTGTTAGCAATTGCTGCAAATGATTTTCTTGGCCAAAGCAATTTACAGATTTACATTGTCCATGTTGAGTTACCCGAATCTGAAACTCAAACTTCTAGTGCAAGTTCAAGCAGCCCAAATGAGGACCTGGAAAGTTGGTATAGGTCTTTTCTGCCAACAAGAACTGCAAGCTCAAATGAAGCGCCCCAAATGGTTTATTCCTACCACAATGTTTTTAAAGGTTTTGCAGCAAAATTTTCAGCTGAGGATGTCAAAGCAATGGAGAAGAAACCTGGTTTCATTTCTGCTCAACCTCAGAAAGTGCTGTCTTTGCTTACAACCCACAGTCCCAATTTCTTGGGGTTGCATCAGAATACGGGATTCTGGGATGAATCAAATTACGGTAAAGGGGTCATAATAGGAGTCTTGGACTCTGGAATTATGCCTGACCATCCATCATTTAGTGATGAAGGGAATGCCTCCACCACCTGCTAAATGGAAGGGAAACTGTGAATTCAATCACCTCAGTATGCAACAACAAATTGATCGGAGCAAGATATTTTTCCCGATGGAAATGGTTCCCCAGTGGACGAGGATGGTCATGGTACTCACACTGCAAGTACAGCTGCTGGAAACTATGTCCAGGGTGCTAATGTTTTTGGAAATGCTAATGGCACTGCTGCCGGTGTCGCGCCGCTGGCTCACTTGGCTATATACAAAGTATGCAGTTCCGGTTGTTCGGAGAGTGACGTATTGGCTGCGATGGATGTTGCTATTGATGATGGGGTAGATATCCTTTCCATCTCCCTTCAAGGATTATTAGGACCGTATTATGCTGACAATATAGCTCTTGGTGCATATAGTGCAATGGAAAAGGGCATTTTTGTGAGCTGTTCAGCCGGGAATAGTGGTCCTTTTACTCGCACTTTATCAAATGAAGCCCCGTGGATCCTCACTGTTGGAGCAAGCACTATTGATAGGAAAATAAGGACAAGTGCTACACTTGGAAACAACGAGGAATTCGATGGCGAGTCAGCTTATCAGCCTAAAGATTTTCGTCCAAGACTGTTCCCTTTGTACTATCCTGGAATGAACCAGAGTGATTTTAACTCTGGATATTGCGGCACAGGAGTACTGAACATCACTGAAATCAAAGGGAAAATAGTGGTATGTGACTATGGTGGCCGCATACCCCGAATCACAAAGGGACAAAATGTTAAAAATGCTGGTGGTGTTGGAATGATCCTCATCAACCAATTGCCTCAAGGTTATACCACATACGCTGAAGCTTATGTCCTTCCTGCGACACATTTAAGTTATGTTGATGGACTTAAGGTTGTAGCCTACATAAACTCGACAAAATCACCTGTGGGTTCCATCTCATTCAAAGGGACTATTATTGGAGATAATCACGCTCCAATTGTTGCTGCATTTTCTTCTAGAGGTCCAAGCCAGACAAGCCCAGGTATTCTAAAGCCTGATATAATTGGCCCTGGTGTTAACATTCTTGCTGCCTGGCATCTCTCTGTTGAAAACAATACCAAAACAAAAGCCACATTTAATATAATCTCTGGCACTTCAATGTCATGTCCTCATCTCAGTGGCATTGCTGCGCTTCTCAAAAGTGCGCACCCCAACTGGTCTCCAGCTGCAATTAAATCAGCAATGATGACCACAGCTGATATTGTGAACTTGGCCAAGAACACCATCGAGGATCAGGCTCTCCGTCCAGCTAGCATTTTCTCCACTGGCGCAGGTCATGTGAACCCGACTAGAGCAAACAATCCAGGGCTGATTTATGACATCGAACCGAAAGATTACATCCCTTATTTGTGTGGCTTGAATTACACAAACAGGGAGGTTGGTAACCTTGTCCAACGAAAGGTGAATTGCACAGCAGAATCAAGCATACCCGAAGCACAATTGAACTACCCTTCATTTTCAATCATTTTTGGATCAAATGTTCAGACATACACAAGAACTGTGACAAATGTTGGTGAGACTAATTCGGTTTATACAATTAAAGTTGTTCCGCCAGCAGGGGTCGATGTTATAGTCAAACCAAATAGGCTTAGTTTCACGGAGGTGAACCAAAAATTGACATATGAAGTCACATTTAGAAAATTACCGTCAGCTGTTTACAGTTCAGTGTCTCAAGGATCTATTACATGGACTTCGGCAAAGTACTCAGTTAGGAGCCCAATTGCAGTAATTATTAACGGAAAGTAGAGGTCCCTAGTAGTATTGAGACATTGGATTTGTGTTTTGTCCAGCATTATTGCTTGGATTTTTATTTACTAGTAATTCTGTGCATGAAGTGTGATTCAGGCATGCTTGAATAAGTGATTGATGGTTGTTTTCCTTATTCTGTGGATGTTTCCCTTATTGTAGCACTCAAGTGACAGAACTGCATTTCTCGACGAAACAAGATATTGACTCCCATCCAACAAGATTATGAACTGCATTTCTCGATGAAACAAGATATTGACTCCGATCAAGAAGATTATCTCAAGAATCTCTGCAAGTTCTAATCTTTAAGGGCAAATTACACTTTATCTCGTTGTGATTTTCGCATGGACCATGTAACCTTCTTAAATGTCAAATAGATAGAAAATGGCGTCCGTCACGGTCGATGTATAGAATGTCAAAATTACCCTCCCATAATACTAAAAATGCCTAGTTGAATCCAGTCTTCTTTAACGCTGGTCTTCGTTGTGAGGAGAGGAAAAATAGAATGAATATTTGGGAGAGAGGAACTTGAAACCAAATTAAAGAAAAAAAAACCCTAGATCTACAATCGAAGACAAGCTGTGGAAGATCATCACAGAGATTGCTGCTCTGTGTGGTAAGTATTTCGTCGTTTACTATTAAATTTGAGATGCATGTGAGGAATTTAAATAGATCTAGATGATTTTGGCATTTAAATTTGATTTGTTAGTTTGGGATAAGTGGTATTATCACGTTTAAGCAACTAGGTTTATTGATTAGGTGTTAAAAACTCATATTGTAGTTATAAAACCCTTTGGGTTACAACCAATAATTGGGTAAGATATGCTTTTTGTCAATTGTAGTTCATGTCAAATTTGGGGGAACACATGCATTTGGAAATTTTGTGGTTATATGAAGTATGAGTTGTCAATTTTGTTGTTGTCAATAAAGCTTTGGCAAATTGGCCATAGAATAATCCATGCTTGTCGGTTGGTTGGCCATTAGGTGATCTCTTGAATTATGTAATATAGTAGATGTCTTTTTCTCTATCAGAATGTATCTTTTTCTCATTAGATTTTGTAATGCAGGTTTTGGAAAAAATGACTTCCGAAAGAATTACTAAAAGATTGCATTTTGGTGGTAAATTCATACGGGAACCAGAAATTGTCTATACTAGTGAATTAGTTGCTATATTTAAAAATTGTAATAGAAAGATGTTGAGTAGAGATCTGCTGCGCATAGTGTATGCTAGGTATGGTGATCCCTCAAATATAAAGCTGTATTTTGAGATACCATTTTGTGACTTAGAAGTTGGAGCGTCTGAAATCAAAGGAGATAAAGAAATAGAATTATTGTTAAATGTATATGAAGGGGTAGATGTAGCAAATATTTATGTGGAGGTAGCTGATGAAATACCTAGTGAAGTAGTACCCCCTAATGAAATAGCAGTAAAGTCAACTAACAAAAGGGTAAAACAAACAGTTAGGAAGTCAGCGAGAGCACTAACCAAAGAAGTTGAAAACAACAACAGCTAACATTGGGAGCAACCTGTAGTCACAAAAATAGCAAAAGGAAAAGGCAAAAAACCAATAGAGGAGCAAGATGAAGGTGAAGAAGAACAGCCAGCACTCAAAAAAATAGCAAAAGAAAAAGGCAAAAAACCATTAGAAGAGCAAGATCAAACTGAAGAACAACAACCAGCAATTAGAAAATCAGGAAGGGGGCCTGCAGTCAGAAAATTAGTAAGGGGAAAAAGCAAGAAACCAGTAAAGGAGGAAGGTAAAAGTAAAGTTCAACAGCTTGCAGTTAGAAAATTAGCGAGGCTGAAAGGCAAGAAACCAGTGGAAGAGAAAGAAAAATGTGAAGAAAAACCAGTGGAAAAGGTAGATGAAGATGAATGTGAAGTTCAACAGCCTGCAGTTAGAAAATCAGTAAGGTTGAAAGGCAAGAAACTAGTGGTAGAGGAAGATGAAAGTGAAGAAGAACCAGTGAAAAATGTAGATGAAGATGAAGGTGACGTTCAACAGCCTGCAGTCAGAAAATCAGTAAGGCTGAAAGGCAAGAAACCAGTGGAAGAGAAAGATGAAGGTGAAGCTCAAACTGAAGAAGAAACTAAAGAGGAACAGACTAAAGTTGAAGAAGATGACAACAATGATAGTTTAGAAGAGCGTGATTGGTTGAAAGAGGGATTAGAGAGACCAGAAGATGAGAATATTTTTACAAACAAAGCAAAGTTCAACAAAGAAGAAAAACACTAGCAGCAACAGCAGCCGCCTAACTCTAAAAATGTTAAAGAACCAGCAACTGCAAACCATACATGTAGTGAAGAAGATCTGCCATCATATGTGGCGGATGATAATAATTTTGACCAAGATGAGAGTTCTAAAACTAAAGAAGGGGGGAATAAAGTTGTTGTTGGTGATGAAGAATAGATTGACAATATATGGGTAGATAATGAAGGCAAGAGCAAGGTAAGGACTGTCGAGAATTTAATACAGATGTTGAATTTAGAAAATCAAGTTTTGAATTGAAAGTTGGGGATAAATTCAAAAACTTGTAAGCCTTTAGAGAAGCACTTGTTGAATGGAATGTTAGGGAATGCTACACAATCTTGTACAAAAAAAATGAGAGAGCAGTTGCTATTGCTGTATATAAAGAAGGATGTTCTTGAAGCATACGTGCAAGCCTCATTCAAAATGAAAGAAGTTTTCAGATCAAATCTATAAAGGGTGTGCATGTATATGGAAGGGAATACAGTAACCATCATGCAAATGCAAGATATTTGAGTAAAAAATATCAAGACAAGTTCAGAGATGAACCAAATTCATCAGTAGAAGCATTTGTCAAAACTATGAGAAGAGAGCTTATGCTTGACATATCCATGAGGCAAGCTTATAGAGCTAAAAGGTTGGCAAGAGAAGTATTACAAGGAAATGATATGAGACAATATTATGTCATTAGAGATTACGCTGAAACACTGTTACTTAGAAATCCTGACAGTCATATTACATTGCAAGTAGACAAATTGGATGAGAATGATCTCGGGACATTTTTAAGAATATACTAGAATTTAAGTACAATGAAAGAAGGGTTTCTAACTAGTTGTTGACCAATAATTGGGTTAGATGGATGCTTTTTAAAGAGCCCGTTTAGGGGACAACTTTTGACAGTTATGGCCAGAGATGGTAATGATAACATGTTTCCTATTGCAATTGGTATGGTAGAAACTAAAGGTATGACTCACGAAAATGATTTTTGATTGAGTTGAAAACTGAATTAGGTATTGGAAATGAAGCTTCATGGACATATATATTTGACAGACAAAAGGGGTTGGTCAGTATAATTGATGATGTGTTTCCTGAATCAATCATAGGTATTGCCTGAGGCATATTTATCAAAACTTCAAACAAAAGTTCAAGAGAAAAGAACTGAAGGAACACTTTTAGGCAGCTGCTTCTGCTAGAAACATTCGTGACTTTAAAATAGCTCTGGTTGAATTAGAAAGGGCTGATCCAAAAGTAGGAAATGTTCTGAATGCAACTAGTTGGTTAGGTAAGATTTTTGCACACTTGTGGTCTAGATCTCATTTTAATTTTTCATACAAGAGTGACATTCTTGTTAATAATCTGAATGAGTCATTTAATTCTTACATATTGCCTGCAAGAGAATTAGCAATTATCTCTGTGTTTGAGTGGATAAGGAGAAAGGTAATGCATAGGATAAATGTAAAAAGGGAAGGCATGGAAAAGTATCAAGGGAATCTCTATCCCAACATACAAGAAAGACTGGAGAAGAATAGAGTCAACTGTAGATATTGTATAGCTCATTACTCTCGTGCTATTGAGTATGAAGTTGACTGTGGGACTAAAGGATATGTTGTTGATATAACCAGTAGAACATGCACATGTGGATTGTGGCAACTAACTGGGATTCCCTGTGCACATTCTATTGCTACCATTCAAAGGCATAAATCAAACCCTGAAGAGTATGTAGATCCATAATACAGCAAGGACATGTACTTGAGGGCCTATAGCTATAATATAGATGCAATGCCTTTTGAAGAGTATTAGAATCTAAAGGAGCTGCACAAGTGAAGCCTCCTCAAGTTAGAAAACAACCTGGAAGGCCCAAGAAAGTGAGAATGAGAGAACCTAATGAACCTAAAGCCACAACATCTATAAGAAAAGGCCTTGCTGTTCATTGTAAGAAGTGCTTCAGGTCTGGAACATAATTCCAGAACTCGTAAATTTCAATCCTATTAGCAATCCAGATTGTATAAGGTAAAATAAAGTTTTTTTTAATTTTTTAATGAATGCAACTATCTTCCTTATTTTGCTGAATGTCTACTTATTTGTTGCTGTTAAATAGGCACCTGATAGAAATGATGATGCTGGAAATACAACTACTAGAAGTTGTCAATGAAGCTAGAAATGATAGCAATGAACAACAAAAGCTGACAAGCATTGGATCTGTCTCACTACCACCACCAGCAGTTTGCACTACAGCTTTTATAGGCTCAACAGAATTCAGTGTCACAGGTTACTATTGGTTGTCATTATGACATTATTAAGTGCAATTTACTGACTTAATTCACTTGTTGCAGCCTTCCGTGACATTCTATTGCTGAACCTAGTTTTGGATCCTAGAAGATCAACTAGAGTTAGAAAAGTTATACCAACAGTTGCGGATGTGCTAGAAAAACTGAGGGCTAAGAGATCAAAACGTGTTTGATTACCATTGCATGTTAAAATAGTTTAGGCTTTTATATCTCTAGCTGCTGAAAATTTGTACCTTATTTTGTAAAATCTGGTTGATCTATTACCAGATTTCTATGAACTTCTGGACAGCTTAACTAAACACTTGATTTATCACGTGAATCCAAGACTTCAAGATATGAGTTTTAGGCATTTCTTTGTTGTGAATTTGATATATTATTACCTGGATCATATTTTCATTTTTCTTGTTGAAATAAATTATAGCAGGTCAACCTAATTACTAAGCCTCAATTGATTATTCTCAAATGGTTTTTGGTGAGAGCATCAATAATACATAAGAGATTTACTCATTCATTAAACACGAAAAAAAATCATTTGAAGACAAAAAATCCACTGGAATATCATTTAACATGGATAAACCATTATATCTACATTATATGAACACAAAAGTTTACAAAGTTAGTATTTTCATAGCTCTGCATCCTTTTCACTTGAATATCAAAACAAGAAATGATAGCAGGGATACAACAAAACAAGCAACCAAAATCATCTTGATGATTCCTAAGGCTTCTTCATTTCTTCCAATTTCCTTAGAAATAACCCACTATCCAAACGCAAACCATCCAAATGCCTACCATCATTACTTGATTCTCTACTACAAATTTCTCCGTTTGTAACGTTAAAATCACTGTTGCAATTTGTTTTTCCTCTCCTTGTTGGATTGCACCATGAGAAAAATTCACAAGTTTTTGTCTCACACACAAAAGATAGCCTCCCCTGAGAACGTTTTTCGGATTCAACAATCTTCATCATAGCTTTTCTTCTACATGCACAATGCAAATATTGGTACCTTAGGTCTTCAATGCATCCATCAGCATTGCTTGAGCTTGACATCTAAATATTATTGGAAGAAGAACAAAAAAAAAAAAAAAAAAATCAAGCATATTTCAAGAAAATGTAAAAGACATCACTTTCAAATTATATCTCACCTTCAGATCCTTCTTTTGCATTTGGTTTCGGATAGAATAAAGAGATGCATATATGAGGCTTTATTGGATGAGCTAACATGGTCAAAAGGGTAATGTTTCTTACCAATACTAGATGCACAATTGCGCAACTCACGCGTCTCATCCACGGACAGTAACGAAGGCCATTTTATGTCTGATTGACACTCAAGTCCAAACCATAGGGAGTAAAGTATAGCTTTGTAAATTATAAAGGAGTTATGTGGTCCATGCGAAAACCACAGGGGATGAAGTGTAATTTGCCCAATTTTTAATTGACAGCCCGAGGTGGACTATTTCCTTTGATCGCGCTGCATTTGATCTGAGCCAAATGTTAATCAAGGGCTGTGCTATATTCACGTGACCATGCATTTAGATCCCCTGTGATTGCGGCGCGGAGTTTCTGACGTAGATGTGGATACCTTATCGCTGGTGCACTAGAATTTGCCAGTCAGAATGTGCATTTAGATTATGAACAATGTTTTTTCATATAGGTGTCGAATGGGTACAAATTCAATACACGTTAATATTTACTATAATTTTGCATTTGAAAATTTTCTTAATTCATTTTTTTAAAAATACAAATACTTGGTTCTCCTCTTTACTATTGCATGTTTTCCATCCCATCAATAAATAAATAAATAAAATACTATGGATAATGATTTATACACCCTAGCTAGACTAATACACCAATCATTATAGCACTTCAAGTTTTCATACAAACATAGTAAATTCGAATAATAAGGAATTTTAGTCTAAAAATATTTTTATACGAGTAAGTTTAGATACAAACCCACATGTATTAAAATATGTTTCAAATCTTACTAGAAATAATAATATAATTTAATCCATTTGGTTGGGTGTAAAATGTTTTTCTTAGGAAATTATTTGCCTAGGAAAACATTTTACATAAAAAAGGCATTTTCCTTGTAATTTTTTAGTGTTTAGATTACAGTATGAAAATCTTTTGAAATAGATTTTTTTTTATTTTTAATATTGTTAAAATGATTTAAAAAGTATAATAGTATTTTATTTTATGCATGACAAGTTATTAGAGTCAAGTAGAGATTATTTTATTTAAAATTAATCTAGAAGATAATGTGACGGTAAAGTATATAACTATAAGTATATTATAGAACCTAAAATGAAGTGAAAATGAGTGCATAAGAACTAAAAACAAAAATTAGCTTGGTAAATGATAGTAGGAAGGTAGGTGCTTTGGTTTAATGTCATTTTTGAACTCTTCAAAAAATAATTTACACTTATTAAGTCTGTGAGTTGTTTCAGTTAGAGGGTGGAAAATTAGAAAATATTTTACAAAGGAAAATTTCTTGGTGTTTGGCACCAAGAAAAATTTTAAAAATATTTTTCAAAAAAATATTTTCAATCCAACCAAACAAACCCTAAGTTGAAAAGTGGCATTTCTTAAAGGATTACGTGGGCTAATATTTCAAAGCTAGTAATTAACCATGTATTAACCTTAAAACCTAACTAGCAAAACATGATTACCTTACACTTTGCCTCATCTGTTTGTGCAGGTAGAAATTGTAAATTATTTCTCATCCGAAAAACAAAGAAGAAATTTTCCATTAATTATCATAACGAAATAATTGAACAAGAAATATATGGGGTCAGTAGGTTGAGAGAAGCCTTAATTGACATTTATTCCTAAAATCATAAGTTGTATTTTACGCGATCAATTGTGTTAATTTCACTATGATACTGCTAAATTTATATAAATACTAGGAACAATTATTCCCCTAATCACTAAATAGTAAATACACCAACAACGTTGACCAAAAACATCTATTGAACAACATGCAATTGTACGGAAAAAAGAATGTATGTCTAAATTGTCTTAGTCTTAATGTAGGAAAAAAAAAATAAAAATGCCAATGGCACTTCATGAATTGTGCCTTTTTATGGTAGGAACTTGTATTCAATTCATTAGCGAAATACAAAGCTAGCTAATTCATTGAACTTCCAACAAAAAACTTGATTATACACAAGCTGTATCAAAAATATTAATTCAAAAAAAATTGCATCAATAGTACCTTTTATATAACTTGTCCTTTCAACTAATTCTAGGGGCATATTTTTATTCTTCATACATTCTTGTCACATCTCACCACGTTGTGTGTGTGTGTGTACACACTTCAAATATTGGCTCAATTACATAGATTTAAAAAGTTTGTGTTGTAAGTTGCTAAAGATGGATAAGATTCCGAATAAGTGTAAATCAAAATTGGGATTGAAAAATAGAAGTTAATTGAATATTGCATCTGCAAGTTGAGATATATAAGTATTTATCCGTTGACTACTGTTTCAGAAGGTATTGCAATTAGAAGTGGTCTTTTATTGTTCTAAAGTAAAGGAGAAAATAGAAATGGTCAGTAACTTGAAAGACCATAAAATAAGCACCCAATTTCCTTTATATTTCCTTGAAGTATCCACCAAAATACCACTCCACTCGTACCATACATGGTCAACCCTACGTTCTTACTCGTATAATTTTATGCTATATTAATAGGATAAGATATCCTCTCATGCGTAAAAGTACTTCTATAAATAATATTGTACCAAATAATTTAGGCTTGCTTGTAAGATCAAATATATGATGACAATTTTCCAAATACTAGTTAATTGTTGTAGGAATCTTCAACTGCTCAAACTTTCCTGCGCCGGTTCAAATCGTATAGAGGATCTGTTCCTCTTATGCTAAGTCAAAACAAAACGAGTTTTTGAATGGTAGTGTTAATTGCTCCATTTTTTCTGAGATTGTATTCATGATTAGGTAGAAGATATTCTAGATTTATGAGACCAGCCAAAAGAATAAAAGAAAGAGTAAATTTCAAACTTTAATTTTCCATTGTAAACATGCTAAAAAAGAAGATTATAGCAATCAAATGTCCACCCTAGGCACTTGAGAGTATTTCCCTTTTTTTTTTTCTTAAAAAAAACTGGATTCTAGAATTGTCACATTATTTTTTTTGATTACCTATCTCATAAAATTCAAGAAATGTAGTTATGGCAGGCGTCCATACAGGTAAACCAAAACAATTAAGCACCGAAATTTTAAACTATTAAACAGATGGCTTACCGCGTCGATGACATACTGAAGTCTTTCCCCGGAGCTCGACCAAGTTGCGGGGATTCATTCAATTACTTCTGATTGAGGGTAGAAGAATGAAAAGGACCCTAGACATAGAATAATATGATGAACCAACTATAAATAGATGTAGTTTGTAATGTCAGCTCCGCAGCAATTCTTAGCTAAAAATTAAACGTTCTTGATTGCATTCTTTAATTAGCTATCTACAATTTCTTCAACATTAATCATGGCATCCATGTCGTCCTTGATCACTCTTTTTTTCATTCTTTTGCTACATTCATCACTGGCTATACTTGCAAGTGATGTTCCTAACCAGGTTGATTTAGACACTTATATTGTTCATGTACAAAAACCTGAAAGCCAGCTTTTGAGTGACTTAGATTTGGATAGCTGGTATAACTCATTTTTACCGGCTACCATAGCCAATACAAATGAGGAGCCACGCATGGTTTATTCTTATCACAATGTTTTCACAGGCTTTGCAGCCAAATTATCATCTGAGGAAGCGAAAGCATTGGAAAAATTGGAGGGATTTGTTTCGGCACAGCCTCAAAAAGTTGTATCTTTACACACAACTCATTCTCCTGATTTTCTTGGTTTGCACCAAAATTTTGGATTTTGGAAGGAGTCAAATTATGGAAGGGGAACAATTATTGGAGTCTTGGATACGGGAATAATGCCTGACCACCCTTCATTTGCAGACGAAGGGATGCCTCCACCACCTGCTAAATGGAAGGGAAGATGTGAGTTCAATTTCACTGGAGGATGCAACAACAAACTCATTGGAGCAAGATTTTTTAGGAATGCTGGAAGTGGTACGCCTTTGGATGGAGATGGCCATGGAACTCATACGGCGAGTACTGCTGCTGGAAACTTTGTGAAAGGGGCTAATGTATTTGGCAATGCAAATGGCACTGCAGTTGGAATTGCACCCCTTGCTCATGTGGCCATGTACAAAGTATGTTCAATTTCTTGTTCAGAAAGTGACATATTGGCTGCGATGGATGCTGCAATTGATGATGGGGTAGATATTCTCTCCATTTCACTTGGAGGAATTTCTAGCTCTTTCTATGATGATAACATCGCACTTGGCGCATTCAGTGCCATGGAGAAAGGGATTTTGGTGAGCTGCTCAGCTGGAAACGATGGTCCGTTCAATCGAACATTGTCCAATGATGCACCCTGGATTCTCACAGTAGGTGCAAGTACCATTGACAGAAAAATAAGGGCCACTGCTGTGCTAGGGGACAATCAAGAATTTGATGGCGAGTCGGTTTTCCAGCCTAAGAATTTCCCTCCAACACAATTGCCTCTCGTTTACACTGGATTATTGAACTCTAGTGATTTTGGTGCTCCAACTTGTAGCTCGAGTTCACTGAATAACACTGATATCAGGGGCAAGATTGTGTTGTGTATGATGGGTGGAGCAACAACAAGAATTGAAAAAGGACAATTAATAAAAGATGCTGGTGGTGCTGGAATGATCCTCATGAACAGTCAATCCCGAGCCAACATTACATCAGCAGACGCTCATGTTCTCCCTGCTGCTCACATCAGTTATGCAGATGGACAAAAGATCATACACTATATAAACACAACTTCCAATCCTACTGCTACAATCATTTTCAAAGGAACTATAATTGGTGATATTCATGCTCCTGCAGTTGCTGGATTTTCCTCTAGAGGTCCGAGCACCATTAGTCCAGGGATCTTGAAGCCTGACATTATTGGTCCTGGAGTTAACATCCTTGCCGCATGGCCTATCTCTGTTGAAAACAACACCAATACAAAATCTACATTCAACATTATCTCTGGCACCTCAATGTCTTGTCCTCATCTTAGCGGTGTTGCTGCACTTCTCAAAAGTGCACATCCTGATTGGTCTCCGGCTGTTATAAAATCCGCAATTATGACAACTGCTGATCTTGTAACCATTGAGAATAAGCCTATTGAGGATGAAAGATACCTTCCTGCTAACATTTTCGCCACGGGTTCAGGTCACGTCAACCCTTCAAAATCAAATGATCCTGGACTTGTTTATGATATACTACCTGAAGATTACACGCCTTATTTGTGTGGCTTGAACTACACAAATCGTGAAGTTGGTTTCATTTTACAAAGAAAAGTGAATTGCACAGAAACCATACCTGAAGCACAGCTAAATTATCCTTCATTTGCTATCAGACTCGGATCATCAAGCGCTCCTCAGACATATACAAGAACTGTTACTAATGTTGGTGGTGCTAATGAATCTTACATGGTCCAGATTATTCCACCACCAGGTGTTACTTTAACTGTTGAGCCTCCAACACTCAGCTTCTCAGAGCTGAACCAGAAGTTGACATATCGAGTAACTTTTAACCGATTGGCGAATAGCTTCAGTGGAACATTCCAAGGATTTCTGATATGGTCTTCTGCCAAGCACGTTGTCAGGAGTCCAATAGCAGCTACCTTGATTTGAGACAAGATAGAAGAGAACTCCACAATCATTTATGGTTCTACTTTTTTGCTTTCATATGTTTCTGGATTCAGAATAATCCCATGTCATCACTTTTCTTATATTTACTTCAAATTCCTTTGAATATGTTAAGTTTCAGCAAATTAACCAATATCTCTTGTCTAATGACTCAGTTGTCTGTCAATAAATATTTCAGCAAAACTTTCTTAGACATTTTTGCTCTGCAATTTTTAGCTTGAATTTTATTAGTTTCGAAAAATTTTAACAGCGTCATGACTTGATGATTGTAAATTATGGAAAAGTTAACATTGGTAATTACTTCTATGAAATATCATTATATAGTGAAAGTAATGCCTTTTACCCGTTAAGTTTTACTACCTATATTGATTGTTAATTAGTCAAGAAATTGGAATTGCTTGGTACTGTAATTTGTTTTCTCCAAGATCTTTTTTCAATACCGAAACTCGTACCTTTGCAACGTGTCGCGCAAAAATCTAATGTTTGGGCCCTGAATTAACTCTAATAACTGGCATTGCCATTTTCTTTCCACTATTGGTCTTGTTTATGACATCCAAACTGAAAATGATATAGTTGTGCAGCATGATCTACAGCAATCAACACGCTTGTGCCATACTACAAAGAAGGGTGAAGTGCAAAGAAACCATTGTAGAAGCAAACGTAAACTATCCTTTTTCATTAAGTACTGCTCAGAAGTTTTAAGTCCAATTAATGGAGCTTAAAATAGCAGTTACTTTTTGTATATGAGAGTTGATGGATGACACGAGATTCTAAATCATGCAATATTTTTCTTTTGTTTATCTGTTTAGAGTAGATTTTATTTTTTATTTAACTTACCTTCATGTCCCGAGTTGTCTGGCGTTTATCTAAATCTTAATAGTGCACTTTGCAGTCTGTCCAATTAACCACCAGAATCTTGACAACTAGCTATGCCAATTACTTTGGCCATTCTTCCCCTGCCGATTGGCTGCAGCATACTTCAAGGACAAAGGAAAATGCCCAGTTGCATCCAGACAAACACTTGTCAAAACTAAAATGGAATAACAAAGCAAAAAAAAACCAATTAAAGGTAAAACCAAAAACAGAAGGAAGTAGTCATTGTCAATAGAGCATGACAAGAAGACTTTTATGGATTTAACTCTACTTGATTCTTTTGCAAAGCTTACAAGATAAATTAATGAAACCAACTCTAAAACAATTTTGTCTCTAGCACTAATAGAAGTTTATGTTGTTTCTTTAGAGATAAAATCATTTTGGCATTTGGATATATTTCAAATTTTCTGTTTCACCTAACATCAGATTTCATCTAAATTGGATTACATTAATTTAGACTGAATTGCCATCTAAAGTAGTAATCATGAGTCTATTTGGGTTGAGGTCATTGTCTAATGGTTTTTCTTGAGACTCTGAAACAGCCTGCTGAATAGAAAGAACAAAGTTCACGATTAGACTGCTAACAAACATTAAAGGATGGCTTGAGATATACTAGTTCAATCTCTTCGACTTCCTCTGTCATTTCATGACCAAATTCATTAAAATTTTATCTTAATTTTCGGAGATCTATCATGGCAACATTTTCTTAATTTTAACTAGTTTCAAATTGTTCACTTATATAAACATTTGAGATTGCAGCATTTAGTCTTGATCTTGAAACTCTTAAACAATTGAGCCTGGCTTTTAAATATAAAGTTCTAATTTGATAAATTACAATTTACACACTTTTGAGTAGGTTAATAGAAACGTTGGAAAACATAGCACATTGTCTACCATTCATTACTTGCTCACAGAGGAGAAGTCTACTTGATTATATAATAGAATCTTAAAGATGCAAAAGATATACTATCCCTTTTATTTTCTGTTTAATAAAATTAAATTTAAAACTTCAGACTATATCGATCTGTGCACTTAATTACTATTTAGTTGCATGAAGTGCACTTAATTACTATTTCTTGCATGAAGACAATCAAGGAACAAATTCAAGTATTAGTCGCCATGGTAGTTTCTCAAAAGGCAGCAGACATGCATCTTAGTTTATCAAACTTTGAGTCCTCAGATTTAGTCACGTCCAGAAATGATGAAGATGAAGATGTAACCTTCTGTTTCATTCTTTTCCTTATAAAAGCACCAACAAAGCATCAAATTTTAGTAGGAATAATTCACCCGTCACTAATCCAATTCCGAATTAAAGTAACAAAAACAAAGTCCCTACTTTGCCAACCAATGCAAGAAAACACAACTTCAATTCCATTCTTCCAGTCTCTGATCTTTGCAGTTTCGAATTTCCACTTGATCAAAGCTTCTCACACATTATATATATGGCTTATTTTAAGCTATAATGACTCGCAGCAATTCTATCTATTTTTCTATAAACATGGCTTCTCCGATAATTTTTTCTCTGATTTGCATCCTTAGTTTCTCTCCAGCAATTTCACAAGAATCAAAAGCCATTCAGCCTGAAACAGCAACTCAAAGTCACATCCTTCAGCAGATTGAGACTTACATTGTCCATGTAAGTTTGTCTGATGGCGTTAAAACTTCACTATTAGAAGACCTGGAAAGCTGGTACCATTCATTTTTGCCAAAAACTCCCACAGGCTTGAATGATGTATCGCGCATAGTTTTTTCCTATCGTAATGTTATTACTGGCTTTGCAGCCAGATTATCAGCTGAAGAAGTAAAAGAAATGGAGAAGAAGGAAGGATTTCTGTTTGCTAGACCACAAGAAATCTTGACCCTTCACACAACCCGCAGTCCTCAATTCATGGGGTTGGATCCCAACTTTGGATTTTGGCCCCGGTCAGAATTCGGGAAAGATGTGATAATTGGGGTACTAGATGGAGGAATTAAACCAGACCATGCATCCTTCAGTGACAAAGGCATGTCACGTCCACCCCCAGGGTGGAAAGGGAAGTGTGAATTAAATGGAACAAAGAAGTGTAATAACAAGCTCATTGGTGCAAGAAAATTTGCAGATGGAACCTCTAGGCTGCCTGTTGATGTAGATGAACATGGCACCCACACTTCAAGCACAGCTGCTGGAAATTTTGTGGAAAATGCCAGTGTGTTTGGCCAAGCCAACGGTACAGCTGCTGGTATGGCCCCTCGTGCTCACTTAGCGATGTATCAAATTTGCGGGCCGTCATGTACAGAGAGTGCCACTCTAGCTGCAATGGATGCTGCTATCGAGGAGGGTGTTAATGTGCTTTCTCTTTCACTTGGATATAATCACAACAAGCCATGTTATGAAGATAGCATCGCTATTGGGGCTTTCGTGCAATTCAAAAAGGAGTTTTCGTGAGCTGTTCTGCAGGCAACGGTGGTCCATCTAAAGCTTCATTACATAATGATGCTCCCTGGATTCTCACAGTTGGCGCGAGCACTATTGATAGAAACATAAGAGCAACAGCTGTACTAGGCAATGGAGAGGAATTTGATGGTGAATCGCTATCCCAACCCAAAAATTTTCCACCTGTTTTATTGCCCTTAGTATATCCAGGCAAGAATGGTGACCCAAGCGATGCAAGCTGTAACCCAGGCTCACTGAACAGCACAGCCATTAGTGGAAAGGTGGTATTGTGCGACCGTGGATGGTCTGAAGAGGCTGTGAAGGATGCTGGGGCTGCTGCCATGATTATCATAGACGATGAGCACAAGGGATATGTAATTGCTCCTGAAACTCATGTTCTTCCAGCAACAGTTGTGCCTTTTGCTGCAGGACAAAAAATCAAGGCTTACATAAATTCCACGCCCAAGCCGACGGCAACGATATTGTTCAAAGGAACAGTTTTACGAGTAAAGAATGCTCCAATAGTTACGTATTTCTCCTCAAGAGGCCCCAACGTGGTAAACCCAGGCATTTTGAAACCTGACATTATTGGTCCTGGTTTCAGTATTCTTGCTGCATGGCCTTACTCTGAGGACAACACCACAAATTCAACATCAGCTTTTTACCTTGATAGTGGCACCTCGATGTCGCGTGTCCTCATCTCAGTGGCATTGCAGCATTACTAAAAAGTGTACACCCTAGTTGGTCACCAGCTGCTATTAAATCAGCCATTTTTACTACTGCCAACATCTTGAACCTCAATAATAGCCGCATCCTTGATCACAGGCTGCTCCCTGCTGACATGTTTGCCATTGGTGCTGGACATGTAAATCCATCAAGAGCTGCTAATCCTGGTTTAATTTATGACATCCTTCCTGATGACTACATTCCTTATTTGTGCGGTTTGGGCTATGCCGACAGAAACATTTCAATAATTGTGCAGCGCCCTGTCACATGTTCCAGTATAGGAAGCCTACCGGAAACACAACTGAACTATCCTTCTTTTGCCATTCAACTTGGGTCTACTACTCAGACATACACAAGGAGAGTAACGAATGTGGGCAAAGCTCAATCAACTTACAACGTTGAAATTGAGAAAATTCCAGGTGTTGATGTGCTTGTTCAGCCTAGTACACTCAACTTCACAAGGTTAAAGCAGCAAATGGCATATGAAATAAGTTTTAGCAGACCAGGAACGGCCAGCAGCAAGTCTTATGTGGAAGGGGCAATTACATGGGTTTCTAAAGAGCACACAGTGAGAAGCCCGATGTCTGTTAAGTTGCTATAAAACAGTAGTGTCAATTTTATATAATAACGTTGCCAATAAAAATCTAAGTACTATATTATCAGATCATTTTAAGTCTAGCAAAAATTGGTTTCAAATATTTGGTCACGTTAGAGATGGCAAATGAGCGGGATAGGCGGGATTTGGGCAAGATTTAATTGGGACTGTAAAATATGGGTCATACCCAAACAGTCCCATATTTGTAATGGGATCAATATGAGTGGGACTAAAATGGGCTAGTCCCATTTGATACCGCCCAAAAACCCAATTTATCTCATTTTATTATTTTTCTAAATTATCTTTTCCTTATTAATCAATTGTTATTTTTTTAGATTACTTGTTTTTTTTAGTTTAACATGAATATTTATTTTTTATATCATTTATTTTTTTAATTTATTAACCTCAATAAATTTCTAACTTTTTTTTTGTTTTTATATTATTATTTTTTTAGATCTCATTTATTAATACTCTTTAATCTTTTAATTATAAACTGTAGTTTTTCAATTGTTACATGTAAAGAGGATAGATTGAAGATGTGTAGATATTTAATTTATCTACACATAAAAAAATCAATTTAGATAGTATTTTATTAAAACTCCTTATACTAAAATCCATTACTAAAGTAATGAAGCAAATTAAAAATTAAAATAAATCAACATCTCATTTGTTCATGGACATTACAAACTTTGATGAAACTAGAATATAAAGACTAATTTTCTCGAGAATAAGGTTGAACTGAAATTAAAGCACTCAATATATAAAATTCACATGAATTTTTTTAGTATAAAGATCAGTTTAACCACATAAAATTGATGTCAATAGATAAAATTTAACATAATATTTATAGTAGAAATAGATAAATCGAAGAGGGCAAAATAAAGAAGCTAAAAATGCAAAAATAAATTTCCAACTTGTCCATCATTAAAAAAATGGGTATTCCATTGTTATTGAAAAAAATGTTTAAAAATAAAAAATAAATAAAAATGAAAGATGTTTTGTTAATGCAGCTTAAAATGAAGGATTTTTTCAAAAGAAAGTGTAGAAGAGGTGGATCTGATAAAAAATAAATTATTTCAAGGTTTGTCTATATTTAGGGTATGGGAATCCCAATCATTTCCCAACCATAGCCCATATTTAAATGGGTGTTAATGGGATATAATCCCAAATAAGCCCAATCTCATATTATTGATACCCATCCCGCCCAAATAAAATATGGACATGGGATCCCAATGGGGCTTCGGACTAATTGCCAGCATTAGGTCACATTTATTTTGGTACATTTCACTTGATAATTTAGATGCGGAATAGCCAGTAATTTGATCTTCTGATACAAACATTTCATAGTAAACTAATTTTTAGCTTTTTCCATATATAAAAAAAATAATCAGATATAATTCAACAAAATATGGACAATCAAACCGCAAAAGATATGGTGCCAGGTTTCAGCTTAAGATAAATAATGTGATCTGATACCTGCAGCATGGTGTTTCCTTCTGTTCTAGTTTCACTGGAAAAGTTTTTTGTTCTGGAATTTGCCGATTACAACTCAATTCAGTATCCCTCGATACTCAGTTTAAGAATTGACAAAAAAACTATTCCCCACGAAGGATGTCACGCCCCGTACCCCGGGAAGTGGCATTGTCGTGCCTAGACTACGCTAAGGCACAAGGCTCAAAAATCCAAAAATTTAAACAATTATCCCAAGATAACAAATAAAGATAAACATCGATCTCAATTATCCAGTTTAAAGATAACATAAATCCCAAATATTACAATTCTCAAAATAATAATTTTCAACTTTGAAATACACAACCAAGATTCTAATATTCTAGAATCCCAAAACTTATCCTAATTTAACATGTCTTAGCTAAACAAAACGACTATATTACTACTACTAGCCTTACTCCGCATCTTCTAAGGCAAAGGTTCCAATAGCTAATCCAAATCCTTGAATCCAAAATCATCCTTCTCTGCGTATAAAAACAAAAGGAGTGAGTGAAAACTCACCCAGTAAGTAGCACAGGTATCACTTTATTGGCCTGAGTATGTTACATTTACATATACATTTTTATCATTCAAATGATCATTACTTTAATCACAATTCGTTCAAATAAATGTTGCCCACATAACATTTCATATAGATACTAAAGAAAGAGCTCAAGTAATAAAGCACATTGACCTTGGATATCCAGTTGTTAACTACAACTCGGTTAACGTGGTTCAAAATAATGAGCTAACACTCCCCGGTTAGCGTGGTCAAAGATCAAACATCAAACATCAATTTAAGGAACTAGTCTCGTCAATAATTACTCTACACTAGAGCTCAATCACAAAACAATCAATCATTCATATTTGACCACATTTACATATCCATGGAAATCATTAACATATACATACTCATGCCATTTTTCATATGCAAAATAGTTTATAAAACATCATTCTGACAAATACATTTTCAAAAGTATAAAGGATACAGGTACCACTTACCTCGATCTAAGCTAATCAATTAATCCAAGATACTATCACCGTCTTCACCTAAAACACATAATCAAATACTTAATCATACTCTAATCTTATCAGGAAAACAGAATTAAAACTCAACTCTAGAATCAAAGCACCAAAATGAAACAAACCTCCCCGAAGAGATGGGTGATCAGCAGGTGAGGATCCCTGATCCGCGCCCGCGGATCACCAAGCACTAACCCGTGGATCGCTGGCAGAGGCCGATCCGCAGGGACATAACTCTAGTCCTGGCCGCGACTCAGTGACCAGAGACTAGACACGACCAGAAACGGATGAGCCGCGGCCACGGCTCGCCTAGCACGACCCGCAGCTCGCCATCCGCGGCGCGGACAAGGCCGCGGCCGCGGACAGAAAGCTGCTCCTTCCAGCCGCGGTTTCCACCTGCGAAGTGGCTGGTGCCGCGGCTGGCACTCGAAAATGCCCAAAAACAAGCCTACAACACCATCTATCCACATTCACCCACCCAAACTTCCCAAATCACAATCCAAACACTCAATCCAACTCCAAATGGTTCAATAAGCCAAGAAAACATCATATAAACACAATATACTTCACAAATCATAACTCATCACCACAATCATATATTGATTTCTCAAAACTTTTCACTCAAACCCACCATAAATCAACCCTCCAACTCACACACACTCACTACTACCAAAAAGCACAAACTTATAGAGGCATAAACAACTCTATAATCCTCTAATTATACACTAATTGCTTTAGGTATTATCTTAAGGAAAACCCATAAATAGTAGAATAAAAATGGAAGGAGAAGATTACCTTTAGTAGGGGGTTGAGTTGAGCTCCAAGCTTTCACTACTTCTAGAGAGAGAGAGAGAGAGAGCAAGAAGGAGAAGAGAAGAGAAGAGAAAGAGAAGGAGAGAGAACCGGTCAAGAGAAAGAAAAGAAATGGGTAAAATGACGGAAGATGGACTTAGATCTATTTAGGCAAAACACAACTTTTCCAAATTGCAATGTGACCCCTAAGGTCTTGGGTATTTCAAAGGAGAAGTTCAAGATTGTTTGCTTAATTATTTCTGATAAGCAGCATCTTGCAGCTTAACATTTTATCTGGTTTCTCATCTTATGTTGATGCTTGAAAAATTTGTAACTCTTCATTACAACTTTTAGCACTTCTCCCAATTACAATCTAGTTGGATAGCTGTTTTTCTGCATTTATATCGATACTCGAGGGATGCATAGGCTATTTGGTCAAAACATAGAGGGTTCTGGTTGCAATTAAAATTAGGGTGCTATTTCATGCTATAATTGATAGTTTTCTTCTTCGTTGTGTTACATTAAAATGAAAGTAGCATTAGCTAAGATGGTTTAAATCAATTTGTTCCAACTGTTTTATGAGATGTGACACAATGTATATCTATATATATATATATAAGCATGTAGGGCTTTAAGTGATTTAAAAATTAATGTATTTCCTAAAATACCCTTATTTTTTAAGTTATAGTTGCATTAAAAAAAGATAGTAATGGAACTACAAAAACTAGATTGGTTAAAATCGTAATCAAACTCAATCTTCTTTTAAAAGTCTTACAAACCTTTTACAAGTGCAAATTTAAATGAGATTTTTCAAAAATATATATTTATTGTTTACTATAAAAATTTATATTTTTCTCTTTTATAAAATATTTTTAATTAATCTATGTATAAATTTAGATTTCATAATCTACAAAAAAATATTTTGGCCAAAAAAAATCCTCTAATGTACAAAAAAAATATATAAATCATAAAGTATTTTGGACTTGTTGGGTAGTTGTCGTTTGTCCTAGGGAGGGCCACGTGAAATCCAATATGGGTCCCCATCGAGCTACCTCGAATGTTTGTCTTCGATGCTTCCAGTTTGAAACTGGAATAAATCTCCGCCCTTCATCTTCTAACTTAGTTATGGATTAATCATTTTATTCTTGACAATGAAATAATTGTGTCCAAATATTCAATAATTTAAAATAAGTCATTTGAAATATTAATTGTGGTAAAATAATATAAAAGTCTCATTTGAAACTTCATAAATATAATAGAGATATGTAAAATTATAAATCAACTTATCCAAATCTTAAGGATTTCAAAGTATGATTACATCTTTTTATACAATAACAAGTTACATTTTATATGATAACAATTTTAAAATTTTCTAAAAGATTTCATATCTTATTTCAAAATGATATTTTAAAGAAACCATTATTATGCCAAAATCTTTCTTTTGCTATTGGAGATATTCATCTATTCTATTCAAATTCTTTTATAAAAGAAAATAATATATGAAGTTAATAGATGTAAAACTATTGAAGTAAATTTAGTAGTATTTTGTACTTGACATGTAGGTTTCTAATAATAGTGATTATTTTATTTGTTTTTTAAGGATATAATTAACTGGAATCTCACATAATTTTTAGACATAATTTTCAAAAAACAGGAAACCAAAATTATTATCATTAATTTTTCCATTATATCATTTATTAGACAAATTTATTATATTATTTATTAAATGATTGTTAAAAGTGCGAAGCACAGTGCCCCATTTCATAATCTACAAAAAAAAATTTAACTGTATGTTTGATATTTTAGCACTTAATGTATTTCTTTAAGTATCCTTATTTTTTAAGTCTAATCGCATTAAGAATGGACATTTACGAAAACATAAAGAATTAGATTAATGATCTTCCTAATGAAACTCGACATTCACTCTCAACTGTTTTTCAAGTCTTTTACAATAAATTCAATTTAAATTTAAATTAATAAAAATACAAAAAATGCACAAAATATACAGTAAAAGGAATAAAAAACTTCTTCTTCACTGAATAAAATTGGAAACGAATCTACCTGCAAAACTAGATAACTACCTACTTTGCATCAGTTTAAATATCATTACTATAATAATAGACTTTACATCGTCTAAAGAAATACTTATATTTACATATAGTAATAACTATACCTGTTATAGGTTTAGGAGCCTAAGCTTGATATGTAGCAGGGTTACAACATGAAAACCTTTTTTTGTTCTTTCATGGAATTATTTTTATATTTATCTCAATCATTATTTACATATAAATGATTAAACTTGACATCATTTTTTGATTTAAATTCACAAAAAAAAGCCTACTTTTCCGTGCACAAATTACAAAAGAAAAGCAAATTACATGCTAGGAAGTATAAAGTTAGATAGAGGTAACCACACCCTTGTTAAATCAAAATTAATATAAAACACAAGAAGAGGATATTTAAAATTTTCTATCTGATTTTTATTTTCTATTTAATGGATACTTTCTTGATTAGGCTAGGACCAATTTCTTTAATTTATCTTTCAATATTAAAATAAAAATAATATCTTAGTTTTAAATTTTTTATTCAAAACTATTCTTAGTCATTACATAACTAAATCAATTAAATTATCAGCTAGAAACAATTGCTTAAGTATTATGAAGAATGGAATGTTATTTTACCTTGCTTTAAAATGCCATAAAAGTATATCGCATAGTTCCAAGAAAAATGAAAAATATTGCATTTAATTCACCCACACTAACTTGAAAATCATAATGCAAAAGTAGTTAATCAAAATTCTAAACTTTTGAATCTCATTAAAATTAAAATTTAAAAGATGTAGTGGTTAGTGTGTAGATTAAATTTAAAATCATAAAGATAAAAATAAAATCATTCTATCATGCGTTGATCAACATTAATTTATATAAAAAAAGACTTTTCAGAGAAATATAAAATGCCAATCCCATTTTTTAAATTCTAAATTGAACTAAAAATAATTTTAAAAAATTCGACACTGTTATACCTTGAATACATTTAACACTGCTATTTTGTTTCCTTTCTTTACTATGATTTCATTTATAAAAATTGAAAATAACAACTTTAGGATATTTAATCCAATACGAAAACTAACTATTATTACAATACCTCACAAAAATATTGAAGTAACATATCCCATGGATTGAGGGGCAAGAAAGTTTTTTTAATTAATCTTGATTGAAAAAAATATGAAATACCTAACGTGAACATAGAATATAGTCCATAATGGATGGATTTAGAATTTAGGTGAATTTCTAGATTACGATATTTATTATTTGAGAAATTTTCATATTTTTTGATTTTGTAATCACATTATTACATTAACATAAAAAAAATTAGAAACCTAAACACAAAATGTCCTAGGAAACTTTAAAACCTAAAAATATTATGAAAAATAAATAAGTCAATGTTTCAAGAGACTTAGTATTAAATTTTGAGAACATACTCCAACTATAAATAGTCATCAAAAATTAAAATTTTAAAAATGTAAAACCTTATTCTTACAAAAGGGTTGTCATGTATAATAGGGTTTAATGACATCCTCCATTATTAAAATTTATTTATGTTAGAAATATATGATTTTTTTATTTAATATAGCATGAGATTTTGAATGTGGCATTTTGAATTCGAATAAATTTTTTTAACAACTCAATCAAGGTAGTTGGACAAACATTTATCATTTTTTAATGTAAAAGTTAATTAGTGTTCAAATTCTATTTAGTATTAAAATGCTAATGTTTTAATAATACACAAAGTAATTAACTGATTATGAAAAGGGTTTGATCAAAGAAAAATATGTAATTTAGCTAACGAATGCTTTAGTGTATTGGTTAAGTAAACTTTCAAGCATTACTTATTCAAAAAATAAAGTTAATTAAAAAAGTATCTAAATATAAGTGTGTCATATATATGAGTTTATGCATTATAAATGAAATATTTTGTAGTTTTAAATTTTCATATAACACAAAATCAAGGCATGTCTTATTTCTTGGACTCGAAGAGAAAAAGGAAAAACCAAACTAACAAAAAGTGGAGGTGAGAAGTTTAACATGTGAAAACGCATTAATTTTTACAATAAATATAAAATATAATATTTTGCAAGTCTTATGAGGATATAGTTATTAACAAATTTCCAAACTCATCATTCTCATAATATATGATATTTTAATTGACATTAAAAATTTATATATACTTATTACATTAACTTTTGAATAACACTAAGTGATCTATTGAGTGATCAATTATGTTAGTGCCTATGAAAAAGCCATAATCAATAATATTAATTATAAAATAAGAATTTCATAAAAAGTATCTATCAATTGCTTAAGATCATTAAAATGAGTTAAATTTAAGTTAATCATATATTAAAGAGTACTTCGTTATAAAAATATTGAAAGTGTATCATTAAAATATTTGAAAGAATTGGGCTATTACTTTTTTAATATTTATATGTGTAAAAAAATACAACATAAAATGATATTCATTTTTAAGAACATGGTATACATAGAGATGTAGTTTCTTTTTTATAATTATATTTATTTTGGAAAAAATAAAACATAACATATATTTTAAAAATGTTCAGGTGCACAATTTTTTATGCGTAAAAGCATAGAAGAAAGAGAAGAATATTACCATTTATGTGGACATAAGATAAAAATTATGATAAAGATAGATATAAAATAGTAAAAAAAAACTAACTAAACAAGATAAATCATTACAAGATTGCAAATGATATGTCAAAAAAATAATTGTACATTTTGATTGCATAATCAATCCAAACAAATGATATAACTTAGTTAACTTATTAATTTTACACAATAGTATCAACATGTTTGTATGCAACAAGTAGACACCAAGTTTTGACACATCATTTATTTTCAAACATTGGAAGAGCATGTTTGCACTTTTTAGGATAAATTTTAATTTTTCAATAATCTGAAGGGGCAAAATAGTAATTTTAACTACAAATATTTTTCTATCAGGTTTTGGGGGTTTTAAATTCATATTTTTACTTTTACGTGAATTTTTTAATTTTTTTTATGATTTTTCTAGATTTAATTGACATTTTTTATATTTTTACCAACACAAGGGCAAAATGGTAATTTTGCCTCGTGAACACTATTTTAGCTTATTTTTTATTCCAAATTTATTTTCTTAATTCTTTAAGCACGTTTCTAAATTTTCTTAATTTGTTTAGAGACAATTACTATTTTTTCTGTGAATTTTCATTGCCCAAGGGCAAAATCGTTATTTTACAGTTTAAATTCATCTTTCACCAATTTTGAGTCATAAATGTGTTTTCCAGTGTTTTAAGCTTATTTTTAATTTTTGATATTTTTTTGAGGTCAATAACTATTTTTCTGTAAATTTTCATTCTTCAAGGGCAAAATCGTCATTTTACAGTCTAAATTCATTTTTTGTCAAATTTTGAGTCAAAAAGGCATTTTCTAATGTTTTAAGATTACTTTTAATTTTTGATAATTTTTTTTAGGCTAATAACTATTTTTTGTGTATTTTCGTTGTTTAGGGGCAAAATTATCATTTTACACCCCAAGCGCGTTTTTATCAGTTTTGAGCTCTAGTTTTTATTTTTGAAATCTACTTTGAATTCTTTTTGAAAATTTAGAGATTTCTATCAGATTATTTGTATTAATTTTTAATTTTGGGATTAAAAAATATTTTTTTAATAAAATTAACATTTTTAATACCGGTGGCGTTTTCGTTATTTTATAGCATTCTTGGCCAACAAGACAAGTAGGGGTGGCAATTTCTGACACGACCCGAAAATCCGACACGAACCTAACACGAAAATAGCAGGTTTGGGTTGGGGGTTTTTGGGTTCGAGGGTTGGCGGGTCGGACTTGACTGACCTAATAAAAAAACAGGTCGGGTTCGGGTCGACCTGAGTCGGGTTCTGGTCGACCCGCGAACCAAAAAAAAAAACTCTAACATTTTGTAGCTTTATTTCATCCATTCACATTCAAACATAACAAATTTCACTCGTTGGATAATTAATCAAGTAAATTGTAAAAAAAAAAGTAAGAATTTTACCTAAATTTATAAAAAGTAAATTGTAAGAGGAGTTAAGTGTATGTTAATAAGTAACTTTAATATTAATGTGTGTAAAAAATGTGTTTGATCATTTTTTTTGTATGTGTTTTAATATCTTTTCTTTGCTCTTTTCTTCTTGTTAGGGTGTTAAATTGACATATTTATTGTAATTAACTTCCCCTTATTTTGGTTAAGAATTGTGTTTAATACTTCCATTTATTCACTTTTTGATATTTGGCCTTAATATAGGAAATTGTGAAAAAATGTTCTAAATTCGTCTAAAATTCTAGAAGATTATGTCTGATAGAGCGTGACCACGGGCTACTGGTACTGCTGTGCAGCATTCTGGACGTGAATTAGAAGAAATTTGCAATTGGAGGGTCCCACTTTCTTTTGTGTGGTGAATCTGAATTGGGAAGAGGTTTAGAGAGAATTAGAGTTGATTAGAAAAGAGGAATCTTCTCAAAAAGAAAAGCTTTTACAAGGAAGTAGAGTTGGAGAAGGAAACAAAGAGCAAAAAGGAAAGAAGGAAGAAAAAAAGAAGAGAAACGTGCAGGAAACAAAACAAAAGGCATAGGGGAACGCTATTTCTGCAGGAGGACATACGTAGCTTTGTAGAGAAAAATTAGAGAGTCTTCTTTTAGTTTTAGTTTTTAGTTTTTCTCTCTTCTCTCTCTAGAACAAATTCTTGTTATTTTTCTTTTGGTATTTGAAGACTATTCTATCTAGTTGAAGGATAATTGAAGCTTTGGTTCATCTATTACTGTGAGATCTAATCGTTTTTATTATTTTCTGCGTTTTTTGGTATTTATTTATTCTCTATTTAATTCCAAGGTGATTGTGTTCATTCTTGTGTGATTATTTTTGCGCAGTTAAATAATTGGCCACTATTTAATTGTCAAATAATCTAAAGCCATTTAAAACGTCAAATCCGTAATTGTTTGATAGTTTTAGTATTAGTGGCGAGTGATTAATTCAATTGTAATAGAGACTTTTGGATTATATCACGGGAATAAATAATCTAATTTGAACAAAGCCTCGTAGGCATTTGCTGGTTAGAATTGGTAGCTTTTCTAGTTTTAAGGCTGTTGAATAATTGAATCTTAAAGTCGTACCTAGGGTTATTATTTGATTAGAGAAGTAATTAACGGTCGTACCTTGATTACCGACACAGTAAGGAAGAGCAGGTTGTTAGAGCGTCTCAACAACCATAACTAATTTATTCATGAACGTAGAAATTTATTATTGCATCGAGGATCAGTTAAATTGAACCAGAGTGGAAATTATTCCTTTGACTAGAGTTTAGGTTTTATTTGATTTCGTTTGACTTAATTTTGTGTTTTTTTTCTTTGAGTTTCTTAGGTTTAAATTTCTTTAACTTAATTATTCTCCAAACCCCCCATTGTTGTGATTTGAAATAGATAAATCGATCAGTCTCTGTGGATACGACCCTACTCACTACTATACTTGAATATATTTTTCTTGGAGTAGGAATTTATTTATTTTGCTAGTTTGACACCCAACACTTCTTATTCTTCTTTCTCTTTTTTTTTTTTTCGAGTCAGCGGGTTGACCCGCCAATCCGTTTCAGGTCGTGTTCGGGTTGGCTATTTTCGGGTTGGCGAGTCGGGTTCGGATTGTCAGGTTGGTTGTTATATTTGGGTCTTAACCCGACCCGCCAACCTGACCCGTTGCCACCCCTAAAGACAAGTGGCTTATAAATATCCCTTTTAATCAACAGAAAAGAAGAAGAAAAAAAAAGCAAATCCTAAAAACACACACTTTTATCCAAAGAATGATCAAATACACACATTTCTTCACTTAAAAACACACACTAGTTGCTGTTCTCGTTTCAAGATTATTATTGTTCATCATTAGATTTTTTTCCCAGATGTTCAGTCAATAAACTAGCAAAATTCAAACGGTAATTATCTCATTTTTTGTCTTTTTTTTTAGTTCTTTTAGTTTTTCTTTTAATCTGAATAATGAAAATTTGATCTTTGCTTTTGCTGGTTTGATTATGGGTTTATTGAGTTTTTTGGGTTTTTGTTCTTGCATTCTGATTTTGCTTATTCCTGAGTTTTTTTTTTTTTTTATATTCTTCATTATTTTCTCAATTCTTCTTCTCCAATCTCCTACTTCCACCGAAATATTTCATCAGCCAAGCCACACACCATCAATTTCATCAACCATTCACAATCATCATCAATAGAGAGACACCCACCATACATACTCTCACGCACTCTGCACACACAGATCCACTGTAACTTACTCTTACCACCCAAAACAATCCCACAAACATCTCCATACGCTGCCAATAAACCATAGCCCTCCCAGAAGTACGCCTTCTACCCCTGCCTCATCCCTCAATCAACCATCCATCACAACCGAAAGATTACCGGTAACCTCCACTGCCCTCATTCTCATCCATTCTCCACGTTCCACCACTAGGCAAACAACCAATCATTGCTCCTCTCACAAACCGTAGCCTATAATCACCGCAATCAAATTCCCCATTTCTTCAATCAATCATCTCCAATTACCCAACAAGCAACTCATTACCAGCCCCCAATTCATCAAATTAGCAATCACATATACCTAAAACACCATCCAACTACCTCTGCCCAAAGCAATCCAAAACAGTCCAAAATCCAATTTCAAAAAATCAACCCAATCCACCATTCTCCACCACTTCCACCGCCTGAAATCACTAATGACCAGAGCCAACCAAATCTCCTGTCACCACTGAAACCTCAACAACCCACCCTTCTTCCTCCATACGCCTAACCAAGACCACTACCCAGTAAGCCATTCCCACCATGACATCACAGAACTCACACAACTAATCTCCACAATAGCCCATAAAAAACCACCTGCAAGAAAACAAAAACAAAATAGGCACTACCAACTACTGAAGCCGGTCCCTCCCCTGCTCACACAATCAAAATTCGCCATTAATGCAACCATCAACAGGTATCAAGCCACCAAAATCAGTCAAAAATCCAATCATCAGTCATTAGCACACGCACAATCATCAGTCATCATCACACACAATCAAATTGAACACACTCACAGATTTCCTTTCACACACAGGTATACATGAACACACATATACTCAAAACACACACAATACACACGTAATCACTTCACTCACACACATCTTCACAATCATCAGCATCACACACCACACCACCTCATCACCCAACTCCCGAATTCCCCATCTACAGCCCTTCCTTTAACAGACATAATCTTACAATCCGAGAGAAAGTGAGTGAGCTGGAGAACCTAGAGAGAGCAAAAGAGGGAGCGAGACAGAGAGAGGAATGAGGACGGGCTGAAAAGAGAAAATCAGAGAGTTAGAGAAGAGAAGAAAGAGACCGGCGAGGGTGAGACCGAGAGAGGGAGAAAGAGAAACAGAGAGGGAAAAAATTAGAGAGACAGAGAACAAGAATTGGGAAAGGGAGATTCGGTTAGAAAAGCAAAAATCAATTAGGGGCGGGCTGTTTGTTTGGAATTAGAAGTTTAAGGCTTGGATTTAAGAAGATTTTTTTTTTCTGATGTGATTTGGAATTTAGGATTTCAAGGTTTGAGAATTTGGTTCTTGATACGAAGTTAAAAGTGACGAGTTGCAGGAGAAAATTGGTTTTCTGGAAGAGAAGAATTTGAAGAAGATGTTGCGGGTGGGGTCTTGGTTGAAGAGGCAGATGTCTTGGGATATGCTATGAGTCAACAGTTTTTGATTTTATTTAGTTAAGTATATGCTTATTAGTTTAGCAGTTTCTTTATTTATTCGGTTGTTCCTTTTAGTTTAGTAATTTTTTAGTTTGTCTATTTTCGTGGTAATTGATTCATTTATTTACTTTAGTGTTTTATTAAGCAATTAATTTAGTTACTTAATTTAGTTTTAGTTTTATTTTGTCATTCTTTTTACTGGTTATTTTATTCATAAAGTAATATCTATGTTAAACCCCCTTGCTTTTCTTGGTAATATTAATATGCCCCTCAAAGTTTGTTAGTTTGTGCGATTAAATCCTCCATAATTTTAGATTAACCCCCTTTGGTTTAGTTTCTTTTTAATTGAACCCTTGTTAATTGCAAATGTGTCTTGGATGCCTATAATATACTGTTTTGCCCTCCTTAATTTGCTTTATTTTGCCCCACGATCCTTGATTAGTTAGAATTTTTTTGATCTTATCCCTTTAAGTGTTATAGAATTTTGTTTTAGTCCTCCTTTAATACACTAGAATTTATTTTCTATCTCAATCTGTCAATGTTTATATATTTTAGGTTTGGTTTGTTTATACCGAGGTACCTTGACTTTGTTTGTTCATTTTGATTAGTATTTGTACCGGATCTTTGAAAGGTATCCCGATTTCTCATTATTTTTGCTTTATGTGCTCCAATATGCTTCTAATGTGATTTTATGCATTATTTTCATTATTATTGTTTATTTCTTATTTTATATATACTTCTTGCAGTATTTACGTAGTTTAATTTATTTAATTTTGAATTTTTATTATTATTTTTGAAAAAATATAACTATTTTGTATTTAGCTAGTCAATATAATAGTTAGATTATTTTTCTCTTATTTTAGCAAAAACTGTGTAATTAGATAGAAAATGTAATAGATAGAGCATTTTAATTTCCCCTCTTAAATTGTAAATTCAAGCCCCCGGTTATAATAGTTAGGGATTTATTTGCGTTCTGCATACTTATGTGTTATTTCTTTTACCGCTTTCCTTAGAATTTTCGCATCTAGAATATTCATGTTTATGTGTTATGTGCTCCTATGTGATCTTATATGTTTTATATGTCTTAATTTGCTTTTAATTCATGCTTTAATATTTAATTCATGATTTATGGTATTCCGTCACCACACTAGTCCAACGCTAGTTGTGGTTTCATTCTTTTCTCGCTAGTCTAACGCTAGTAGGATTTTTAGAAAGGACTAGTCCGACGCTAGACTCTTAGGACATTTTAGTGTTAGGTGCATTCGTGTGTATTTCATATTTCACACACTTCTAGTTTTCTTTCCATGTGGCATAATTTTATTATTATTATTATTATTATTATTATTTTGACACATTTTTAAATGCATGACATATAGGTTGCATTTCATTTAAACTTTAGGACATTTGTGTGATCCGACTAGAAATAGTCGTCTACTCATGTGGGAAGCGATGGTGTACATGCCGTTCCCCCATCTGTGAGTAGAAACATTCATTCACGAGTTATTAGTCTCCATACCCGTCATGTTGCATACCCATCTTCTTTCTTCACTTACTATATATTATTATTATTTTCTTTTCTTTTTGCATCACATTTTGCATAAAAACTCATGACTCCCTCGAAGTCTCGACTCGAGTTTCGCAATTAATGCGATAATTCCGACCAAGCCTCGACGGAACATGCCGACCCTCCTGAGATTCACATTTAGACTTAAGATTTGCATTCATATAGACACATCCAAACACGATAGAATGCAGGGTTAATTTAGAAAATTTTGGTTAAATCTCGCAACTAGCCTTGACTAGGTTGAAAGGGTGCCTTAGGCGCAAACCTTTGCTTTCCCTTTCTTAAAATGTGACTCCCGGACCTTTTTTTACTCATTTTTCGTAGACCGGAGTCGGAAAAGGGTTTTTTAAAATATTTTTCTAAAATTTTTATTTTTGTTTCGTTAAACGATTTTTCGGGTGACTTGGTATACCTTAACTCAGTACCAAGTGGCGACTCCATTTTCTTTTAAAATAAAACCCTTTTTTAAAAATCAGTTGGCCAAAACTGCTGTATTTTTAGTCCCTGTCTTACTTTCTTTTTAAAATACCATTTTTTCTAAAAGTATATTTTTTAACTAAAAACTCAATTTTTATCACACACGCACTATTTTTTCAAAATCTATCTTTTCAAAAGGGATCTCGGACCGAACCGTCCTTTTCGGGACGCGACAATCAACGACGTCATTATCACCTTTTTACCCACCTTTTACAATTTTTAGGACACGACAAGATTCCTGCATTCTATTGTGTTTGGATGTGTCTATATGAATGCAAATTCTAGGTCTAAATGTGAATATCGGAGGGGTCGGCATGTTCCGTCGAGGCTTGGTCGGAATTATCGCATTAATTGCGAAACCCGAGTCGAGACCTCGAGGGAGTCACGAGTTTTTATGCAAAATGTGATGCAAAAAGAAAAGAAGATGACAATAATATATAGTAAGTGAAGAAAGAATATGGGTATGCAACATGACGGGTATGAAGACTAATAACTCGTGACTGAATGTTTCTACTCACGGAGGGAGGAACAGCATGTACGCCACTGCTTCCCACGTGAGTAGATGACTATTTCTAGTCGAATCACACAAATGTCCTAAAGTTTAAATGAAATGCAACTTATATGTCATGCATTTAAAAATGTGTCAAAATAATAATAATAATAATAATAATAATAATAATAATAATAGTAATAATAAAATCATGCCACATGGAAAGAAAACTAGAAGTGTGTGAAATATGAAATGCACACGAATACACCTAACACTAAAATGTCCTAAGGGTCTAGCGTTAGACTAGCCCTTTCTAAAAATCCCATTAGCGTTAGACTAGCAGGAAAAGAATGAAACCACAACTAGCGTTGGACTAGTGTGGTGACAGAATACCATAAATCATGAATTAAATATTAAAGCATGAACTAAAAGCAAATTAGACATATAAAAACATATAAGATCACATAGGAGCACATAACACATAAGCATGATATTCTAAATGCAAAAATCTTAAGGAAAGCAGTAAAAGAAATAAACACATAAGCACGCAAACGCAAATAAATCCTAACTATTACACCGGAGACTTGATTTACAATTTAAGGGGGAAAATTTAAAATTCCCTATCTATTATATTTTCTATCTAATTACACAATTTTTGCTAAAATATGGGAAAAATAATCTAACTATTACATTGACTAGTTAAATACAAAAATATTACATTTTTTTCAAAAATAATAATAAAAATTCAAAATTAAATAAAGTAAATACGTAAATACGCAAAAAGTATGTAAAATAAGAAATAAATAAATAATAATAAAAATAATGCATAAAATCACATTAAAGCATATAAAGCAAAAATAATAAGAAATCGGGATACCTTTCGAAGATCCGGTACAAATACTAATCAAAATGAACAAACAAAGTCAAGGCATCTCGGTATAAACAAACCAAACCCAAAATATATAAATATTGACAGATTGAGATAGAAAATAAATTCTAGTGTATTAAAGGGAGACTAAAACAAAATTCTATAACACTTAAAGGGATAAGATCAAAAAAATTCTAACTAATCAAGGATTGTGGGGCAAAATAAAGCAAATTAAGGGGGGCAAAATAGTATATTATAGGCATCCAAGACACATTTGCAATTAACAAGGGTGCAATCAAAAAGAAACTAAACCAAAGGGGGTTAATCTAAAATTATGGAGGATTTAATCGCACAAACTAACAAACTTTGGGGGGCATATTAATATTACCAAGAAAAGCAAGGGGATTTAACATAGATATTACCTTATGAATAAAATAACCAGTAAAAAAAATGACAAAATAAAACTAAAACTAAATTAAGTAACTAAATTAATTGCTTACTAAAACACTAAAGTAAATAAACGAATCAATTACCAAGAAAATAGACAAACTAAAAAATTACTAAACTAAAAGGAATGACCGACTAAATAAAGAAACTGCTAAACTAATAAGCATATACTTAACTAAATAAAATCAAAAACTGTTGACTCGTAGCATATCCCAAGACATCTGCCTCTTCAACCAAGACCCCACCCGCAACATCTTCTTCAAATTCTTCTCTTCCAGAAAACCAATTTTCTCCTGCAACTCGTCACTTTCAACTTCGCATCAAAAACCAAATTCTCAAACCTTGAAATCCTAAATTCCAAATCACATCAGAAAAAAAAAAATCTTCCTAAATCCAAGCCTTAAACTTCTAATTCCAAACAAACAGCCCGCTCCTAATTGATTTTTGCTTTTCTAACCGAATCCCCCTCTCCCAATTCTTGTTCTCTGTCTCTCTAATTTTTCTCCTCTCTGTTTCTCCTTCTCCCTCTCTCGGTCTCACCCTCGCCGGTCTCTTTCTTCTCTCCTCTAACTTTCTGATTTTCTGTTTTCAGTCCGTCCTCATTCGTCTCTCTGTCTCGCTTCCTCTTTTGCTCTCTCCAGGTTCTCCAGCTCACTCACTTTCTCTCAGATTGTAACATTATGTCTGTTAAAGGAAGGGCTGCAGATGGGGAATTCGGGAGTTGGGTGATGAGGTGGTGTGGTGTGTGATGCTGATGACTGTGAAGATGTGTGTGAGTGAAGTGATTACGTGTGTATTGTGTGTGTTTTGAGTATATGTGTGTTCATGTATACCTGTGTGTAAAAGGAAATCTGTGAGTGTGTTCAATTTGATTGTGTGTGCTGATGACTGATGATTGTGCGTGTGCTGATGACTGATGATTGGATTTTTGACTGATTTTGGTGGCTTGATACCTATTGATGGTTGCATTAATGGCGAATTTTGATTGTGTGAGCAAGGGAGGGACCGGCTTCAGTAGTTGGTAGTGCCTGTTTTGTTTTTGTTTTCTTACAGGTAATTTTTTATGGGCTATTGTGGAGATTAGTTGTGTGAGTTCTGTGATGTCAAGGTGGGAATGGCTTATTGGGTAGTGATCTTGGTTAGGCGTATAGAGGAAGAAGAGTGGGTTGTTGAGGTTTCGGTGGTGACAGGGGATTTGGTTGGCTCTGGTCGTTAGTGATTTCAGGCGGTGGAGGTGGTGGAGAATGATGGATTGGGTTGATTTTTTGAAATTGGATTTTGGACTGTTTTGGATTGCTTTGGGCAGAGGTAGTTGGATGGTGTTTTAGGTATGTGTGATTGCTGATTTGATGAATTGGGGGCTGGTGATGAGTTGCTCGTTGGGTAATTGGAGATGATTGATTGAAGAAATAGGGAATTTGATTGCGGTGATTATGGGCTACAGTTTGTGAGAGGAGCAATGATTGGTTGTTTGCCTGGTGGTGGAACGTGGAGAATGGTGGAGAATGAGGCAGTGGAGGTTACTGGTGATCTTTCGGTTGTGATGGATGGTTGATTGAGGGATGAGGTAGGGGTAGAAGGCGTACTTCTGGGAGGGCTATGGTTTATTGGCAGCGTATGAAGATGTTTGTGGGATTGTTTTTGGGTGGTAAGAGTAAGTTACAGTGGATCTGTGTGTGCAGAGTGCATGACAGTATGTATGGTGGGTGTCTCTCTATTGATGATGATTGTGAATGGTTGATGAAATTGATGGTGTGTGGCTTGGTTGATGAAAGATTCCGGTGGAAGTAGGAGATTGGAGAAGAAGAATTGAGAAAACAGTGAAGAATATAAAAAAAAACTCAGGAATAAGCAAAACCAGAATGCAAGAACAAAAACCCAGAAAACTCAATAAACCCATAATCAAACCAGCAAAAGGAAAGATCAAATTTTCATTATTCAGATTAAAAGAAAAACTAAAAGAACTAAAAAAAAAGAAGACAAAAAATGAGATAATTATCATTTGAATCTTGCTAGTTTATTGACTAAACAGCTGGGAAAAAATCTGATGATGAACACTAATAATCTTGAAACAAGAATAGTAAGTAGTGTGTGTTTTTAGGAGAAGAAATATGTGTATTTGATCCTTCTTTGGATAAAAGTGTGTGTTTTTAGGATTTGCTTTTTTTTCTTCCTCTTTTCTGCTGATTAAAAGGGGTATTTATAGGCCACTTGTCTTGTTGGCCAAGAATGCTATAAAATAACGAAAACGTTACCGGTATTAAAAATTTTAATTTTATTAAAAAAATATTTTTTAATTCCAAAATTAAAAATTAATACAAAGAATTCGATAGCAATCTCTAAATTTTCAAAAAGAATTCACAATAGATTTCAAAAATAAAAATTAGAGCTGAAAACTGATAAAAACGTGCTCGGGGTGTAAAAATGACGATTTTGCCCCTGGACAACGAAAATACACAAAAAATAGTTATTAGCCTCAAAAAATTATAAAAAATTAAAAGTAATCTTAAAACATTAGAAAATGCCTTTTTGACTCAAAATTTGACAAAAAATGAATTTAGACTGTAAAATGACGATTTTACCCTTGAACAATGAAAATTTACAAAAAAATAGTTATTGATCTCAAAAAATTACGAAAAATTAAAAATAAGCTTAAAACACTGGAAAATATATTTATGACTCAAAATTGGTGAAAGATGAATTTAAACTGTAAAATGACGATTTTACCCTTGGGCAATGAAAATTTACAGAAAAAATAGTAATTGTTTCTGAAAAAATCAAGAAAATTTAGAAACATGCTTAAAGAATTATAAAAATAAATTTGGAATGAAAAATGAGCTAAAATAGTGTTCGCGAGGTGAAATTACCATTTTGCCCTTGTGCTGGTAAAAATATAAAAAATGCCAATTAAATCTAGAAAAATCATAAAAAATTAACAAATTCACATATAATTAATATATGAATTTAAAACCCCCAAAAGCTGATAGAAAAATATTTACAGATAAAATTACTATTTTGCCCCCCCAGATTATTGAAAATTTAAAATTTGTCCCAAAAAGTGCTAACATGCTCTTCCAATGTTTGAAAATAAATGGTGTGTCAAAATTTGGTGTCTACACAACAAACAAGTGCTACTTTTGAAATAATTCATTATCCAAAAGTTTGAATCACTAGATTTATGCGTATCTTTACAAAGTATTTATATTACCAATTTAACTTGTAAATTGTCCTTAGTTGATATGCTCGTATGAAAAATTTATCATCATTCTTTTTTTTTTTTTTGATCAACTTATACTATTACATTTGGAGAGGGGGAATGGTTGGTGGGATTTGAACCCCTGACCTCTGGGGTGGAGTAATAGAGCTGTAACTACTCGACCCTCTCTTCGTTCCCATTATCATCATTCTTATATACATGTTAGATTCGTTAAAAAAAAAAAAAGAAATCATAATAAACCAATTTAAAATGAGTAAAAGCATAAAAAAATTTCAAAATAAGTCATTTGGAAATATTAATTTTGATACAACTATATTAAAGAGTCATTTGATAATTTATACATATAATAGAAATAAGTAAAATTATTAGTCAATTTATCAAAAGCTTAGGGATCTCAAACACAATTACATCTTTTTATATAACAACAAGTTACCTTTTATATGACAACAATTTAAAATTTTCAAAAGATTTCATAATTACTTTTGCAAGGATATTTAAAAAAAAAAAAACATCATTATGCCAAAAACTTTCTTTTGCTATTGGAGACATTCATCTATTCTATTCAAATTCTTTTAGAAAAGAAAATAATATACAAAGCTATGAAAAACCTGGGGTTCTTGACAAAATATTACTTACGACATGCACATCAAAGATTTCAATTAATGATCATTTGTAGCTTAGATCTATGTGTATTGTTCTGTCTATAAATATGTTACTAAATATAAATACGCACTGTCCAAAAAATGCCGTTTCATTCAAGAAAATTTACATAGAATTTTGAAGTTGGAAATAAAATTAAGGGAATGAGATATCCTACATTAATAAAATCATTCAATTTGTTTAACTCTTTTTCTTTTTATGTATTTGCATTTTGAGTTTTCACAAAAAATAAAAAATATTATTTGTTAATAAAACTTATAAACGTGCAAAGCACGTACCCAATTCCTAGTTTATTAAAAAGTGTATAAAACTGATTACTGATTTTCTCAAGAAACCTATGCAAACTGGAAACAAGTTAAACACAAACCTACTTGTACGGATAATAGTTTAGGAGAAAAGGATTCACCAAAGAATTTGTAGGAAAAACCAACTGATGTTGCCAGTTTCTACATCTTAAATAACACAAATAACGAATCGATAAAAACAAAAACAAAAAAACAGAGGAAAAAAATTTTGGCTCTTCCTCTCTCTCGATTTTACTGTGCCAATACTCTTTTACTTTTAGCACGTCTTAATCTGGATATTTTCTTTATCCACTCAATATCTTGATCCCCTGTCCCTAATGTGAAGATAAAAATGTGTACATGCTTTTTCATGCTAGAATAATAAAAAAGATATTACTCAAGAATCTTTTCTTCTCTCTTGGTGACGAAATCTTTTAGATTTGGAATTCTATCCCTTCTATTACAATATTTTCGAAAGTTGTTTCAATGTAAGACGTAATCTGAGCATATTGGATTTAAGAAATGGTACCATTCAAATGAAAGAAAACTAACAAACAAACAAACAAGACAAGAACATGAAGCCATCCCCCAGTAGAATGCTCAAATAAGTCGTGTACCAAACTATCAATCGAGAGAAAGATTGGTAACAATGCTGGTTCATCCTTTCTTCATGTATCTCAGAGAAGCAGGAGAACTTGTAGTGATTTACAAAGACTAATGGCCCACAAAATTGTTTATGCTTGTGGTAAGCATCAGCATTGTTTAAGCGATGTTTCCAATCCTTAAATGATAATATCATAACAACTGCTGCCATCTATTACGAGAAGAAGGCATGCATCGTTGAAACCCACATTTCTCTTTTCAAATCTCAGTTCTTGGCATGTTCCATTTACCACTTAAGCAGACACACAAACACGCTATATGTATGTACTTCTTCAAGCTGCTATGACCCAAAGCATGAACCTTTGTTGTTCAATAGCCATGGAGGTTAAGACATATTGTAATTCACCAGCCACGGCTTGTTTCCTAGTTTCCTCTTTTATCTTCATGGTTAGTTTCTCTCAAGCAGTTTCTTGGGAATTGGAAGCTGTGCCTTTGGAAACAGTACCAGCAAGTAACACCTTGAGCCAGAGAAGTTTAGAAACTTACATTGTCTATGTTAGTTTGCCAGTCGGTGTAAGTTCTGCCCAGTTTGAAGACCTGGATAACTGGTACCATTCTTTTCTGCCAAAAAATACCATAGGCTTGAATGATGCATCACGCATGGTTCACTCCTATCGCAATGTCGCCACTGGATTTGCAGCCAGATTATCACCCGAGGAAGTAAAAGAAATGGAGAAAAAGGAAGGATTTGTATATGCTAGACCACAAAAAATCTTGCCCCTACATACAACCCATAGTCCAGTCTTCTTGGGGCTGCATGAGAACTTTGGGTTTTGGCCAGGCTCAAACTATGGAAAAGGTGTGATTGTAGGGGTCTTAGACACAGGGATTACACCAGGCCATCCCTCCTTCAATGATGAAGGCTTGTCACCTCCACCAGCTAAATGGAAAGGGAAATGTGAAATAGATGGAACAGCATGTAATAACAAGCTCATTGGTGCAAGGAATTTTGTCAGTGATGTACCTGGGCAGCCTCTTGATGTGGAAGGCCATGGCACTCACACGGCAAGTACAGCCACAGGAAACTTTGTGCAACATGCCAATGTGTTCGGCAATGCCAATGGAACAGCTGTTGGTATAGCACCTCATGCTCACTTGGCCATTTATAAAGTTTGTTCGGAAATTGGATGTGCTGATAGCGACATGCTAGCTGCAATGGACGCTGCTGTTGAGGAGGGTGTTGATGTACTGTCTCTCTCAATCGGAGGAGACTCTGTTCCTTTCTTTGATGACAGCATTGCTGTTGGAGCTTTTGGTGCAATTCAAATGGGGGTTTTTGTTAGCTGCTCTGCAGGCAACTCTGGCCCAGTTAATGCTTCTTTATCGAATGAGGCTCCCTGGATACTAACAGTTGGCGCAAGCACCATAGACAGGAGTATAATATCAACTGCCCTATTAGGAAACAATGGTGAATTTGATGGAGAGTCACTGTTCCAGCCGAAAGATTTCCCCACTACATTGTTGCCTTTGGTCTATGCAGGCGCCAATGGCGACCAAAATGCTGCACTATGTGCGCCGGGGTCATTGAACAGTACTGACTTCAAAGGTAAAGTAGTATTATGTGAGAGAGGAGGTCAGATTGCACGAATTGACAAAGGACAAACCGTGAAGGATGCTGGCGGTGCTGCCATGATTCTCATGAATGAGAAGGTTGATGGATATAGTACTTTAGCTGATGCTCATGTCCTTCCCGCGACGCATGTGAGCTTCTCTGCTGGACAAGCAATCAAGGCATACATAAACTCCACATCAACACCGGTAGCAACGATATTGTTCAAAGGAACAGTTATAGGAGGACAGGCTGCACCTGCAGTTACATCATTCTCCTCAAGAGGCCCCAGCTTGTCAAGCCCAGGCATTTTGAAACCTGACATTATCGGCCCTGGTGTTAGCATTCTTGCTGCATGGCCTGTCTCTGTGGACAACAACACAAATACAAAATCAACTTTTAATGTGATCTCTGGCACCTCAATGTCATGTCCTCACCTCAGTGGCATTGCAGCCTTACTAAGAAGTGCACATCCTGATTGGTCACCAGCTGCTATTAAATCTGCTATCATGACCACTGCAAATTTCTTTAATGTCAATAATGGGCTTATCCTTGACGAAAGGATGCTTCCTGCTAATGTATTTGCCATTGGAGCTGGCCATGTAAACCCCTCAAGAGCTATTGATCCTGGGCTCATATACGATATCCAACCTGATGATTACATTCCTTATTTGTGCGGTTTGGGATACACGGACAAACAAATTGCAGTTATTGTGGGGCACCCAGTTACATGTGCCAAAATCTCCAGCATACCAGAAACACAGCTAAATTATCCATCGTTCTCCATTCAACTTGGATCTGCTAGTAAGACATACACAAGGACAGTAACTAATGTAGGCAAAGCTAACTCAACTTATTACATTGACATCAGCTTGATTCCAGGGGTTGATGTCTATGTTCAGCCAGGTATGCTCAACTTTACAGAGGTGAAGCAGCAATTAACCTATCAAATAAGTTTTGACAGATCAGACAGCTCCATCAACAATATTTACGTGCAAGGATCAATTAAATGGCTTTCTGAAGAGCACACAGTTAGAAGCCCAATCTCTATTAAATTGATATGACAGAGAATAGAAGTTCTAGTAAACTAGCAAAACACCATCCCAAGCACTGTTTCAACAGCTTGCATAATCCCTGTACTACCAAAAATTGGCATCAATAATGGGTCATCTGTATGAGACAGGTTTCACTCATTGTTCAGATCAATAAAGAGCTATACTTGTTTTTTCAAATATGAACCAAATTTCATAATGATCAAATATTTAAGCTTTCGAATGGAGCTTCACAAAATTACTTAAAAATGGAAATAGTGTCCAGAAGATGTCCGCAGTCCTCCACAGAATTAGAAACAACGGGTGTAGGCTGCAGACAAATCTGCGGCATTACAATTTTTAGTTCCTTGAGCTGAGAAAATCAAATAAGCACATGTTCATTGCCCATCAAAATTGTTTTAAATAGATTCCAAGTGTACCTTCCAGTTAGCTTCATTTGTAACTAAATATATGGATTATTTAACGTCATACTTGTGAAAAAGACTTACTTCCAAATTTATAATCAGTCGTATGGAAGAGTTAGAAATCCACTAACCTCAGGTTAATAATTAGGAGGTCAGCAAGAGATATCAAGGAAACCATCTTACATCAGGCTGGCTACTGACTCGTCATCAAAACCTCTACATTATCAATATATGAGCAGATAAAGCTAAACCTGAAATTCAGAAAGATACACCTCCTCATCAAGCTTCCTTGAAAGCAATCTCTTTAGATTAGCACACTGCTTTTGCTTTATCATCCAAAGTAATACGGTCCTCAAGAACCAGGCAAATGATAGTTGGAAAAAACAAATCCTGTTCATTTCAAGTAGAGCATCAAGATGAAAAGGTAATGCAAGAATGTGTAAGTGGTGGTCAACAACAGCACTTACAAAGAATTCTACCTATCAGGACATCAAGTCTGATCCAAGAGGCAAAAACTCTGTGCCACTTACCATATTAAAGAGAGAGAAATATGAGCAAAAACACACTATATAAGAAACCTCTCCAATAGTAGCATTTCTCAATTCAAAATAAGCATTACAAGAATTATTCATATGCTGATAACCAGACCAGTAGTGGAGAAAAACGGAAATGCCTTTGATGAATACCAGTTCATATTTCCCATAGTGGGAAAAGATCCAAATTATCTCTACAAATTTTGACATCCATAAAAATCAAGTGTCAATAAATTTGAGACTTCTTACAGTGCAAAACTACTCATGTTGGTCATTGTTATGAACAATAATTTGCACATTTATCTTGTGCAGAGTGATATAAGGTTCCTTCTAGAAACTAAAGGTTGGATTACATCATGACTCTTCAACCGAATCCTGGAGGTAAGTCAGGGTCATCATCAACACCATCATCTGGCTGCTTCTGCTCCTCAACTTCATGAAACCCAGGCTGCAGATTGTTATGTACACTCTGAGACTCCAGTGCATCTGGTGAGGAGGTGGTTTCTTTTATATGTCCCGCTCTTGATTTACCATCACAAGGTGTTGACATCCGTGGTCTCTTTCCATGTTGATCCTCATGGCTGTTCTTGTTGTTCCAACCTCGATGATGTAGACTGGAACCCGGTAGTTCATTTGGCTCCCTCCCAGACTTTTTGACATCGATTTCACTAGCTGAAGCAGCAAAACTTACATTGCATCTCTTGTGTACTGGTAATGAGTCAGAGTGAGGTGATGATTTACCATCTTCATTCACCATGGGGTCTGATAACTTCTTGTAGACTGATTGAACCGTTTCTATTATTTCATTTTTCATCTCATCACCAGATCTAATTATCTTCCAGACACCATCAGAAATTTGGTTCATGACTTTCTTCCTAGGCAGCATAATAACCATCAAGGTTCAAATTTTCAGACATCACTCAATAATAATCATTTGGTACATCTCTTAAGATCTTTATAGGATAACCAGATGACAGTGCTAGCATAACCTCATTATTTCACATTTGCGCCATGACAGAAGTTTGCACTAAATTTAAATAAAAAAAAAAATTACCCTGCAAAATCATAACCTTTCCAGGGGAAAAAGGTATCCAAAAGCCATAACAGATAAGCAAAACCTACCCAATTTCTTGATGTATGGCATCAGAAAGTTGCCGCGGTTTCATATTCTCGGCACCTGGACGGTTAAGTGCAGCTGATTCCTTCACCATTGATATAATATCGTTTCGCAGTTCTGCCTGCAAAATACCGTCTTCCAAGAATTAACACACCAACGCGTAACATTATGCCAAGAATTGACAATAGATCATTTGGGCATCACAGCATCTGATTTCATTGTTAAAATCTTCAACACCACCAGAAAACCAAACCTCAACTAATTTCGACACTAAAATTTGCCCTCTTCTTTTTTCGATTAGCCAAACCAATCGAATCGATCACCAAATAAATCCCAATTTTCCAAACTCAATCAACAGACAATACAAGACTAACTACAGTCCTGCAAAGATTCCACTTCTATTTTCTGGGCAGCAACCAAAAATTCCTAATTTTCTAATCTAATGCTTATTATCTAATCAGCAATCATATTAACAAAGTAATAAGTGCATAATATTAGCTCGAATCAATCCATAATTCCTTAAAGCAAATAATAATAATAATAATAGTAGCAATAGCAAAAAAGGAAAAAAGTTAACAAACTTAGCCTAAAAATATGATTTACATTATCTTTGAGTTTGCGAATAATCTTGAGACGAAGCTTATCGAAATCGCCGTCGTCCTTGAGCTTCGTTAACACTTGTTCCGCACTGATTTTCCTCGTATTCTCCGACATCATCAGTAGTAATATTCTTTTTCCCTTAATTATTAGTACTATCTATTACAAAAATCTGCACCAGAAAAAAAAGAATCACACACTTGATTGTGTATGTGCGTGTAATTGAGTAGTTTAAGAAAGATTTATGGGGTTTTGGTTTTGTCAGAGAATTGACGAGGAAAATAATGACTCGTACAACGAGGTTTGAGGAGTACTAGGAAATAAATAATAATAGGGGGAAGTAGGGAACGGAACAGCTGAGCTAATAACGTCCTACGTGCGTGTAATTTTCACTTAAGTTTTATGGGTTAATTTTTAAGTTAGCAATTACTTTTTAGATTCATTCGTGATGTATATTTAAGTGAGTGTTTTCTTATGAATGTTAGTTTCTAATCTAACTATATAGCTAAGTAATAGGTAAGTAATGTTGCCATTTGGCCAAAAAAAAAAAAAAAAACCATCCTGAGCTTTATTGTTTTTTTTTTTTTTTGCATTTTCTTTTTTAACTTGAAGGATGAGCAAATAAGTAATTTTTTAGATTACTAAAATCTGTCCTATTGCATATCCTATAAAAAATTTTGAAAAATTAAGACTCGTTTTTATTTAAAGAAATACTCTTACAAGATATATTTATAGTTTTCATATTCGCCAAACATTCACAATCAAGGAAAACAAAATTTAACGTCTAGAAAATGTTTTTCATAATAAATCTAACGTATAAAATATATGTGAAAAGATATTGAAATTCAACCACTTCTAACTCCTTAACTCTTGTATACCTGCTTACAACAATAAAGGGTACACTTACATATTTGCTGAACTATGACAAAGCATTTCACATTGTCGAACTCAAATTCTGGCACAAAAGAAAAAAAAAATTGAGGCATTTGGATCCATTGTATATAGGAACCAGAAAACCGACCAAAGAAAAAAAGGTATATCCGGGCGTGGTGGTAATTTTTCTCCAAAAAAGATCTGGTTTAAGTTACCGCCGAGGTTATCTTGTAATATACGCGTGCCTTTCACGATGCAGATTTTGCAATGACACAATCTAAGGTTACAAGGACTAGAAAACCATTGCTCAACCGGGAGGCTACAAACACACACAGAACCCATTAATCTGATCATAAAACAACCACACAAGACCCCTCTCTCCCCCCCCCCCCCCCCCCCAACAACCCTTCCCTCCCCGGGGGAACATCTGTATGCGCATCTGTCCCTACGTATGAACAATGCCACTAGTTACGTCCTTCACAAATAACTCAGGTAATTTGTTAAACAATCTCATCCACATCAAAACAATTCAACCAAAAACACCAAGGAGTCGTGCTTAGCAGAAAGATGTTATTGATTTCCCTTCAGCCTGAGGCCCTCTCCTTTTGACAATGCAATCAACAAGTACAGGATTCGGATTGAGCACCACCGTATGCCTTCCTAAGTTCATCAGTCAGTCTCAAGCCTATCCTAAAGAAATGGACAATTATCATATCCTATACAAAGGATTTGTTCCTAGTTAAAAATTTTTGAAACAATGAGAATATGTATCTAAAGGTTTGGGTAGGCAACAGTTAATTATCTGTACAATTTTGTTACCACCCATAGAAAATGTACGAAAAAAATGTATCTAAAGATTCATATTATAGGTCATGACTATAAATACAACATTACAACAATTAACTCGCAGTTCCAGGAATTTGAAAATAAGTAATAACTCCATAGCAAGGCCATTTTGCGCAAAACATAACAAGTATAACTCAGAATATTTTGGTCTCATCACTGTGCTAAGTACTGCGGTCCTTTCTTGGAAAAGGGTAGTTATCGTCTTGGAGATCTGTGACGAAGTCTCTTCGTTGAACTGCTGCCCAACTTCCTGCAAATTTCATGCATTGTTATTACAAACAAATCTTCATTGCAAGGATGACCATTCATGGAAAAATGCGGATAGGCTTACACATCATCAGAATGTGCAGCTTTAGCTGATGACTTCTGAATTTTGGAGGATGGCACAGCACCCTGTCAGATAAAGCGTCACAGCCCATGGGTCAAATCTAAGTAATTGCAAGCAAAGGAAACAGGAAATATAGAAAATCAAAAGGAGCAGATAAATAGAATAAGACAAATCAGGTAGGTAATGTCAGTCAGTTTGAAGTATTTTCAGTTCATTTGCCAACATTTTAATTGTAGAATTTCATATTTCTCCATCTACTAGAACATTTGTGTCCCAATTCCAACCAGATAGATCATATGGTTATAATCATATCTGATATCTTCACTGGGCAGAAAGTCTTTTAAAGAAACTGCAGATCTCACAAAAACTGAAACAGAAGATCAGCAGAGCTGTAGTAACATTCATGACTTTCATAGCTAGTATAACAATCTAGTCTGTTCAAGTCAGGGTCTACCGTAAATAACTCAAGAAACAAATCAAGCAACTCCAATGATGTCCTTTAGGAAGGGAGCTTCCAAGAAAGTATGAATTTACAAAAGCCTGGTTTAATAAAAACCCACCCCGTCCATCTTTACAAACTGTGTCCATCATGCAATATATGAAATATTTTATTCATTTACTAAGTACTAAAATTTCATAGGTGCACAGAATACTAACCGAATGATATAGTTTCTTGTTGCATCTGCTATGAGCTTCCAGGTACTCTTCATATGTCTAACAACAAAAAGCGATCATCAGGCGCCAAATTTAAACTGAAAGACACAGTACTCTTAAAAGAATATTCAGGGAGAATATAACCACAATACGAAGAACGAAATGCATCTCATAAGCAAACTAGGCATAATAATAACATGAATCCAACAACATTCAAATGAAACTATCACGAAGCAATGGTCTACAAAATTTAAATTAGAAATTTACAAGGTACCATATGAATCCAACTACCAGTTACACAAGTGCATTTCCAATGCAAGCAACATGAACAGTATCTTGTGATCTAATATTTGCTTACCATTGCTTCCCCCTCCCCCCCCCCCCTCTTTTTTTCTCTCTTCCCTCTCTTCATAGTGTCCTAATCCTTATATTTACACAGGTACAACAGGCATTTTCCAAGAAATTAAATCATTTTAACAAGAATAAAATACTGTAGAAGTATTTTTCCCAAATCATCAGTTTTAACAAAACTAACCATTTCCAGGAAATCATCTTCAGTCAAACTACTAGTAAGAGGGCTCCTTTCAGTTGACTGTCCCCAAGCAACAAACTGAGCAGATGTATTGCTGTCCATGCATATATTTCCAAGGCCCCCACCTGCAAAAGGCCATGCTGACTGTGAGGAATTATTTTTGCCCAGAAGGGACAACCAAATTCTGAGGAAATATACCACTTGATCTCTGATGTCCTTGGGGAAATCTACTAACATCAGCTTGATGCTGGTAAAGTAACGAGGGATAAAGTGAGGGTGCCATATGCATTGGAGGCATAAAGTCTTCAAATCTTAATGAACTAGAAGGTTCAACACAAGGCCTCCTCAAAGGAATATCATCCTTGGAAAATTCAGCCCTACATAATCTCGGGACGGCATATAAAACTTGTTAATAAATAATCTATAGTATGCTCATATTCAGAATTGAAAATTTGTTAACCTTTTCAAACTGACATCCACATCATTCTTCCCATCAAGAAGTTCGCAAAGGGCTTCACCAATATCCTGAGGTAACTCCTGGGAGATCAAATAAATCAAAGTCATCTAACCAAAAGATCTCCCAACTGACCAACAGACAGGCAATTTTACAAACTAAAAAATAGATGGGGGCAAGTGGAAGAAACCATAAATCATACCTGGCAATCTCTACTAATTTTAACAGGTTTATACTGATTTAACGGATTTTTTAGATGAAGAGTCTTTTGAAAAGGCAAATCATGTAACTGTAGCCATTTAACTTTAAAAGTGCGACCCCAAGGATTATTTCCACCAGTTCCTTGGCTCCAAACATGGTCTCGTCTCCAACCAATGGAAGACATCATTTGGGCATACCCTTGGAAGAACCCACTCATGTTGACACTGAAAATTAAAATGACTTTGCCAGAATTCTGCAAAATAAACACAATCCTTCTTTAGAGAAAAATTGGGACGTCTACATGAATGTTCCAATAGACTGAAAGGAATCCTTACATGAAAGGCTTCTTCAAGAATAGGCTCATTCATGACTTGAGTAGCCCAAATTCCCTTCTTAATTGACAACTCAATATTTTGATGGTTCAAACTCTTGATAATGAAATATCTTGTATTGCATGGTTTACCCCTTATAGTTTCACTACAAGTTTGACGCTGTTCACAAGAGTGACCTTTCTCTTCTGCTCCATATTGACAGCCATCCTCATTGGCTCTATAGCTATGGCTCTCTGACAAAACTAATACCACTTTATTCATTGTAATGGCTTATGCAAGGGACAAAAAGTCTAATAAATTTTTTTATTCACAGGTTCAAGACCTCAAGTTCATGGCAATTTTAGTAACCACAAACAAAAGAGTTCTCAGCTATGAAGTTGCAGACTCAACATAACACAAAATTACATCCATTAATCTTCCGAAGTTAAAGGGAGCTTCAGGAATAGGTTACAGCACAGAATAACAAGAGCATTGACAAAACCAATGTTATTATGAACTATTAATATTTTACCAAAATAATTTAGGTTCCCCCCACCCCCCAAAAAAAAAAGAAAAAAAAATCTAAGAACATAGAAATGTATCTGTCAATATCAGCTTTCATATCAAATATCTCAACTAGACAGTGCTAATTTGCTACCTTTCTATCCCCAACCAAAAACCCAGCCTTAGGGATTTTGGATAGGAGCCAAAGTTACTTAACAGGGGATCAAATCCATGCTGGAGGTTAGAGCCAGCTTCTTGCACCTATCCAGGTTGTTCTAGATGATTACTTTTAGGGCTTTTGACCATGGTTCTGAGTCATTACTTGAATCTGGGTGAAGACATGAAGTAGTGTAAAGTATTAATCTAAATTGAGAAAACAAGAACACTCAATGGTAATTGGGCCAAATACACAAATCTTAACAGGAGGACCCACGTTGGACAATTAAAGTTCAGCAACTCGATCCCAAAGAACTTTTTAAATACTAGCAATCAATCAGACATTTGACAAAGCTAGCCGTATCCTAGTTTCAGAAAATTCACGAATCTGACATCTAGACAAAAACCCCCTTCCAGGTAACATAGACGAAATGTATCTGTCATAAAGTCAATAACAGATTTCATGTCCTCAACCCAAAAGTGCTAATTGTTATCTTTCCAACCCCAATCAAAACGCAGCCTTAGGGATTTCGGATAGGAGCCAAAGTTACTTAGCAAGGAATCAAATCGATGCTGAAGGTCTAGAGCCAGATTTTTGCACCAAATCCAGTTGTTATAGGTAATCATTTTCAGGGATTTTGTCTATGGTTCTCAGTCATTACTTAAATCTGGGTAATACATGGAGAAGTGTAAAGTAGAAATCTAAATAGAGAAAAACAGAACACTCAATTGTTAATTGGACCAAATCCACAAATCTTAACAGGAAAAACTAAGTTGAACAACTAAAGTTCATCAACTGGAACCCAAAGAACTATTAATATTTAGCAATCAATCAGACAATTGACAAAACTTTCATCTTTTTCTCTGATTTTTCTTACCTTTTCTAGATGGAAAAATGGATAGTTGTTGGATATAGTGACAATGCAAAAATACTGGTCAGAAAGTCCTGAAGTAAAATTCAAAACTCAAAAAAAAAAAAAAAGCTTTCTCAGAATCTGATACATCTCAAGAAAAAATAGAATTGCAGAGATAAAAAGAGAATGACAGTGAATCAAAAATCCATTATCAGCAATTTTACAACTTAATCAACTAATATGAGAATACTCTTTTTTTCCATTTTTGGAAAAGGGGGTAAATTATGTTCTAGAATGCTTCCCGAAAACTCCAACCAACAATAGCACACACATAATCATGAAAAATCAGAAGTCACGTGCAGCACAATCATCATAGTACCACTGACATGTAAAGTATTAGAATCATTCGTACCAGGACCATCCAAATTCCACATGTCGTTTTTCCATTCAGTCACTGATGAATCAACTACAGATGCATTTTCCTTGGCAGTGTCAGATGACATGTCTTGTTGACCACCAAAATGATCAGGTAGCAGAGTAAAGGGAAACTGAAGTTGATATCACGGAATATCATTACGATGTCAGAAGCTAGAAAAAAAAATGGAAATTTTCAAAAAATCAAGGCAAAACAAACAGTGAACACATTCTGAGAAGAACCTTGTAAACACATCGATACTAGTGGAATTATTAACAAAAGCTCATGGCAAAGTAAGATGGCAACACATGAAGTCTTGACCATAAAAACATTGTTAGGTATAATGTTGTTAGTTATACTACTACAGATGCCAGGAATGACACACTATTATAACAGTCATACTTCCCAAGCAATCAAAATCAGACAAGCATGAAAGTGATAAAAATTCTATCTATACTATTCTAAAGCGAACATTCAAGGAAAGCTGAGGGCCAAAAATGAAAAATTTCGTATAGAAGTTCGTTGGTAAGCCAATGCTCCTCAATATCAGTACAAGGCATTCTCTGAAAACCCTATAATCAAGGAATTGTTAATAAGCTACAGCTGTGAAATTTGCAGCATCAGCCATGCAGAACAAATTCTAAATGGGCCCCTTTATAGCTAAACCCCTTCAAATTTTCACAGACAAGAACTAAGGCTGACTTTGATTCCCCAATAATTAAAAATTGTAGCCTACTGAAGCTACATTTAACCTAATAAAATTAAACCTACGTTTCTTTAAAAAAAAAAATCCTATTCCATTTCATTTGAAACAGAGTATAAAACACAATATAAGGGAACTCTCATCGCCGTCTTGTTTCTAGCAGTTTCCAAGTTCCAATAACCTGATTTAGTTAGAAAACTTTAAATTGAAATATACTCAATGTTAAACAATTTCCACCTCAACAAGCCCCTCGACACGACAACATTTCCATAATTTTCCTCTCTCTTTCTTGTTAAAATTATTAAATCCTTTCCATCCTTTTCCAATTTTCGGTAACACTCATTTGCTCCATAAATTTCCTACTAATTAAAGCCATTTTTACTAATTTTCAACAATTCCCAACTCTAGTCCCACGATCGACTCATAAACCCTAAATAGAGAAAAACCCCATTTCCATAATAACCACCAGGAATTAACCAGAAATAGCCAAAAAATCACCAATCCAATAATTCATTCACTAACCCCTATTTAAACATTAACAACAGCAAATTAACACCTATAGAATACCCTTTTTTTTTTTTTACATGCTTTAAACGAATATGCTAATCATCCCAATAAAAACTTAAAAAGAAAAAAACAGAGCAGAAAATTTTTATTCGTACATATAAATGTTAAAATAAATTCATAAAACAGTAGTTAAATAGTTGCAGGAAAACAGAAAAGCGTACCCAATTTGAGCGGCGAGTGAACGAGAAAAAAAAAATTGGGGAATTTGGGTAGGAGCGAAGAGAGAGAAAGTGAGTGTACTTTTTTCTGGGAAGATTTTTTTATTTTTTGATAAAGCTGTATGCCCTAGTTTTTTATCTCCAGTAATACTAGTGGGAAAAAAATTAGTAATGTTTTACGTTGGTGAATCTGGACCCTGATAATGTTTTTCTTTTCTGAAAAAGAATTAAATATAAAGGTCATGATGGATTAGTGTTAATAAAAACCCTAAAAATCGATCTGAGTACGAACTACCTAGTGTGAAATTATTTAACGAGTATTGGAAAGTATCAACCTCTTAAGACCAAAATCTCTGTTGATTTTTTTTCTAAACCGAAAAATAATACCGAAGATCATGTAATGAATTTTTTTAACCAAATTACATGACCATGGAAATATGAAAAAATTTTGGTATAACATTTATAGAATTTAGGGGGCGTTTAGTAAGAGGGTATCGGAATTGAAAATGGAAATCAGCTCCATAGTTGTTGTTTAATAATTAGTAATTAGAATCGGAAATGGACATCAAACCTCCAAAATTTGAGATTTCACAAAACTCGACCAAATTGATAAGTTTTGGTGAAAATTCATCAACGATTCCTGCATCTAGACGTTTGCATGGACTATTCGGATGTCCTTAACCTCATTTGAATATCATCCGCAGCAATTTTGCATGTTTTACGCATGGGGATGTTTTGTTGATTTGCAGATATGATTTTAATTTCTAGCAAATCAAATAGTAATTATAATAATGATACTCATTTTAAATACTAAACTAAACAAATATATTGAAATCGAAATATAGTACTTATGCCCCAATGTACAGACATTTTGCACCTTTTTTATAAAAAATTGAAAGGATGGGAAGGACCAAATGATATGGGCAATTGAATGGTGTTTTGAAGGAATAATTAAGATCGTAATTATTAGGTTATATTTGATTGTCTTACAAACAACGCCTCCGTCTCTACTTATATAGTAGTAATAATAATAATAATAATAATAATCCGTAATAAAAGTACACAAGAAATACTGTAGCAGCTTTGTTTTCTGGCACGTGGCATATCTGCCTAAAAGTCATTTCATTGCGGAGTGAATATTGCGTGCACCACGCGCTCCACGTTACGTGCTATGTGTTGCACTAGAACCAATCACACATCGTCAAATAATACAAAGTTTGACCCACTATTATCACATGGCGATAAATTATTGGTTCTAGCACACCACGTGGTAATGCACGTGGTGTATTGTGTACTTTTCCTTTCATTGCGTTGCTTCTTCCTCACTTCGACCAGCAGGTTCATTGGTTGGCTATTTTTTTGGACTTTGTGACTTTTTAAATCTTTTTCCTTAGGCCTTTCTTTTTGGGCCTTGCTAAACTGTTTTCCATTTCTTTTGGGCTTTGCTCTTCGTAAGCTGTTGACCTAGATTAATGTACGAAATTGTTATCATTAAATCAAATGATATTGGAAGGCAGATTGGATACTTTACAAAATATGTAAGTTCTTATCTTCTAAAATGTTCTAATACCTTCAGAGTTTATTAAGTTCTAAATTGTCTACTATTGTATAAGTTAATATCTTTTTCCTTTGCCAATTCTTAAATATTTAGTTGGACTTTTTTTGTTGCCTTATTTTTTCCCCTCCTTTTATCAAAATAAAGAACAATGCTTAGCTGATACATGAGCATTTTAAATTGTTAATAACATATCTAGGATTGTGTGCTACTTGGAGTGAAATCGCAGATTCTTACTGTGGCATCTTAATGATAAAGTTGGAATAGTTGCAGTTTTGAACATATATAATTGTAGTGAGATGATTTAATTATTTGTAGTTTATTTCCTAAATTATTAGTTTAATAATAAATGTTGATATTACATGGCCATTACAAAACACAAAACATAGGTTTTAAGAATTGCAATTTAGATCGCATGGCAATAGAAGCACAATTGCATCTTGAGTGGATATAACTGCAATGGGTGGGCAAAAGATGCTCTTAAGCTAATTGCTTTTAGTTTATGGATGCTTTTCAAATGTTAAAAGCTTAATTTTTAATGTGGCCTTTTCATAATTGAATTTCTTGACTTTCTTATGCACTTTTAATGTTAAGTTTTGAATTTTTTATGGGTTGGTTTAATAGACCAGCATCTTTATAACTAATGAAGTTGAAGGTAACTGGAATTTGACTAAATAAATGCAATAGAATGGGTTCTTTTTTTTTTTTTTTTGGCAGTCTTTTTTACAATATTAGTTTAATAATGAAGTTACATATTACATGTCAATTACGACTTACAAGAGAACATCAAGTATTTAAAGCTGCAAATTGAAAAAAAAAATTGTAATAAAGTGATTTAGTTCATTACAGAATAATAATTGTTTTTATGCTTCCAATAAAAGTTTGCTGATGATGGTATATAAGATTCCATGATGGTTGAAGGACATCTACATATTATTGCCGTTACAGATCATTCTGTTAATAACTCAATTTTAGGCTTTAAATCCTTTTAAATGTTATAAACGCTCAATTTTTTTGTGAACTTGACAGAGTTAAATTTTTTGATGGACCCAAGCTGTGCCTTGGCCAGCGGATCCGCCTAGTCTACATATTTAACACGTTGTACCTTTGAGCTGTATAACTATTTGTACAATTTTTTTTTTGTAAGTATTTTTGTGCAAATTGTTATTCATCTTCCTATAGTTGTTGAAATTACATGACCATAAATTTTGAAGAGGTATATCATTGGCTTTGGAAAAAGTCCAAAAAGAGTTTTTCTTTTCTTTTTTTAATAATTTAGTTATATTTTGTTAATCATCAAACAAATGAACTTGGAGTAGCTCAATTAATGAGGAGCAAAAATTGGCTCAGACGTAAAACTAATATTTTTTCCTAGGTCATATATTAGGATTCAACTCTCATTATTATCACTACCTCATTGAATGGATATGATAAAAATGTTGTCAATTAATTGGCCAATAGCTATAATCTTTTCAATATCCTCTAAGAATAGAAGTTTATGATCTGCAAGCAGTAAACATATGTTATTTATTTAAAAGCAGCTCTCAACCAAATTAACGTAGGGTTTGTTTATCAATCATTCTTGCACGTCTCCTTAATTACCATTTTCTTGATGCTGTTTCCTTATTCTCATCACCAGCACTTGATGCATAATATCATATTTGGTAAGTCTTTTATTTTTTTCATCTTTTTTTTTTTTGTTGGGTAAAGTTTTTTCTCATCTATTTTAGATGGAAATAATTTTGGTAAATCTTGATAGAGGGTTAGAGTACTAGCCCGTAGGCCAAGCTAGCAAATAAGAAGCAAGGCCTACAGTCAGAATGAAAGGTGTGTAGAGGATTTGTTTTTCTCACTTTAAGATGGGAGAGAGAAAATAATTTTACCATGGCATCAATTTTCTTTTTTCCAGTTGTCGACAACTGATTAAACACCATAAATCCCAGCCAAAATTCGGGTACATGATTCAGGTTTTACAATCGTCAAGAAAACGAATCCATTTCTTTTATGTTGTTCAAGTATTTCTGCATTTTCACTTGTCAGAAATTGATTGTCAGGGCTTAGCAAAGATATCGGTTTCTAACATAATTAAGTATTACCTTAAATAGATTACTTCCATTACAATCACGTGAAGAATTGCAAAGATTAAGCAACCCTCTACCGACTAAGAAAACCATTTTATATAATCAACAATAAGAAAAGTTTCAGCATTAAATATATTAAGCAGCTTGATAGGTAAATTTGCCATTCTCTTTCTTCTGTCATTTGTTAAGATTTGACTCTCATCGCTACAATTTGCAGCACCTATTCTGCTACATTGATGCACCAACAAATGTATACTAATCTGCAATTGAACAATAAACTTTGTTCTTATAATTTGCATCCTTAAGTGCACATGAACATGCTTTCATGTTACCTCATCTGATAAATAGAGAAATATTTCTATGAAGAAAGGAGGGAAAATTAGGTATTCATGATAAAATTAAGGTATCAAATGACTTGTAAGATTATTTCGCTAGATAATTATTATGTATTATTGACCCCATTATTATGTAATACTCTTGTCTCCTCCATTACCAAATAAGGTTAGCCCCTTGTGAAAGAACCAATTTTTTTTTTTTTTTTGACAAGAAAGAACCAATTATTTTATAGCACATTTCTTGAAATAGCTAATTGATTGCGGGAAGAAATAGAGTCATTAAGAGAATTAATTAATACTGTAATCTCACCTAACTTAATACCTAATATAGGTCAAGTATGCCCCTTCTTTATTAATTATGAATAGTTTTTTTGTATAAGACAAATAAATCCATTTGACCTAGATGTCTGCACGAGAAGTGATAACGTCATTGATGAAGTATAAAGAGTTGTATGTTAAAAGAAGAATGTATTAAAATGGAAAATGGATCTAGTTATACCCAATGTAAAAATAATTTAAAAACCACTCGATAATATTTTTTTTTATGAAATAGGAACATTGCGAATTCCATTATTAGGAGCTCGCCTATTGAAATTTAGGTAAGTATGAGAGATGAAAAAATAGCAAAATAGTTAATAAAAAATGTGTCAACACTCTCTTCTTTCCAAGATGTATTAGCATCTGTTTTCATTTGTTATGTCATCTGTGTTTAAATATTCAGATGCAGACTTCTATCAGTTTCACTGTCTTATTCAATGGCCAATTTTGCTGCCATAGCAAAAAGATTGCATATCTTTATATTTCTCAATATATTCCCTAATCTTCCAGAAATTAGTATTACTTCTGTCTACAGTAATGATTTTTTTAAGGATCAATAATATGATAGTGTGACTGTTGTTTGTTTTAGTTTTTAAATTGTTGACTTATTAGCAGTCCCCATATTATTATTACTTGCAACTAAACTCTAAGCGATTATTTTACCCAATGATACCCTTATTCTATTAAGCTGTTATATACACAACTTTAAATACTAGCAAGAAGCATCCTGAGATGGCCCAAAGAGGCAGAGAGTGCTTTATGTACTGTGGCATTTTATTGTGCCTTCAAAACTTTTCGTGACATAAGTTTAACAAGGCACAATGGGAAAGTGCTTCAAAAATTTAAGTGCCTTAAAAAAGTGGTATTGTGACATTTTGACGTGCCTCTATAAGTTGTTTTTGTTGTAGTGCTGGGATAAGAGCATGAATCTTAAATGAGTCATGTTAAATGTATTGTCACAGATTAGTAAAGAATTGCGACAAATCTCAGATGACAAGAAATTTATTCAAAAGAATGTTGAAAATTTTCGTAACAAATTCAGGCTCTTGATAACAAACACAACCATTGAAAATAATATGAGGACAACAAGAAAAGACAAATTTTTGGCTCAAAAACACTCGCATTATGTAGGGAATGCAAATGCAAAAGTGCTCTCACTGAGATATGATTGTTCAAGGAAACGTGAAAGGATGAAACAAGACTTTATTAATGCAATAATCGCAAGAATTACATATAAACCTGCCCCATATATATTGAGCTTATAGTAGATTAATTCTAATAATGAGCACATATGTCTAATGTCTTATTCAACCTCAAAATCAATGTCTTCTAATATGAATGCGCGTGTGTGTATACACACACACAATGCTTGATGTTTTGATCTTCGTATACGCATAAAAACTCAAATCTAGATATTTACAACAGTTATGGGAAAGGTTCTACTATGTATTGTCATATACTTAGGAAAACTGTAACCACAAAGGTATATCGCCAACATGTGTCATTACAAAATGCAATGATAGAGCACGGTAGAAATAATTGCCAACTTAATTATTACTTTGATTTGTAGCTCGTGTTATGTCATGGCATTTTGACCTAATTTGGACCCATAAAACATTAATAATTTTAAAAAAAATAAAATTGAATGAATTGCTTGAATATAGACATAGGTTCATAATCTGATTTGGACCATGAATTGTCCAAACATGCCATGTCTCAGTCCCAATGTGGCTGATCATTCTGTCGGACCAGCTACTAATCATCGCCTTAGTAAACTATTATCTCACCAACTAGCTAATCAGATGCGAGCCCCTCTTTAGGCAGATTTTTCCTTTTGCTCCTCAGCCTATGGGGTATTGGCAGTCATTTCCAGCTATTCTTCCCCACTCAAGGATAGGTTCTTACGCATTATCACCCCTCCGATTATATTTGCACTGAATCCGCGACTAGATGATTGTGTGAGACAGTTGTGAATAAAATTCATTAAAACACAATTGGCAAAGTAAAGTTGTCTGACTATTTACATTTACAAATCGCACAAGGTTAAGAGGGAGATTTCCAACCACTGTTATTGGCTTTTGTTAATAATCATTGTTCTTGTTTGTAGCGTATAGCCGGACGATCTGGTTAAAAAACTCTCGAGCATCTTAAATTAGTGACGGCTTGAAAGAATGCATAGCTGATTTTGGAAATCATAGCATGACAGTTTGACCGTTTTCTTGGCAAATTGGCAAATCATAGTCATCATGATAAGATATTTAAACCCCTTAAAAGAAAGTAGTTGACCTTAAATCTCCGAGATTTTACAAATTTGTCGGTTTGATTGATCAGTTGGTTATGTATGATGAGGTTCAATTATATGCAACAAATGAAATTTAAGAAAAGTAAGTGAAAACAAAAAGAAATATTAGAGCTAACCAGACTGGTAGTCTAATTTTTCCTTTTGGGTTCAATTAACTAGCCAATTTGGTAATTGAATGATACTAATTTTTCTGAGTTTTCTAGTTGGTTCAAGTTTTCCAAATTACTTTTTTAGTCTAAATATAATAGTATTTATCATACCAATTATAGATATAATAATGTTACTGAATTATACGATCGATATATGTTGATTTCATGATTGTGAGTTATTTGTAATTTTATAACACGAAAATGTTTGAAACTCTATCATATATATATTTTTTATTTGTAGTAAAAGAAGTTCGACAAATTCTCTAAATTTACCATGAACTTTTTGATGCCTTTTTGTTTCCCTTCATTGTGATGTCGTCACAAATATTATTCTGAATTTTTAATGACAGTAATTACTATATGCTAGAAAATTCGTGTTATACTGCAAATTCTTTTGATGATAATACTTATTTTTGAAATGCATAATTTTTTTTAGGAAGATAAGAACTTCTCATTGTTGTGTTACAACATTTTCATTCCTGTCCTAATAAAAACAAAACAAAGGTCCCACGATTTATGCAATAAAAAATTGAAATTTAAAAAAAGAAAAAAGAAAAATGGTTAGTTCTCTCCCAGTCAGCATTTATTTCTATGTAGCTTATGAACACGTGAAAGTCTGAGCACCCCAAATCTACAGTTCTAAAAACAAATATAGAGTTGTGAACAATAATTGCTTGTCACTCCAATCATTTTCTCCAAATCTACAAAAACTTGGAATTGGGTTCCTAACATTTCCAAGTAAACTACTATGCTACGTATGTACAGCCTTCTTTACTGCCATTCTGCCACCTTTTTAAAGAGCAGAAGATTACAGCAGCAAGTGCGACAAAGGCATTTGATCAATTGATTTTAGTCCCCCCTAAACAAACAACCAAAAAAAAGAAGGTAGAAGAAAATAGCCATTTGATTATCCTAGCCATGTTTTCTCAGTGGCTAAGCGACCAAGATGAACTTTCCAAGTTCATTTCAGCTCCTAGTTGTGATCAACAGCAGACAATGCAAAAAAATACATTGCTAGTGAATGTTGACCCTCCCTATGATAAGTTGGATGTTAGTGTTACCAATACCAAGCCCAAACAGAGCCGTCGCAGGAAGCTAAGTGATTTGGACAATACTGAGGAGAGCCCTACTGATTACATCAAGAAGATCATACATAGAGATGTTGAAAGGCAAAGAAGGCAAGAAATGGCTGGCCTTTATGAAAAGCTACGTTTACTGATCCCATCTGAACATCTCGAGGTAATATACTCAATCAGTTCAGTTTTTTTTTTTTTTTTTGGTGAATATTCATGTTAGATTATGAGTTCACATCATTTCCTGGTTTTGGTTTTACTAGGGAAAGCGGTCAATATCGGATCATATTCATGCGACTGTGAAATATATAAATCATCAGGAGAAGAACTTAGACGAGCTGAAAAACAAGAGAGATAAGCTCAAAGAATGGTTGCTCAATCCAACATCTTCCAAGGTTGCAGAGAATCGATGTTCAGATGTTTTCGAGCAGCATACTATAACAGTTAAAACTTGTAAGGCAGGGATGGAGATCACAGCGACTAGTGGAATGAATGGAGATCTTCCTCTTTCCAGAATAATCAACATTCTTATTTTAGAAGGCATGTCTATCAAAAACTGCATTTCAACAAGAATACAAGAAAGACTACTCCACATTATTGAGTCAGAGGTACTGCTCTAAAGTCTAAACTTTCTCACAGTTTTGTGTCAAATTTTTTGTGTACATTTTGCTTTCCTAGTTGAGAAAGTCAAACATAATCCAACGAGACTTCCTAATAATGCAGGTGAATGAGGAGAGAAGCATAGATCCAAATGAGCTGCAAAAGAAATTGATGGAGATAATATGCTGTCAATGAGTTAAAGTACCACCATTAATTAAGGTCTCTTTTCTTCCTTAGTAGGAGAATATGTTGAGACTTATGTTTGATGTTGAGCTAAATAGGGTGATGGTAACCATAGAATACCAGAAAATACTATCCATGTGTTTGAGTAGTTGGACAAGAGATATCTTTTAAAACATTACTAGTTGTGATGTCTTCAATTTCTTGTAAAGTTTTGTCTCCTCTTTACTGTTTGAAATAGAAGAATTCATTGCATGTGGCTACTCGGGATATATCTCTGCAAAGAACTAATTGTATACATAGTTAGGTTACACGCTAAAAATAGAAGTTTTTGAAGAACGAAACAAGTTATCAATAAATTTATCAAGTTTTTTTTTTTGTAAAGCATATGTTTAATTACTTAATTCTGTATCACGATAGCAATTTTCTTGTCTAAAGACACCTTATGTTTTTAGGTAATTGTGTGTGAACTATTGGACATTAACTATTGCATACATACAAGTGTGCCAATGTTTTTTTACGAACACCTCATAATAATCCTTCTCCCTCATCCATGAAGTCATGCTCCAAGCGCCGCGAAGAGCCATGACATACTGGTGAAAATACGAGGGGATTGAAAAACCACACTTGAGGGCTGCAAAACTCAAACTTAAATAGTATTCTCGGCCTTCTGAGAAAGTACAGAAATATCAACTCCAAACCGGACCAGTTAAGCTCTACCTGATGAGGATATGACAGATAGTTACTATAATCATGGAATAATTGCGACACTAATCTTACAAACACTTATTCTGATAAATGATGGTAATGTACGAGAAATAGTCTCATAATTATACCCAAACTTCCGCAACGAATCTAGCACGGGAGGCCAGTATTCAAAATGGACTGCATCATTGAGGTTGATCATCTTTAGATGAGACTTTAGTACGGTAAACAATTTTCTTGCACAGTTAATAACGTTTTACCAAACCTGGAAATCATTTAGCAAATTAGGTTCCCCGGCAATTCGTTTTCAAAATAATCTTATGATATTAATTGGAAACTACAAAAAGCAAAGCAGTATCATGATGGATGTTGTTGACATGATTCTCAAATAAGTAATGTCGAATACCAAAATCAACATCCAAAATCTGCTGTAGGTCCAATGAGCCCATAATGATTTGATTTTCAGTAAAATAATTTATTTTATTTGTTTTCGTGTAGCTGTTTCTTGAACTTATTCTAACCTGATATACGCTCATTGGTCCCAATATGTCAAGTTGCCAATCGGGCTGTATCTTATTCAATCTTTATATTTATTTTCAATTTGATGCCTTCTTCCTTGCAGCTAAGATACATAATACTGTCTATACCTGTAGAAATTTTGCGATACGCATAAGGAAATGTGCTTGCTATTAATGTTTATACTATCTATAACAAAATCTATGGATGGATGGTGTAATATTATTTTAGGAAAAGATTACATAATAATAATCATGCATTATTGTCACGTGCGCCTTCAATAATGCAAGTTTTGAAATCATATCTGTTTCAGAAAATAATTATTCTGACCAAAGAAGTAAGTTTAAATATAATAGACTGACCCACTTATCCCGTCATTATCCAGTCGTAATAAAATTAAAATAAATGATTAACTGTGTTAACTGAGATTTATAGAAAGTATGTAAGCAATAAAGTTAAATAATGACTGATTTGTCTTTGCTGGTTTCAACAGTTTTAATTCGACCTTTTGAGTTTTTAACAATTTCAATCTTCAACTTGGTTACTCTTTATTGATGCATGGTCATAAGGCGCACGCTTTTTTTCAATGTCTTAAAGAATTCAATCAATTTTGGTTTTCCTATCACCTTATATTTTGTACTACTAATAGAATGCACTATGATTTTGTACTTTTTTTTGACAAGAAAATGCTTTGTGATTGGGCAAATATTATTTCGTCTTGTTGATTCCGTTAATGTTAAAAGAAGCCTCTAGGAGTAGAATCTTTTTCTTTGCAATTGCATTTTTTTTTTATCTGTGCATCAATTACAACCTTATAATTGTTGTTAATTGAATTTTGTACGATGCAGTAAAAGAACTTATCCAGATTTTAAATTTTGATGGTAAATAATGGTAAACTGTTAAACTACATTTTATTATGTATTCACAATTGATCTTATTCTCACCTGTGATTAGCCTCCAAAGCAACAGTGCCTTCAGTTATGTCGTTGGCAAAAGGGGGAATTTCAGTTTTAATCCCTTAGGTTTTGGACTTGTTTTTCTTTAGTTCTTTATTTTTTTTATTTTTGGCACATTCAATCCTTATCGATCTTTTCTAGGATTCCTTATCACGCCGTACGTGGAGATCATCATTTTCTAGTACTTCATTTTAGTCTCTCATCTTTTAGCTTTGATGCACATGATCGCTCATGTTTCAGCAATTTTAACATTAATATGTCAATAATTCTTTCCTCAAATATCATTGTTGCATAGAGAAAAGGGAACAAAAGCATATTGAAACAAATAACAAAAATAAAAGCCAAAAAAATGTTATTAGTGGAATAAAAGAGACTAAATTGAACCTAGTACTAAACATAAAGGACAAAATGTAAAATCTGCACTTTAAAAACTGATCTCTATAGGAAGAAATCTAAAACCAGTCCACAGTCATTTTCTCCAAGATCCTCAAAAACATTGGACCAATAATCAACTTCTTCACAACTTTTCCATCTTTGGCCCAAAAAGGACTTGATATTTTATCTAAGAAAACGTTTTCAATTAAACATGATGAGCTATTCACTTCCTCCAAAAAGAGTAATTCCTAAGATTGTGATCATTTTTTGAATTAATTCTACAAATGGGATACTTTTGCCGGGGGTTTCTGGCACTGTGATCATCGCATTCCAAAAATGCGATGTCTAAAGAGACATCGCATTCCAGGAATGCGATGTCGCGTGCCCGCTGACCGGGCTGCAAAGCTGCAGCAAACAGCAAAGCTGCAGCAAAGTGTTTGCTACAGCTTTGCAGGTCACGGGAGAGAGAGCGCATTCCTGGAATGCGCTCTCTCAACGCTTTATACCGACTCCCCCAATTCATCTGCTCTAGTTTTGCAATCTTCATTCATTCTTCATTTTTGCTCTCCGGTTTCTACAGCTTTGCAGCCAGTGGTCGTTGTTTTCTTCCTTCAATTTTGTGTCCATTGTTTGCTCCAGATTCACTTGCTGCTGGCCCCCCAACAACAATGGTGTTTTGCTGCTGCTCTTCGCTCTTGAAACCAAGCCAAAAATCAATCGGATATTGGTTAGTTTTTCTACATTTGTATTTGTTATAAATATTGTTATACATTTGGTTAGTTTATTATGTGTATTACAGTTTATATGTTAATGTTTTGTGATATTAATTTGTGATGTTGATTGAACATATGAATTTCTAAATCATATGAAAAATCTTCTATGACAAGCTACATTTTTCACTTCTTATGCACACAAGCGCCACATGAAAATTAGAAAAAAAAATGAAGTGCGGTGACTATAGCAATCAATAATATCTCAAATATGCAAGGTTGAAATTTATATAAGCCTATAAGAAGTGAAAATTTGCAATACATTTATATAGAAACTTTCATCGTATGACTCAGAAAAATATACTTCAATCAAAATTTTCCTATTATGTAGAATAGGTTTGCCTCATGGGACATGTATATAGCTGATCTAGATGAAAATTGGAGACCATTTTTTAAAGGCGAGACAATTTAGTCCACACAACTTGATAAAAGGATAAAAAACGTTTTCCAAATCTACAAGTGTTTAAAGACAATCTATAACAGCAACCACTTATTTTCATTAAACTTATATATGAAAAAATAAAAACTAAGTGTAACATAACATAGCTTTGAAATAAGGGGGGAAAAACAAAAGGTAAGCAGCTGATAAGTACTTGTCTTTTTCCAAATCTTTTCTTTTGAAATCGACCATAACTAATTTCTATTGACCTAAACGACAAATAAATTATTCTCTAAAAAGAAAAAATTAATATGAGGAGCAAAAATGCTTTGAATTGAGGGAAAAAGCAGAAGGTTTTGTGATGTTAATTTATGTATATTACAGATTATATATTAATGTTTTGTGATGTTAATTTATGTATATTACAGATTATATGTTAATGTTTTGTGATGTTAATTTATGTATATTACAGATTATATATGTCATTGTTTTCATGGTATAATATGTAAAATTGATTGTTTATCAATGTTTTTATTTTTGCTCAAAGACTACCAATTAAATTGGATTATAACTGTTGTATTATTTTGATAGAAAATGATGCTAATTTATTTAGGTTAATTCATGAACATGTTGAATTTTTCATTGAATGTTGGTATTTAGATGAATTATGTAAACTAGAAAATTACTGGAAATAGTTTGAAGCTAGAAAAAAATTATGAAAATAAGTAGGAAGTAAATTTAAAAGGATAAGCAGGGAAATATTAGTTTAGGGTTTAAAAAAATGTAACATAGATAATTAGAAAAATGAATAAGAAGTGAAAAGAAATTAGGAATAATTAGGAAATAATATAATTGATTGCATGTGACATAATTTATAAAAAATTAGGAATAAGTGAGGAACTAATTAAAATTTTTAAATAGTCTCTTGTAATTATGATAGCATGATGTAGTCATTGGTTTAGGGTTTAAAAAAATGGAACATAGATAATTAGAAAAATGAATAAGAAGTGAAAAGAAATTAGGAATAATTAGGAAATAATATAATTGATTGCATGTGACATAATTTATAAAAAAGTAGGAATAAGTGAGGAACTAATTAAAATTTGTAAATAGTCTCTTGTAATTATGATAGCATGATGTAGTCATTGGTTTAGGGTTTAAAAAAATGGAACATAGATAATTAGAAAAAATGAATAAGAAGTGAAAAGAAATTAGAAATAATTAGGAAATAATATAATTGATTGCATGTGACATAATTTATAAAAAAGTAGGAATAAGTGAGGAACTAATTAAAATTTGTAAATAGTCTCTTGTAATTATGATAGCATGATGTAGTCATTGGTTTAGGGTTTAAAAAAATGTAACATAGATAATTAGAAAAATGAATAAGAAGTGAAAAGAAATTAGGAATAATTAGGAAATAATATAATTGATTGCATGTGACATAATTTATAAAAAAAGTAAGAAAAAGTGAGGAACTAATTAAAATTTGTAAATAGTCTCTTGTAATTATGATAGCATGATGTAGTTTAAAATTTTTAAAATTGTGTAATTTATAATTAGAAAAATAATTAAAAATTTAATAAAAGATTGCTTACTAAGGTTAATAAAAATTGTGTTTTAGGCATTGAATTTTTACATTTAGTAAGAATTTGTTATTAGTATTAATAATTTTTTGTCCAAAAAAGGTAAGAGGAAGATAGCTTTGACCAACCCCCTTAGAGTGAGTTTGTATTGGGGAGGTGAAATTTTTTATAACAGTATTAGTACTTTGACCTTTTTTATGGACTAAATAATTCATTTTTTAAGATTTATTATTTTTTAAAGCTATATCGCAGTATTTGAGGATATTTATCGTAGTATTATATTATGTTTAATATATTATGCTACATTGATATCAATTTTAACTCTTTTTATATGTTTAGTCAGAAAGCATATACAAATTCTTTCAAAATATTTATTTTTTAAAATTATATATAGAGACTTTTATTCTACGTGCACAATACACATGCATGCGATAAAATAGAAAAAAAAAATTTTAATACCTATGGATGTATTTGTCATTACACAAGTAATTATAAGGGTAGTTTAGTCTTTTAATAAATTAAAGTTAATAAAAAAATTAACAAAAAATTTTTGGCGCTAAATGCATATTTTTTGTATTTAGGGGGGCAAATAGTTTATTACCCCCGCTTTCAGGGAGGCAAAATGTAATTAACCCTAAATATTTTTCCTAGTTGTAATTTGCTTAAAATTGTTACAATATATCTTTAAATATCTTTAATTTAAATTTCATTATTGTTGCAGTTCATTTGACAGCCGTATTCTGACCATGTGCTTACTATGCTACCACATTATTGTACTGCCGGTAGTAGAATTTGGCAATCAGTAACCTATCTTATTTGTTGGGAGATTGTGGAGGCTCACCTTCCTCACAGGGTTTTACGTCAGTTCGGGATAGAGCAGACTATACCACAGCAATTACTTATGGATGCACAGCCTCACCTACATACAATTGACCGTCGTGGTCGTACTTCTACCAACTGGCATTTATTACACCAAACATATATCAATTCATGGATGGAACGTCATGATACGGTTGTTCGAGGCACACCGGCTGTCGATACCAGAAGTCCATCACATGAGTACATCTGTTGGTACAGAGAGAGGACAGTGTTGTACGTTTCCAATCCCAGTCACCGTCCTACTCAACCAGAAGGTTATCAGGGTGATAGCTCGAGAACAAATTACGTTGTAAGTGCTTTATATTTTCTTTAAATTTTGTATTATGTTTAATGAAAATTATTATTTTTCAAATTTTTTTTTTGCAGTTTGACATGGTGTCCCGTATGCATCATCTATCTATTGATAACTTGCCCAATGCTGAGCCGGCAGCAGCTGATGTGTGGACTATCATTCGGGACATGACCTATGAGATGCTACGTGGGGTTGGAGAGTTAGACTGTCTTTCACATCGCCCTATAGATTTGCATTTTTCCGGTGCTGATGATCACATTAGTGCTCGTCGAGTTCGTAGGGCTGCTCGAAATGTCCCGGGAAGTAATCATGGTGGAGGACGTCGCCGTTGTGTTCGATCTGGCGAGCAGACTGATTGCGGTGAAGGCCCTTCCCAGCCGACTGGTTATGATACTTCTCAGTCATACCATCACGATGAAGGCCCTTCTCAGCCGTATTATCATGGTGAGCCTTCCAATCAGCCTGGTTATATCTCGTCTCATTTGTATGGTCACGGTGAAGGCACATCACAGCAGCCTACCATATCATCCTCGATCACTCCGCCTTATTATGTGCAAAATCAAGCTTCGACGACTTTACCATTCCCAGCATTTGGTCCATCCTATACTATGCAAGCCTCCACAACAGGCATTTCTACTTCACCAGTGCCTTTTGCAAGCTTCACTTCAGAGTCTGAGGACACTATGCACGATGACCAAGAGGCCCAACATGTATCCAGAGACATACCTCGTAGGACACGTAGAATTCGTAGGCCGACTGGATGCGGGACACATGGTACATTAGGGCCATATTAGACTCTTTATGTATTATTTTTATTTCTTTCAATGTTGTTATTATATATTATTAATTATCTATAATACATTCATTATGTAGTACTTGCAACTCTTTTCACTTTTATGTCATTGTAGTTTTACTCATTTATCCTTCTATTCACATATATCCTAATATACTCTGAATCCTAAGATCTAATAAACCCTAAACCCTAATTCTATATTTCAAATTTTATAATTATCTACCAACTTTAAACTCTACAATTATGTATTTGAATTTTAAATTTTAATCCCTAATTAAGGTGTAATTATATATGCTATCCTAAACGCTAAAACAAAAAATTCAGATCCTAAAAGCAAAACCAAACAATAAAAAACCTAAATCCTAAATTCTCGCCTCAAAAAATAAAATATAAATTCCAAATCAAATACCCAATAATAGAAACTATAAGTCTAATAATAAACTATAAACACCCTAAACCCAAAACTAACAATGTTAAACCACCTTGAACCTATTCTAAAAAATTAAGGTAAAACTCAAAACCCTAATGTCAAAAAGTCAAAAATCAAACCCTAATCCTAAAATTAAAAAAATTAAAAAATAAAGGTTTGGATGGTCCAAAATCGCATTTGAAGAATGCGATGCCTTCTTTTCACTTTTATGTCATTTTATTTTTACTCATTTATCGTTCTATTCACATATATCCTAATATACTCCGAATCCTAAGATCTAATAAACCCTAAAATCTAATTCTATATTCCAAATTTTATAATTATCTACCAACTTTAAACAATACAATTATTTATTTGAATTTTAACTTTTAATCCTAATTAAGGTGTAATTATATATGCTATCCTAAACTATAAAACAAAAAATTCAGATCCTAAAAGCAAATCCAAACAATAAAAAACCCAAATCCTAAATTCTCGCCTCAAAAAATGAAATATAAATTCCAAATCATATACCCAATAATAGAAACTATAAGTCTAATAATAAACTATAAATACCCTAAACCCAAAACTAACAATGTTAAACCACCTTGAACCTACCCTGAAAAATTAAGGTAAAACTCAAAATCCTAATGTCAAAAAGTCAAAAACCAAACCCTAATCCTAAAATTAAAAAAAATTAAAAAATAAAGGTTCGGATGGTCCAAAATCGCATTTGAAGAATGCGATGTCTTCTTTTCACTTTTATGTCATTTTATTTTTACTCATTTATCGTTCTATTCACATATATCCTAATATACTCCGAATCCTAAGATCTAATAAACCCTAAACCCTAATTCTATATTCCAAATTTTAAAATTATCTACCAACTTTAAACTCTACAATTATGTATTTGAATTTTAAATTTTAATCCCTAATTAAGGTGTAATTATATATGCTATCCTAAACGCTAAAACAAAAAATTCAGATCCTAAAAACAAAACCAAACAAGAAAAAACCCAAATCCTAAATTCTCGCCTCAAAAAATAAAATATAAATTCCAAATCAAATACCCAATAATAGAAACTATAAGTCTAATAATAAACTATAAATACCCTAAACCCAAAACTAACAATGTTAAACCACCTTGAACCTACTCTGAAAAATTAAGGTAAAACTCAAAACCCTAATGTCAAAAAGTCAAAAACCAAAACCTAATCCTAAAATTAAAAAAATTTAAAAAGTAAAGGTTCGGATGGTCAAAATTGGCAAAAAGTCAAAATCGCATTTGAAGATTGCGATGTCTAAAGACATTGCATTCTACAAATGCGATTTTGCGTTAAATTCCGGACTACCCGAAATCAACGAAATTTGAAAAAAAAAAAAAAAAAAAACCTAACATCACATTCAGGAAATGCGATGATCTCTTAACCAGAAACACGGCGCAAAATTGTCCCATTTGTAGAATTGATTCAAAAAGGATCACAATCTTAGGAATTACTCCCTTATTCCTCCCCAACAACAGACACTCCCAAAAACCTCACTCATAATCACTCCAATGCCTAAAACTCTAAGCCAAATTTTTTTTGGAAGAGAAGGGAGGCTTTGGTTGCTTTTGGTGACAATAACATACTTGAAAATGAAAGCCCAGTTAAGTACAGAAAGAGGATTATTCACAGAGAGTTGAAAGACAAAGAAGACAAGAAATGGCTAGTCTTTATCGATCTCTCCCATCGCTGGCCCCTGACTCTCACCCACGGTATTTGCGATTCTCAGTATCTTCAGTTACTTGCATTGAAATTTACTGAACCTTAATAATAGTTTCATTGCTACAAAATTTCTTGATTAATTATGTTTGTTTTAGGGAAAGCGATTGATATCTGATCACATGCATGGGACGTAAAATTGTAAGACATCCGAATGAAAAGTTAGACGGGCTGATTAATAAGAGAAATGAACCGTAAGAATTTCAGTAATTTATCAGAATCAACAGTACAAAGTAGCACTATAGGGATGCAAGTAATTTGAAGACTACTTTAAGAGGAGGGCTGCCTTTTCCAAAATTTCTTAATGTTCTTAATGGAGAAGGCTTGGAAGTTACGAGTTGCATTTCAGCTAAAGTCAATGTAGTACAGCTTCATGGTATGGAATCTGAGGTACTGCCAAAATTTTTGTTAACGTTCGTTAATTATCTATTTCTTATAGATAATTTTTTGGGGTAAATTACGAAATATCTACTATGTATCGCTTTCGACCACATAATCCCCCTATCTTTTCAATATGACTACATAATTTCTTTTTGGTTTTATGAAATACGAAAAATAGATAAAATCATTACTCTGTCACATAATATTTTACATTTGATTCTTACAATCGGCTACTAATGCGGAATATTCTGTGACTCAAGCGCATAGTAATAGATTCTAAGAATCAGATATAAAATATTCCGTTTATGTTTTACATTCCACAAAACCACAAAGGTGATCCTATAGTCATATTGAAAAGATAGGGGATTATGTGATTGAAAGTGATACCACCGAAAAGCATTTCATAATTTATCCACTTTTTTTTCTCTGTTTGATTTACTTCATATTCTGATACCAAAAATATATAGTAAATTTATATAGAACATGCTATGACAGGTGGGTAAGGGGAGGATCTTTGATCAAACTAAGATGCAGAACTTGCTATATGACCAATGAGCCATAACTTCTCTTCTTTAATTCTGTTTCTTGAGTAAATGAGGCTTGAATAAAATTAAAAATGCAGTATGTTGAGTTTGTAAAGGTAGATCAAATGCATAAACTGTTTGAGTCTTCTCATCGATCGTTATTACGCTGTTAAATTCTCTAGTAGCATGAAAGGCCTTTGCCTAAAAGTGTTAAAGATCTGCTGCCACGGAAGAATGTAACCTTTAATCAAATACAAGAATAATCCAGGTTCTTCTGCTTGTCATCAATTGAACTTGGACATTGATTTGCGTCATCAAGTGATACTTTCAAGCACTCTCTTTAAAACATATACGTTGCACTGCTCTAGGCCATTGGTTCTTGACCGTGTAATTCCAGCATTATCACATGGAGTCTTTACTCAATCAAATAGGTGTAACTTTGATGAATATACATTTGTTGTACACTCTGCCTGGCATTTACAGAGTCCCCAGAAATAAATGGTTTCCCTTCGATGTCAACAGAGATTACCAGATTATAAAGTGTACAACCAATATGATTGAAGTTTTTACTAGGGTAAATTACTAATAATCTCCTTTCAGTATTACTTTCGATCACATAATCTCTTATAGTTTCAATATAACCACGTAACCTTTTATAGTTTTATGAAATGTGAAAAATAGATGGAATCAATAAACGTCACAAAATATTCCCAAAATATTTCAAATCTTATTCTACTGATGCGGAATATTTCGTGGCAGTAAGTGGGTTACATACACCTAGTGTGAAATATTTAGTCCAATTTTCATATTCTGTAAACTATAGAGGGTTATATGGTTGTAGACACCAAATTTTGACACACTTTTGGTAAAAATATGTGTGTCACTTTTATTTTAGGGGGTATTTTCTCATTTTTTGGGGGTCGAGTACAATTTTCGCGTATTATATCCAATTCATCGTACTAGGGGCAAAATGGTAATTTCACCATGTAAATATTATTTTATTTTATTTTATTTCCTAAATACATGATTTTAGTATTTTTATCATTATTTATGATTTTAATGATTTTTAGGAGTCATTTGTTATTTATTTAAAATTTTAGTATTTTAATTCAACGGCACGTTTTCCAAAGCATTATTTTTATGAGAATTTTCAAACGAAATTTTTTTATATATGCATTTTGTGTATTCATAAATTTTCTGCAAAAATCACATAATTTTTAGAGGTCATTTAGTATTTATTTAATTTTTATCTTTTTATTTATTAAGGGCACATCTCCCAAGAATGCGTTAATCTTAAGAATTTTTGAGTGAAAATTTCAGTATATGTGTTTCATGGGATAATATATTTTGTGTAAAATTTTGTGATTTTTAGAAGTCATTTAGTATTTTTGTGATTTTCATAATGTCACGCTTTCCAATGCATTTTTATTTAAAGAATTTTGTGTGTAAAATATTTTATATGTGCATTTAACATTTATGGTTTTATGTAAAATATATATATAATAATTTTAAACACTATTTGGTACTTATTTCAAATTATGTTTTCTCTGTCTATGACATATTTTCTTTAATGGTGAATTAATTTTAAAATTGTGATTTTTATTATTATTAAATCTTCTTCTTACAAGTAATGCTGATTTTGGTTTTAGTTCTATTTTTTATTTATTTATTTATTTATTTTCAATCTTAGGGAGGGTTTTATTTTTATTCCATTTTTTTTATTTTCTTACAATTTGATCTTTCTAAAATTCTTAAAAAAAAAAAAAAAAAAAGAAGAAAAGGCTGGAGCAGGCTGCGTTTTGCAGCCTGCTACAGCAACAGAATAGCTGTTTAAGCTGCAAAGCAGCCTTCTGCAAACACCATCCCTACCCACTCCACCATCATCACACTCTGATTTTTTTTTTTTCCTCTCTTCACATCACTCACACAGACAAAAACACCTCCCCCTTCATTTTTCTTCCTGCCCTGCACTCTCATCTTCTCTTCTGAATTCTCACGTTTCACACCTGCACTCCCTCACTCCCTCTGCATACATACACAGAACACTCTCAGCACTGGTCCTTCCCTCACGGCATACACACATCACCATTCTCTCCTCTTCACTTACCACACACACTCACTCGATTCACAAAAACACAGACCTCTCCATCACCCTCAACTCTCTGCAATACACTCACAGCCAAGCCACAGATCACTCACAGAACACACACAATTTTCATCTGCACGACCTCACCTCACTCACACCTCACTTTCACCATCTCTCCCCCCCTGCACTTCCACAAACCAGACACGCACAACACACACACCTTGAATACACAATTCACTCCCCCTCTCCTTCTTCCCTGAGCACACAGACACAAACACAGCAGCACAAATCATGCAGATACACAGACTTGCACACACAAGCTCCTCATCCCTCTGCCCCTTCCCCCTGCACTCTCACATTCTCCCTCACGCCTCAACCTCACCACAGGCAGATACACACACCGGCACTTTCAGAATCCTCACCAGAACACACTTGCACTCTCGGCTCACCTGCACACAGGCATAATTCACTCACACTCCTCTTCTCCCGGCTTTCCTCACAACACCAGCAAAGCACACAGTTCACACATACACACTCATTTGCAGGCACAGACACACACAAACACACAATTCGCACACACAGACACACAATTCGCACATACATACACACAGCACACCTGCATACTCCCAGACACACGCACAACACACACTTGCACGCAACCTGCATTTTTCCACACAAGAACAGAAGCACAGACACACAGTAACAAACACAACACACATTACACATACTACACCCCTGCATCAGTCCATACACACACCCACATCAGTTACAGCATGCCACATTCACTTCCACATGTACACACACACTACACACCTGCCCATTCACGCTCACTAACACCAATTCATGTACACACACACATACACCTGCACCACACACGCCTGCATAATGCATAATCGAACCTGCACAAATTAAAAAAAAAAAAAAACAACAACAACAAACAACAACAACAACAGCAGCAGCAGCAGCAACAACCGACGGAGCATCACCAGCCCCGCCGAGCACCGCCACCGCCCTATTCCAGGTAAATTTCCTACTCTTGCTTTCAATTTTTTATTTTTTATTTTTTTTGTTTTGTTTTGTATAAATCATAAAAAAAAAAAACCAAGAGAGAGAGAGAGAGAGACCGGCGAGGCTAGGAGAGAACAAAAAAAAAAAAAAGAAGAAGAAGAACCAGGTGAAGGAGATCCGAATCGGGCGAGGAGAAGAAGGAAGAACCAGGGGAGAAAGGGGAAGAAAAAAAGAAAGAAAGAAAAAGAGAAAGAAAAGAAAGAAAGAAGAAAAAAAAAAAAGAAAAGAGAGAAAAAGAAGGAAAGAAAGAAAAGAGAGAAAAGAAAAAAAAATCTGGAAAAAATAAAAAAAATAAAAAAAAACCGAAATCAGCCGAAAAAAAAAAATGTTTTGGTGAAACTACGTCGTTTTGACGTAGTTTCACTCAAAACTACGTCGTTTTGATTAGTTTAATTTTTTAATTTATTTTTAATTAATAATATGTATTTATTTTATAGTCCTTATACTTTCATTAATGCTACTGTGGCTCCGGATATTTCTGATTTATGCATTTAAGTTTCTATTTATTGTAGATTGACCCCTGTAATTTTATTTTCTTTTCAATTAGGTCCTAATTAATTGCATTTAGGTCCCTCAACTTTTAGATAATTATAATTTTGGCCCCTACGTTTTTTAATTTCTATTTTTGACCATATATTTTTCGGTAATTACATTTTGACCCCTGTAATTTTTCTGGAAATTGCAATTTTACCCTCTGATATTTATGAAAATTACAATTTTGCCTCCCAAGCTTGCTGTTATTATATTTTAGGCTTTAAATGTTGCTGAAAATTGTATTTTGGCCCTTATACATTGCTGGAAATTCTATTTTTGCCTTAGAATACTTGCTGGAATTTCATTTTTATCCCCCCAACTTTGCTGGAATTTTATTTGAGTTATTACACTTGCTGGAATTTTATTTTTGGCCCCCTATTGTTGCTGAAATTTATATTTTGGTCCTTTATGTTGCTGGAATTTGTTTTAAGACCTCCATTAATTGTTAGAAATTTTATTTTAGTCTTTTATTTATTGCTGGAATTTTTGTTTTTGGGCATTATAGTTGCTGAAAATTATGTTTTAGCCTTTAAATTCATTGTAAACTATGTCATTACCGTAAGTAGGGTTTAAAATTATAATTTTACCTTTTTACTTGTTGCAAATTACATTTTTCACTTTAGAATATTGCTTAAATTTTCACTTTTAATCCAAATCTTATAATATTTTATTTTTGCCAAAAAAAAGTATTAATTAAAATTAGTTATGTCTTCAAAACTTTAAATTATTTCTTTTCACATTTTCTTTATTTATTAAAAATTTTTTTTTTTTTTTACAATTAATGTTCTAAAATTGGGTATTGTTAGTCTAATTAATGTTCAAATTAATTTTCTTTATTTCTCTTTTAGTTATTTTAATAATTCTTATTTGGTTTTTTAAAAGTTTAAATATGTATTTTTGTATTTTATCTTATATTATCATTATTTCTTTATTTTCGTTGTTTTGTTTTATTTACTTATTTATTCCTACTTAAACAATTTGCGTTTTCTTTTTAAATAATTAATTATTATTATCATTATTTTCTTTCCTTTATTTTTGTTGTTTGAATTATTTTAGTATGTTCATAGTGCTTGGTATTAATTTATTTAATTAATTGATTTATTTATTAAATAGTGGTATTTTTGACATGTTTGTTCATGTTAGTAGCAATTTGTACCGAGTTTACGAACGGGAGGTATTTCAATTACCCTCTTAATTTCTTTTTATGTAATTCTATGTGCTCCTATGTGTTTTTCTATGTGTTTTAATGTATTTTTGTGTTTATAATTTTTGTTTATGTATGAATGTTTATTTATTTATGTCATATTATTTATTCAAATTTAATTTTGATTATTCAAAGAAATGTAATAGATAGGTAATTTTCTATTTAGCAAAAAAAAATTTTTGTATTTAGATAGTTAATGTAATAGATAGTTTATGTTTTATCTATTTAATTAAAGCCTATGTATTTTAGATAGAAAGTGTAATAGATAGGTTAGATAGGTTATTTTTAGACTGCAATTAGGTTATTCTCCGGTGTAATAGTTAGGGCTTTGTGTGCTATGTGTGTTATGTGTTTATGTGTTTTATTCGCTTTCTTTAGGATTTTGCATCTAGAATATCATGCTTGTGTGCTATGTGCTCCTATATGCTATTATTTGCTTTTGGTGATTATTGCTTTAATACATGCTTTGTTTATTTACTTACTTTAATTATATATGTGTATCGTCGCCACACTAGTCCAAAGCTAGTTGTGGTTAATTTCGTTTTCTTCGCTAGTCCAACGCTAGTGGAGAACTTATAGAAAATAGGCTAGTCCAATGCTAAGCCTTTAGGTCATTTTAGCATTAGGAACATTTTCGTGTGTTCATTTCATGCTATTTCACACACATTTTTGTTTTAGGCCTTTTTCCATTTTGAATGATTTTTATATACATACTCTATCATTTATTATCTATTTTTTAAAATACATGTTTGGTGCATGACATTTAGACTCCACCACACATAGAATTTTAGGTCATTTGCGTGACTTGACTAGAAATAGTCATCTACTCACGTGGGAAGCGATGGCGTACATGTCGTTCCCCCCTCCGTGAGTAGAAACAGTTAGTCACGAGTCCGTTAGTCCCCCGTACCCGTTATGTTTGCATCCCCACTTTCTTTGCTCACTTATTATCTATATTACTATTTTCCTTTCCTTTTGCATTTCATTTTGCATCTACACTCGTGACTCCATCGGGGTCTAGACTCGGGTTTCGCAATTAATGCGATAATCCCGACCAAACCTCAATGGAATATTTCGTCCCTTATCGATATCCATTTTTAGGATTAGATTTGCATTCATATAGTTGCATCCAAATGTGATAAAATCTTAGGGTTATATTAGGAAAATTTAGACTAAACCTCGCAACTAGTTTCGACTAGGTTGAAAGGGTGCCTTAGGTGCAAGCCTTTGCCTTCCCTTTCTTCAACTGTGACTCCCGAACCTTTTCTCTTGTTTTCAAAGACCTGGAGTTGTCTTAAAAAGGGTTTTCTTGTTTTTCTTATATTTTCTCGAAAAATCATTTTTCTAAATAAATAATTCTTGATTTCTTACATTTTTATAAAATATTTTCTGGTGACTTGGTACACCAAAACTCAATACCAAGTGGCGACTCCATTTTTCATAAAAACCCTTTTTAGACTCTGTTTTCAGGCCCAAAAACCGTCGCATTTTCAAAAGTCCCATTTTAGGCCCTTTTTCGTTTGTTTTTTCAAAATAAAGCCTTTTCTTTTAAAACAAAGCATTTTAAATACAATCGCATTTAATTCTTCCTTTTTCTTTTTCCGACTTCCTCACACTTATCATCATTTATTTTTATCATTTTATTATTTCCTCCTTTTTCGAAAAATGGGGCGCGACAATGGTCATATTGAAAATATGGAGGATTATGTGATCAAAGCAGATACCACATGGGGTTATTAGTAATTTACCCTTCTTGCTAAAAAGGAGGAAGTCTATTAGTTCGGACGAATACTATTGCTCTGCCTATTCTCTATTTCATTTGAACCTTAATGACATGAAATTCCGGATGAAATAAGCATCCAATTATTCAAATGGCACCTTTAGAATTAGATGGCTCTGAATTCACTGATATATGACACAAATTTATGAGTTATTATTCGAATATTTGCCACTAAATTGCTAGGATCTTTTTCAGTTACTTTCGTGTACGTTTTTTTGATGTCCAACAGCACTGCAATTGCTTGAATGGCAATCATATACATTGATGTCTGAACACAAAATCAATGGCTGAGAACACCCTCAAGAACAGAAGATCCATAAACTCAGGATTTATTTGAGGAAATAATGAAATTAAAGGACACAATGACCAACTTCAATGATAGATAATACACGGCAAAATGGAGAGAGCAGTAGTTGCAAACCAGACTTCCAACCAAAGAACCAAAGGAAAAGGTTATTAAGGTGCTTGACATAACTTGGATTGGCTAGAAAAGATAGAAGGGATCATGATTTATGAAGATTTATATCTTCGCGAGTTTTATTATCTTCAAGAGATTTATTTGTCTTGGGTGGACTTATTATTTTCTAGAGCTTCCTCAGTTTTCCGGAATAGTTTGTGGTTCATATGCTGAGCAAATGTGCGAGGCAGGTATCTAGGAGGCTCAGTCTCTGACACTGTCTCGGGCAGTGGCTTGAGGATGATCTTCTCCTTAGGCGGTTCACAGAAAACAGCCCAGGAGATTCTTACTTTCTCTTTGTTCACAAGGCCTCTGTGGAGAATGCTCTTGTATTTTCCATTGCTGAGAATCTCAATGGTGTCCCCAATGTGCATGATAATGGAATTGGGGACACATTTGGCAGTAATCCACTTGCCCTCATAAAACAATTGCAGGCCGGGCACCATATTGTGAAGGATGAAAGTTAGTGCACTGACATCAGTGTGAGCTTCAACACCTAGTGCTAACTCTGGTTGAGGGCATTTGGGGTAGTAGTTAATCTTCATTTGCAGAATTAGCTCTTCCATACCACCAACTTCCTTTTCCAGCCGGCCTTCTTCTAACCCCAAGCCTAGCGACAGCACTGATAATATCCTGGTTGCCAGCCCTCTCAATTGCTTCCCATAGTCACTGGTTGCAGGGCTGGAAGTGACATAATTTTGTGAATTAATAACATTAATCAAGGGTAAAAAAAACTAGAACTTCAATGCACAGACCAGAGTACTATGAGCAGATAATATTCTGTGTATAAGAGTTCAATTTCTGATTATTTCAACAGTAGAATTTGTGCCTATAAGCTTCAAGGTTTAGGAAATCTGAAACCATCAGAAGTCCATAGATTCAAATTCTGCTATAGCATGATATAAGCAAGTCATTTCTTGTCTTTAGACCAAGTACTTACATGTAGTCCGATGGAGTCTTAGGCCAAATCGAAAAATCAAGCTTGTCCTCGGGGAAAACACTATGAAAGAAGTAGTCCACCCATTCAAGCTGACCACTGGCATTTTTTGCTAGTTTGGTGCCATATCCTTGTAAATTGCCTGATTCATGATCATTGGCATACATCTCCTTTTCTTCGACAGGCAAATCGAAGAAGGTCTGTCCAGCAACCTTGACACGGTTAATGAGCTCATCCGATATGCCATGGTTGACAAGGTGCATCACTCCCCACTCCATGGCAGCCTTCTTCAACTGATCGCGACATCTCTCACGAACATCTTTATCCTCTGCCTCAATGTCCCTCAAATCTATGGTTGGTAACTGAGGCCCTTCATTTTTCTCCTCTTCTTCAAACACATTGCCAACACTTTTTAGCTCTTCTTGAGGCCTCACAAACTCTTTTGGTATTGATTGAATCCCACTGCTGGCCAAGCTCTCAACTCTAGGGGTCACCAGAGTAGTGCTCATTGTGCCTAAATCTAACACACAATAATTGCAAATTATACAATAGTGTCTATATAACTATTCAAGAGAGTAGCCTGAAGCAATTTAATACTAATAATCTTGATATGGGCTTATTATATATAAGCAGTGTCCTTGTATCAAATTTAGCTTCAACCATAAAAACAAGTGGAGGTTCTGCGTTCTTCATTTTCATCTACAAAACTCCGAATGCAGCACCTACCAACAACAAGAAGGCTAGATTGATGTTTCACGTGTGAATTGCATCTCATGTAGGTTGTTCACGTGTGGTGTCAATTTAGAAGTTCTTTATGGAGGCCACAAAATGGTAGCTAAGGTTAATTGACTGGGTGGTGAGGCACGAGGGGCTCTGACCATGCAGCTACCAGGCAAATTCTTCTAGCTGGTAGCAGGACAGGTTAACCTTTCTCTAAATGTTAAACAACATAGCCTTTCTGTTTCAAAACCAATTCGTTATAAGTGAAGTGACTCATGTATTTTATTATTTAAAGAGTTAATTACATTTTATGCATCTTTGATTTTTAAATAAACCTTCTAACCTCCTCATGGTTCAAAAGGCTATACATTATCTCTATGTAGTTTTGATTAAAGTGTCAAATTAACGGAAATGACCTTCCGTAATGGTCCACGAGTAAAATGTCCAAATTACCCTATAAAAGTACTAGAAATTATCATGGGGTGATTTGTAGTTTTCATAATCATAAGGGGATTGTGTGGTTCATATGAAAACCACAGGTAAGTAAAGTGTAGTTTTTTTTTTCAAAAAAATAAATGTAAGCACAGAGAGATGAAATAGTTAAGCATTTGAGTAATTTAGACATTTCACTCACATTCCGTCACGAAAACTAATTTTCGTTATTTTGACACTTTAACCCAAATCATAGAAGGTGATGTATAGCTTTTTGAACCATAAGAGGGTCATGTGGTTTATCTAAAAACTACAAGGGGTATAAGGTATTTTACCTTAATTTAAAATAGAATTCCTTCCGAATTGAATGTACGACTTTGTTCTATGAATTTCTTCATATACGTGGCTGGAGTTTGTTGAGAGCGTCGAGCTTACAGAGACTCCGACCCACGGACAAGAAGATGCATCAAGGAAACGCAACTACCATTCGCGCGTTACTTAACTGAAACACCATTTCATGCTCGTAACAAAATGTGGTTCCAAGGGCCTTAACATTTATTAAATTATAGATTTGAAATTATTGTCTTAAATTTTATCATAATTGAGAGTAATGATATTTTTTTGAGATTTTGTTGATGACATTTTCTTAAAATATATATTATATAGTAGATGGCCTAAAATTATTTTATTTTTAAATAAATCATCAATAAAATGGCATATAGTCTCAAGTCATTTTTTTGTATTTTTTCCCAAAATGTTTCTTTCCTTTTTTCTTGCTGAAAATAAGGCATTTATTAGATTACATGTAAATACACAAAAGACACTTTATCCCCGCCAAATTCTTGAGCTAGCTAGAAACTTAGATGATACAGTTAGGAGTTCGAATATCTGATCTTGGCAGTTAAGTAAATAGGAGGGAAAAAGGAAGCAGATTAAGTAGGTACACTGAGAGTCACATCCCAAATTGCATGTTGCAAAATACATTGTAAATTTAAAAAAAAAAGTCTTAAAATTATCCTATTTTTGAATGACATGAAATTTTCCATAGCATTGGCTTTGGGGGAAAAAGCCCAAAAAGGGTCCTTTTTTAATCCTTGCTCTATCTTTCCACAACGATCTAATAAATGAACTTTTCTCAGTTTTAGATGAGAGATCATATTTTTACCATGGCCATCAAATTTTTCAGTTGTCGACAACTAATTAATTGAACTACCTCACTAGACATTAGTGCTAATACCGACGCAAGCATTGCAGCTCCATGTTAGTATGTTTTGCGGCAAGGATAAGGGGAAAAATTACAAGACCCTAGATCCCAGCAAAAATTCGGAAGCTTGAATTAGGTTTCACAATCGTCAAGAAAATGAACCATTTCTTTTATGTTGTTCAGTACTTCTGCATTTTGAGTTGTCAGAAATTGATATTGGTTGTCGGGGCTTGGCAAAAATAATCATTTCCCCTCGATAATTATTATATATTATCGAGCCTGTTATTCTCTAACATGCTTGTCTCCTCCTCTATCAACCTCTACCAACTAAGATTTTCTCTTGTGACATTCCTTAAGTGGCTAATCGATTGTGAGAAGAATGAAAACTCTACATTAAACTGATAAAGAAAATAGACTCACCTTGAGAATAGATCAATAATGTAATCTCACCCCGTAGGTCAAGTATACTTCTTTTTATAGTTTTTCGTACAAGAGACAAAGAAATCCATTTGACCTACATGTCCGTACGAGATACATTGCCACACTGATGACGAGCTACGTGTTAAAGAAGAATGTATTAAATTGATGTATAACATCATTAACAAATTATATTATTTGGCAATTTCTTTTCCAAAAAATCTTGTGATATGAATTGGTAACTATAAAAAAGCAAGGCTTGATAGATGTTCTTGTCATGATTCTATTTTAGAATGCTAAAAATCTAACGTCCAAAATCTGCTGTAGGTATACGAAAGACATAAAGATTTGATTTTGATAAGATAATTGGTTTTATATATTTTCACGCATCTGTTTTTTGAATTTATTTTAACCTTGGTATATGCTAAGTCGACAAACCATCTGTATTTAATTAAACGTTAATATTTATTTCCGATGCTTCCTTAGAACTAAGATACAGAATAGTGTCTATCCTTGTGTCAATTTCATGAGATATATGGAAATTGTTACTCTTTATCAAAGTCTACCAATGAATGGCGTAATATCCAATTTTATTTCGACATAGCTGCTGTTATTTTGTCTGCCGACATAATATCCAATTTTATTTTGACATAGCCACCGTTATTTTTTAAAGAGAATACATAAGAAAAAGTCATGCATTATCCTCATGTTTGCCTTCGATAATGCAAGTTTTGAAACTATATCTGTTTCAAAAAATAATTATTCTGACCAAATAAGAATTCTAAATATAATAGACTGAAGGTCCGTTTTGTTGGATATAAAATATTTTCCTAAGGAAATTGTTTTCCTAAGAAAAAATTTTACATGGAAAATGTTATTTTCCTTACAATTTTCTGCTGTTTGGATGATAGTGTGAAAATTTTTAAAAAATAATTTTTTTGATATTTTTTATTTTTTATTGTTAATATGAGTTAAATAGACTAATAATAATTGTAATATATGTTTGACAAGTAAATAGAGTTAATTAGAGATTTTTTTACTTATAATTAATTTTAAAATAATATAATGGTAAAATATACCTAACTATAATCATATTATTGTGGAGCCCAAAATTATAAAAAAAAAGTTGATAAGAATTTAAAAAAAAAATTTGTTTGGTAATTGAAGTTGTAAAAGTATGTAATTAAGGTTTAATATCACTCTTGAACTCTAAGAAAAATAACTGACATTCATTGGGTATGTAAGTCATTTTTAGCCAAAGGAAGGAAAATTGATAAATATTTTGCACTAGAAAATATTTTCTAGTGTTTGACATCAAGGAAAATTTTAAAAATATTTTCTAGAAAAATATTTTCCGTCCAAACAAACAGACCCTGAGAGGAGAACCATATCCATCAGTTAAAAAGTCTGATCCTAAAAACCTTAATGCGGACGGACGATATCTTTTCTATCGTTGTTAGTGGTTAGGAGCGGAAATAGAGACGAACTAGGATTTCAATACAATCAAATACGTCGTAATACAAATTTAAATAATTAAGGCGATGTTTGGTTTAGGGGTATCAGGGGAAGGGAATGGATTTTAATGGTAATGACATCCATTGTTATCGTTTTAGAAACAACTATCACTATGCATCAATGAGAATAGAAGTGATTGATTGATTCTCCCAAATTACTATATTATCAAACTCATTAACTATTTTGATTAAGGGATATTTTTTATTGAGGGGTAAAAATACATAATTCACAAAACAAAAATCGTCCCCTTAAAAAAAAAATTTTTTGTCCCCCTCTTGCTTCTCTCACATCCCTCGCGTTTGACCTTTTCCATTAAATCCCCAATGCCCATCTTCAATCAAATCTCGCCTTCCATGTCAAAACCTCTACCCAATCCTCTTCTAAATATGAAAACTGATTCTCTTAAAGCTTCTAAATTTGAACAATTGCAAAATGGTTCAACTGCCATCATCAACAGCCAATTTACCATTCCCGTAGATCCTTCATTAAATTAAACTTTTTCCTCCTGGCCGATGCACCCGCCGTCAAAATCCGATTCATTCTCAATCATTTCAGATCAAAATTGCCTAAAATGCAGCGTGCGACGATGACAACACCGATTGGGTTGAGTTTCGTTGAGCCCAACTCTAGCTAAGGTGGGCTAAACTCCGTTTGGGCCTGGCCCATTGGATAATGCGGAATGGTTATTAATATATTATCCATTTTAATCGACCAATAATAGTTTTACTTGCATAATTATAAAAACACTTTTAAAGATAATAAAAATGAATGGGTGGAATTATTTTGTGCGCTTTTATCGTGACATGTTATTTTGGGATTGTCCTTCCAAATGGACCTAAAGATAGATATATTTAGGGAATTGGCACATAAAAGTAATTGTTAGAAAAATTAATGGAAGATTGAAAAAATTTAAAATTTACTCCAGAGTTATTCCTCATCATATGCAAACCAAACAAGAAAGTTATTCCTCGTCACATGCAAACCAAACAAGAAGTTTTATAATGATACTCATTCCATTACTAAACCAAATATGTTGAAAGAAATCATTGAAACCCATACTCATGCTATAGTTAATGATACCCATAGTGATAGTGATTGAAAATTGTGAACCAAACGCCTCCTAAATATAGAATAAAATTTGGGGTGAACAATTAAACAATTAAATTAACTTCAATTAAGCAATTAAACTTTTAAAGTTTGCTATATTAAATTAAATATAATGTTTGGGGTAAACAATCAAACAAGTTGCAATATAAAATGATGGATGATATAGCAAATAAAGTGTAACAAATTTAAAGTTAAAACTCAAATAGTATAACTAGCATTCAAATTGATCATTAGAAAACTAAAAACATAAAAAACTATTAATTTAAAATTCTTGCTTGGGTGTTATGTAATAAATTAGTGAATTTATCTTAAAAGTCAAAGAACTTACAACATTCAAACATGGCAATATATAAAATTAAAATTTATAGATTAATAACTATGATTCAATGGAATACAATTTATAAATTTCTTTAATTCTTAAGATTTTTCAACGTGGATTGAATACAATAGTTGTGACTTTTTTCTTGACGATGTCTAAAATATTTTAAAACGTAAATGTAGAATAACTGTTCAAATAAATAAAACTAATATTTAAAATATAATAAAAATTGTAAATAAAAGATTCAAAATTTAATACTTATTACCTTGGAACAATGCAGCAATGTGGAGAATTGTTTAAATTGTTTAAACAATTACAAAATGTGTAGAACAATTGTTTAAATAAATAAAAACTAATATTTAAAATATAATAATATTTGTAAATAAAAGATTCAAAATTTAATACTTATTACCTTGGAACGATGCAGCAATGTGGAGAATTGTCAATGTTTAGAAACTAAGACAAATTAATTTTTCTGTTGTTACACACTTTTTGAGTCATAATAAAATTAAAGTAAATGATTAACAGCATTAACTGACGCTTATTGAAAGCAAGTAACAAAGTTAAATGATGACTGATTTGTCTTTGCTCGTTTTAACAGTTTTAATTCCACTTCTTGAGTTTTTAACAATTTTAATCTTCAACCTCATTGCTCTTTATTACTGCATGACAATAAGAAGCACGCTTTATTTCAGTGTCTTAATTCAATCAATTTTGGCTTTCCTATTATCTCACGTTTTGTACTACTAATAAAATGCAATATGATATGATATTCTACTTTCTTGACAAGAGAATGCTCTATTTCTTGATGCCATTAATGTTAAAAGGAATCCTGCATGCTTTTTCCTTTCATCTGCGCATGAATAACTACCTTTTATAATTGTTGTTAATTAAATTTTGTACAGTGCAGTAATAAAGCTTTGTTCTAGATTATAAGATTTGATTGGCAGATAATGATAAATTGATAAACTGTATTGTATCATTTTTTTTTTTAGCAATCACAATTGTATTACAAATATATCTTGCCTTATACAAGTGGGGTGAGATTTCTAATGATATGCTGGGTAAAACCCAGACTATTTGGCACACACAATTGGTGATGTGACTTCCCGAATACTTCCTACCTTCCCTCCCCTTAAATCCTTCCTAGTTACTGCAAGTGGGATTTGATCCCTGAACTTGCGGCAAGGACCATTGGGCCATTAGCCCAATGACTTTTCTTTTTTCTTTTTTAATCAATCACTATTATGTTACAACGTTTGTTGCATCATACAATTGGGTGAAGCTCCGACTTGTATTAGCCTAGCGAGTAACTATTGTATCATGTTTTCACAGTTGATATTCTTACTTGTGATTGGTTAGAAATATGGTTTTAGCCTCCAAAGTTGCAGTGCCTTTAGTTGTGTCATTCACAAATGGGAGAATTGCAGTTTTAGTCCCCTATATTTTGGACTTGTTTTGGCATGGTTCTTTATTTATTTTTTTTACTTTTGACACATAAAGTCCTTTATCATTTTATACTACTTATTCATTTTAGTCTCTCATCTTTTAATTTTTGATGCATTTGGACCTTTATGTTTTAACAATTTTAACTTTAATTTGTCATTAATTCTTTCCTCAAATATCATTGATCCATAGAGATAAGGGACCACAAATGCATACTGGAACAAAAGAAACAAAAGTAAGATGAAAGAAACATAGCCAAAAAATGTTATTAGTGGAGCATGGTAATAAAATGAATCTGAGAATTGTTATTAGTGGAACAAAAGGGACTAAATTGAACCTATTACTAAACATATAATGGACAAAAAGTAAAATCTGCCCTTTAAAAACTCTCTAAAGGAAGAAAATAAAACCAGTCCAAGATCCTCAAAAACTTTGGACCAATAATCATCTTCTTCGCAAATTCTCCATCTTTGGCCCAAAAAAAAAAAAGAGTTGATGTACTGTTTTCAATTGAACATATGGAACTATTTGAATTTCCTCCATATTCCTTCCCAACATCAGACACTCCCACAAACCACACTGATAATCACTCCCATGCCTAAAACAGTCTCATCTAAGCCAAAATCTATCTGGAAGAAAAAGAAGTCATTGATTGCTTTCGGTGACAATAATGCACTTGAAAATGAAAGCCCAATAGAGCACAGAAAAACGATATTCATAGAGAGTTGAAAGACAAAGAAGACAAGAAATTACCAGTCTTTATCGGTCTCTCATTTCATTGGCCCATGATGAGTACTTCCAGGTACTTTTTTCTTCTTTTACGTAAAAAAAAGTACTGAACCTTTTTCTACGATGAGAAACGAAGACCCTTAACTGAGTTATATTCGATCCTCAATATCCTCAGGTACTTCCTTGAAATTTACTGAACCCCAATAGAAATTTTCTTGCCACAATAATTCTTGATTAGATGTGTTTGCTTTAGGGAAGGCGACCGATATCTGATCACTTGCACCGGACGGTAAAATATGTATGACATCTGAATAAAATGGTAGATGAGCTGATTAATAAGAGAGATGAACTGCAACAATTGATGAAACCTGTTATGTTGGTCATAAATGCAGTATGTTGAGTATGTGAAGGCAGATCAAATGCATAAACCGATTTGAGTCTTCTAATAAGCCTTTACTGTTAAATTCTGTGGTAGCGTGGAAGGTCTTTGTTTAGAAGTGTTAAAGATCTGCTACCATGGAAGGATGTAAATTCTGATCAAATAAAAGAAAAATATAGATTCTTGTGCTTGCCATCCAATTGAACTTGGAGACTGATTTGCATCATCATTTGATGGTTTTCTAGCATTCTCTTTAAAACATATACGTTGCATTGCTCCAGGCCACCAGTTCTTGGCCATGTAATTCCAAAATTATCATATGGAGACTCATCAGTGATTGATATGCCAGGATGGATAGACTTTTGTTGTACATTCTGCCTGGCATCTATAGAATATGCGGGTCATGTAAGTACAAGCTTGGTGTTAGAGTCCACAGAGATGCATGGTTTTCCTTCGATGTCACAGAGAGTACCAGATTATAAACAGTTTATGACCAACATAACTAAAATTTTTTCTAAAAAGGAACAAGTCTATTTTTTCTATGAATATTATTGCTTTGCTGATTTTCTATGCCCTTTGAACCTTGCTGACATGAAATTCCATTTGTAATAAGCATCCACAGTTCACATGGCACCTCTAGAATTAGATGGTTCTGAATTCACCGATTTAAGACACAAATTCATGAGTTATGTTTCGAACATTTAACTCTTAATTGCTTGGATCTTTTTCAATACTTTCTTGTAAATTTTTTTCAGTATCCAGCAGCATCGCTGTTGTTTGAATGCGATGATATATACTGATGTCTGAACACAACATCAATAGCTAAGAACACCTTCAAGAACAGAAGATCAGTAAATTCAGGATTTATTTGAGGTAAAGCAAAGCACGTAGTGCCTTTAGAGGACACAAGGACCAACTTCAGTGAAGGATGATACACCACAGAATGGAGAGAGTAACAGATGCAAACCAGACTTTGAACCAAAGAACCAAAAGAAAAGGTTATGAAGTAGCTTGTTATAACTTGGATTAGAAAGAGAAGATAGAAGAGACCATGATTTACGAAGATTTGCTATCTTCATGAGGTTTATTGCCTTCAAGAGATTTATTGTCTTCAGTGGATTTATTGTTTTCAAGAGCTTCCTCAGTTTTCCTGAATAGTTTGTGCTTAATATGCTGAGCAAATGTCCGAGGCGGGAATCGAGGGGGCTCAGTCTCGGACACGGTCTCAGGCAGTGGCTTGAGGATGATCTTCTCCTTTGGCGGTTCACAGAAAACTGCCCATGAGATTCTTACTTTCTCTTTGTTCACAAGGCCTCTATGAAGAATGCTCTTGTATTTGCCATTGCTTAGAATCTCAATGGTGTCCCCAATGTGCATGATAATGGAATTGGGGACACATTTGGCAGTAATCCACTTGTCCTCATAGAACAATTGCAGGCCGGGCACCATATTGTGTAGGATGAAAGTTAATGCACTGACATCAGTGTGAGCCTCAACACCAAGTGCTAGCTCTGGTTGAGGGCATTTGGGGTAGTAGTTGATCTTCATTTGCAGAGTTAGATCTTCCATACCACCAACTTCCTTTTCCAGCCGGCCTTCTTCTAACCCCAAGCCAAGAGAGAGCACTGATAATATCCTGGTTGCCAGCCCTCTCAATTGCTTCGCGTACTCACCAGTTGCAGGGCTGGAATAAGTGACATAATTTTGTAAATTAATAACATTAATCGAGGGGTAAAAACACTAGAACTTCAAAGCATAAACCAAAATACTATGAGCAGATAATATTTGGTGCATACGAATTCAATCTTTGACTATTTCTACACGAGAATTTATGCCAATATGCTTCAAGGTTTAGGAAATTCCAAACCATCAGAAGTCCACGGATTGAAATTCTGTTTTAGCATGATATGAATAAGTCATTTCTTGTCATTTGAAATGTTAAGTACTCACATGTAGTCTGATGGAGTCTTTGGCCAAATCGACAAATCACGCTTGTCCTCAGGGAAAACACAATGAAAGAAGTAGTCCTCCCATTCAAGCTGACCACTGGCATTGTTTGCTAGTTTGCTGCCATATCCTTGCACGTTGCCTGATTCCTGATCATTGGCATACTTCTCCTTTTCCTTGATGGGCAAATCAAAGAAGGTCTGTCCAGCTACCTTGACACGATTAATAAGCTTATCTGATATGCCGTGATTGACAAGATGCATCACTCCCCACTCCATGGCAGCCTTCTTCAACTCATTGCGACATCTCTCACGAACATATTTATCCTCTGCGTCAATGTCCCTCAAATCGATGGTTGGTAGCTGAGGCCCTTCATTTTTCTTCTCTTCCTCAAACACATTGCAAATGCTTGTTAGCTCTTCTTGAGGCCTCACATACTCTTTTGGTATTAATTGAATCCCACTGCTGGCCAAGCTCTCAACTCTTGAGGTCACCACGGTAGTGATCATTGTGCCTAAATCTTACAAAAATTGCAAGTTATGCAGTATTTGTCTATATTCCTGTTGAAGAGGGAAGCGTGAAGCAATTTGGATGCCAATATTCTTGATACGGACTAGTTATATATAAGCAATGTCCTTGTCTTCAACCTATTAAAAAAATGGAAGTTTTGCGTTCGTCATTTTCATCTAAAAAAACTCCCAATATGGCAATCTAGCAATGACAAGAAGTCTAGATTGATGCTTCATGTGAGAATTGCATCTCATGTAGATTGTTCACGTGTGCTATCAATTCAGAAGCTGTCACAGATACCACAGAATGGAAGCTAAGGTTAATTGACTGGGGGGTGGGGGCACGAGGGCCCTCCAACCATCTTTACTAATGCCAGCTACTGGGCAAATTCTTGCAAATGGTAGTAGAACAGGATAACCTTCTTCGAAATACCAATGATTGACAGATGGGGATAGACAAGAAGATGCATCAGGGAAACACAACCACCATTCAAGTGTCAGCTAACTGATATACCATATCATATCTGTAACTAAAAGGTAAATACATGACCTCAACGATTACTAAATTACATATACGAAATTATTGGCATAAATCTATTGCAAGTGACGTGATGTTTTTTTTTTTAGATTTTAATGAGATTTTCTTGAAATAGATGGTGTAAAATTACTATATTTATTTTTGTATTACCTGTTCTCCCTTCTCTATTTCCCGGTAACACTTTAAAGGTCTCAAAATTCTACTATTCTTTAATGAAGTAAAATTCTCCATAACATACTTTTTTTTTTTTGGTGAGGAAACCATAACATACTTCATTAATGTGGTATTATCACTAACTTCTCAAAGCATTTTATTTAAAAGAGAATATACACCTTTTATATCTCTAAACACATTTTTCAACCATTTTTTTTGCATTTTTAATAATTTTTATTTCGCATAAATCACATTTCAAAAATTGTTTCAGTATTATTCTTCAAAAAATGCTCTAAAATCACATACGAAACCGAGCCTAGTTTTCATCCTTTTTTATTTGAATGTCTAATATATGCTGGTGATGAAGACCACATAACATTGCTCAAAAGAGTAGGAATAATTAGACAATTTTTTAATTGTAAAATAAATAAAAGTACAAACGAATTCTGTGGGCGAAGATGTATTGCCTAGCCGAAAAGTCGACAGAGTTTCTCAACAACCCCAACTTTTAGAAAAAGTATAAAACGGACCATATGCATTGACACGTGGTGTACTAAAATCAATAATTTATCGTTATGTGACGATGGTAGGTCATACTTTGTATTATTTGACGATGTTTGATTAGTTTTAATGCACTACGTGACATATCACGTGAGGTGCATGGTGTATGCAATACTCACTTCAACTTTTACATTTAGATGTTAGAGAGCGAGATGATATTGATATATCAATAAAAGTAATTTATTAATTTTTATTAGAAAACATTTTTTTTTAATTTTTGTGGCCAAAAACGTTTTCTTTACTTTTTTTGTACAATATCTTACAATTTTGTACTATAGAAGCCTATAGGTGTGGTCTAAGAGGACTTGTTCTTAATAGGTTTTAATTTTTATAAAAACTAATTTTAGAATAACTGAAAATCAATTGCTCCTGATTTTAGCCTAAAAATCTAAAATAATTTTTATAAAAATTGATTTTAGAAAAGTTAAAAATCAATTACTCCTGATTGTAGCATAAAAAATCTAAAAAATATAATAAAAAATAGTTGAGAACATCACAAAATAATTTTTTTAAAAAATTAGAAGATAAAATCAGGTTAAAAAAAAAAGGCATTAAGAACATACCCTAATCCCAGTCCAATTTCTTCAAACACACCGGTGGACAATTTGGGTTTGATTGGACTAGCTAATTTGCAAAGAGGGCCCTACTCGGGTTTGGACTCATAATCCCACTTGTAATAATGGATGGGGATTTCTTAAGGACAGTAAGCCCATATTTCTCGTCTCTTCTTTATACCTTCTCTTTTCTTTTTCTGTACCCCCTCTCTTGTACTCTCAGGTGACATTCCACCAGCAGCAAGCAACTTCCACTGGTAGATTTTCGCAAACTTCCGTTCACCGGCCGGTGAGGAAGCATTCAGAAATTATAGTTCTGTTTTTAATTGGAAAAATTTTTCTGTAGTAATTACAACTAAAAATTGACCACCCTTTCCCTTGAACCATAGTCCATATATTTATAAATGGGCCATTGTAAGATTAGGATAGTTTAGGTCATATCAAACCCACAACGTCAGCTGTCCAGTTCAATCTCACAATGAGAATCATTGGGCTTTTGAGTCATATTCAGAGGGCCCAGGTACGAGACGGCCGTTTGATTTTATTACTCCCTCCGCCCCAAATATTACTTACTATTTACCCATGGGGTATGAACAGTAACAAAGGTGTACTTACCTCTAAATTGTTATGTAACAGGTGTTATCTGTATCCGCAACGTATCTATATAATGATTACAATTTCCTGCATACTTAAAAAAAAATAGTTAATTGAATTCGAACTCAATAAAAATTATGTTTAAATTTTGGCTAGATAAATAATTAGAGTAAATTAAAAAAAAATTTAAACTAATTAAATTCATTTATATCCATAATCAACTCTAAAACAAAATATATTCTGAAACTTGCCAAGAAAAGCATAGGTGTCGTCAAACACCTGAAATGTTTTTCTACAAAACATTTACCAAAACCTACCATGAAAATTTTCCTAGAAAAAATTTCCCCTACGATTTCATGAACATTAGATACTCATCCACTAGCCATCAAATTTAAGATTCTAGATTTCAAACAAAGAAAATGCTGACTTGGCAACACAGTGACTGCTGTAGTACAGGTGAAAAAAATCAGTCTTGATTTTCTTGAAAATCAGGACAAAGTGCGTACAATTCCCTCCACAAATCTTCATTTGCCTTATCCTCAGAACTCCCAACTGTCCCATTTCTCAACCAAAACCATCAACTTCGCATACCCCTTTTGCTCAATTATGCACACATTTACAAAATCTTGTCTTCCTACACTTCATTGCTGCTTCCACAACTACCACCATCACAAATGGCCACCAAACTTGGCTTCACGATAACAATTCCTCGTTTTAACTCTGCCCCTTTTAGAAAACCATTTGTTTCTGTCTCCTCCGCTCCTTCTCCTCCTTTCTTGCATTCTTGTTCATCTTCTGCTTCGAGGGTTCCAGTTCAACGGCCCTTTAATTTGAATGGAGGAAGACAACTGCTGGTTCTGTCACCTAAGGCCACTACTGATCAGCCAGGTTTGGCTGGATTCCCTGCTTTTGTTGTTGTAATTTGATATTAAATTTGCTTGCTTTAATCAATAAATATCCGAAAAGTTCTGTACAAATATTTACTGGTTCTTGGTATCTTCAAGAAAAGAGCTTTATTGTCCTTGTTCCGCGTGCAACATGATCAATTGCCAATGAGATGCCTCATGGGCTTCATAAAGTACCCTTCTGTTATTAAGGAAATACTATGTTATGCATTCTTGTAAGAGATTATTTTTATGTCAATCTCATTTTGGCCATACATACTGTAAGGACATGTTACATTTTGGGTTGCCTACATTCTATTGATATAAAAAAGAGAATTTTCACCATTCTGATCCATCAAACATAAGTATGCTTGTAGCATTTCTTATACAATGTTGATTTTTTCCAAGTTGTGTATATAACTATCGCAGAATGCCTGCTATCAATTCTCCATATAGACTGACGGTATACGAATACACAATATCAATTGTCCTTGGTTTTGATTTCAGGTCCGGTTCAAGAAGATGAAGTGGTTGATGGCAAGATCTTGCAATATTGTAGCATAGATAAGAAAGATAAGAAGTCCCTGGGAGAGATGGAGCAAGAGTTTCTGCAAGCATTACAAGTATGAATGTTCAAAATCTCTCTATCTTGTTTCTTTTTCTTTTTGTTTGACATGCAAATGTGAGTACTTCAAAGTTTCTTGATTGCTTACATATTTCTCATTGATTACTTGAAGAGTACTGATGCATTTCAAACTTCGTTACTTTCTAGTGCTGATTTTGGTCTTATTTTTTCCTGACACAAAAGGTCCATTTTCTTCCGTTTATTTCTACTACAGGCATTTTATTATGAAGGGAAAGCCATAATGTCAAATGAGGAATTTGATAACCTCAAGGAAGAATTAATGTGGGAAGGAAGCAGCGTTGTCATGCTAAGTATGCCTCCATTCAATATTTTGAAGCTCATCGAACAGCACTTTAGAACATTGGCTTTGTTGTCAATATTTGAACCTCCAAGATATATGTGCTGTTTATGCAGTCTTTCACTGTAATGCAGGTTCTGATGAACAAAAGTTTTTGGAAGCTTCAATGGCTTATGTATCTGGGAATCCAATAATGTCAGACAAAGAGTTTGACAAGCTGAAGATGAAACTTAAGGTGTGTAGGCATCTACATAGTATGCATAACCACGTACCAAGAAAAAATAATTAAATAAAGACATAGATAACAAGACTTATACCATTTGGAGTTCATAGACAGCTGTGGAAGAGTTTTATGCAGCATGTCGTGAACATTTGAAGCCCAAATACTGTTCTTGCATTAATAATTTACAAATTCTATATACATAGATTGATAAGTTGAGGCATCTCTACAAGTTACAATGTCATAGATTGTGAGACACGCCTGTCCTTTAAAGGTTAGCTACATTAACTTGGTTTCTTCTGGTGTTAATTTCATATAGCTTTCATCTTGTAAAATTGTTATTCTGTAGATGGATGGGAGTGAAATTGTGGTTGAGGGTCCGCGATGCAGCCTTCGAAGTAGAAAGGTCTGTGCTTCTTTTCTCTATCCTATTTCCTATCTAGTCTTTTGCTGTTGTGTCTGTTGTGTCCTCAGAAATATATTCACTTAGACTCTTAGTTTTGACAGCTGATTCCATGCATTTGTGTATCTTAGATTGTTCAATACAAATAACCTTTTGGAAACATTAGTGGAAAAACATGTATCGATCTTTAACTGGGATTGACCCACTCCACCTGGATGCTTTTTTGTCTTTACTCCACAACCGGTTATAGATATTTGTGGTGCCAAGGAGACTTTTATTGTGAGGTTTCTACTCTTTCTTCAGTGGAGAAGGTTGGATATGAATAAACACATGTTGATACTTGACATCAATGACCTCACGCTTTTAGCAGCATCGCAGCTTACCTTCTAACAACCAGCCAGATAAAGTACATGTAATATTCTAATTCAATTGATTAAACATTTAACCTTTAGTATATGACATGTAGACTTAAATGTATAAATGATTAGCTTACTCAGAAATTGACACAAGTACTCTAGTAATCAGTGTGTCTTATTTGAAGTCCATTCAGCTACAAAGGAGAAGAAAAACAAAAGTTATTGCCCCTGTAATGAATTCAACAAACTTTTCCTGAAATGAGATCTGAAATGGATGAACATATGCTTGTTTTCTGCGTTCTTTCATTTTTTGATTGTGGCTAGTAGATAAACATGTTTGTTCCTACAGGTTTACAGTGATCTTTCTGTTGATTATCTCAAGATGTTCCTCTTGAATGTACCTGCAGCTGTGGTTGCATTAGGACTGTGAGTGCCTCCATTTTATCCCTTTAATGTATATTTCAAATACATATAGAGTAAAATAATATGTGGCTGTTTTAAGTTACCTTAATTCTTTGGCTGCTGATCATCGTATTTTGCTTATACCTTTTTGGCAAATTCTTAGAAACTTGGACTGTCAACATATTAGCTTGAGCTAAGCGTTTGATTAGTTTTTTCATTTTTTTCCCTTCTGATTCTTATGCAGCATCCCAAAACACACTAACAGCTGTGAATTTCATCTGTACCATTTTAGGTTTTTCTTCCTCGACGATTTGACTGGATTTGAAATAACTTACCTTTTGGAGGTAAGAAAAATACTTTTTCTTTTGTTATGCTGGGGCTAAAGGTAACCAATTCTGCAATATTATTGGCGAAAGACTGCAAAATTTTCTTACTCCATCTACTAAGCCAAGTGGTAATACGTGGGTTAAAGGGAACAAATTCTGCAACATGTTGTCCATATTTCTTTCTTTAGCATCACTGTGGGATATTGAATCACTTCCATCCTGCATGAGTGAATATTAATGTGCCATAGAACTTTTTCACATTCAACATGATTGGAACTCTCTCTCTCTCTCTCTCTCTCTCTCTCATGCGCACTGACAAATTCACACTTGCATATGCAATCAAATCACTAGCTGCGCATTTTGGCCTGGTGAAGTTCAGAAATGAGGCTAACATGGATGTATTACCTATAAATTATCATTCTTGTTTTGAAGTTCATAAATGAGGCTAACATGGATGTATTACCCATAAATTATCATTCTTGTTTTTTATATGTATATATCTATATGCTTCCTCCATGTAACGATCTTCCATAACCCCCTAACAAGCAATTAACCAATTGATTTATTATTTTTGCAGCTTCCAGAACCCTTCAGTTTCATTTTCACGTGGTTTGCTGCTATACCTGTCATATTATATCTATCCTTTTCACTTACAAGAGTGGTTCTAAAAGATTTTCTAATCCTAAAAGTAAGAGCTTGTTATAAATAATTGTTAACAATTATTCAATAATTGTTATGTGTCAATAGTGAAACAATTATTTTATTTTTCAGGGCCAATGTCCCAACTGTGGCACAGAGAACACTTCCTTTTTTGGAACCATACTAACAGTGCCTAGTGGTGGTTCTATCAACAATATAAATTGCTCAAAGTAAGTTGAACAAATACCAATATAACCTTTGAAGTGACTGGATAACTCTGCGAGCCACTTCATTGTAGATTATTACTCTTTTAACCATTTTTTATCAAGAAAATTTTTTGTAGTTGTGGGACACAATTGGTGTACGATTCAAACATAAGATTGATTACATTGCCTGAAGGTGATAAAGCATGACTCAAGGTAACTACAGTCTCTATTCTACAGCCGTTAATTAAAGATATTGAGCAACAAACATTTGAAACATTAAGATTATGAGACAATAATCTAGAGCTGAATTGAGAAAGAAATCTAGTGGGGTAAAACAAGATCAAAACACATTGTGAATTCCATTTGCCTTCCCATTATCACATCAGAACTTGAATGACTTTCTGAATTTCCTCAATGTCATAGTTTACACAGGTTCAATGGTTTTTGTGAATCCCTTGCAGCTAGTATCATGCTTTGCAAGTTTAACTGTAGAATGATATATTGCATGAAGTTACTTGGAGAACAGACTCGCAATTATGCTTACAAGTTCGTATCATTGTTAAAAGCAGAGAAAATCTCGATGTTCTGTTCTTTCCCTTCAGCGCTTTCATTCTGGATATCAATTCACTGATGGGTCAATGACATATGATGTACTTTATTCTGACATCATTCACAAAGATCTCCTTGCATTGCCTTTCATAACCATAAATTTTGAAAAGTCTCAGTTGACGCAACTTTCTGAAAATTTCTAGTAAAACTTTAGTAAATTTAGGTTTCCAATGACTTGGTTTCCATCATAAATCCTTTAAACTGAGTTAGATTTTTGGGATTCCTTGGAGCAAAATGTTACCAGATGGCATCTTAAACCTTCAGTATGAAAGCTCATAGTAACTCTGTGGAAATCATACTAAGGTGCCTGGATGCAGCTGAAACTTCTATAGTAGATTTATCTTGCCATTCCGTTATTGGATATATGCAGTTCCAACTTCCAGTTGATCAATTAGATTTATTTGTTTTGCCTACAGTTGACTTACTTTACTAAATGGTTAGCTACTTAAGCTTTGCTGATGCAGGATGAACTTTTTTGCTCAGAAATATGCTTGCAATAAGGCTATAACTAACGTGAGTTGCCCAAGTGGAAGATCATTCCCATGGTCAATCTACGGAGCTGGAAAATGTTTCCAGTATTGAAATTGGATGCTGCTTTATTTGCTGTATAGCAAATGTGTAATTGTATCTTTGTATATTTTGTGCACATTTTTAGACATGCTTTGTGAAAGAAAGAGAACATGAACTGCAAGCAAATCTTTAATAGATTAACTATATTCTGTATGTAAATCATTCTCGTAACGGCACTATCAGTTAGTTCTTTTCTTGAGTTCTATTTTTGCTTCGTCACCTACTTATAATTGTGGTGATTTACAGGACTAATTTATATTAATTGGTTCTTGTATACTTAAACGACTTGTATGCTTTGTATGGTGAATAGTTAATTTTAGATTAACCACTTGAGACATTGCCTATAGGCTATAATCTTTAAAACAGATTTCTGTTTGTGGCTAATGAACTTACATGAAACATGTCGTTGATTTTCCTTAGATATTGTCTGCAATGATTAGCAGAACAAACATTGTTGATAAGTGCCATAAAATCCCAACAATTAAAACATTGATCAAATCTTAATTCTCAATATAAAATGTTGTTGTCCTACATAACCTCAAAAGGACATGGTAGAGATTAGAGAGCACAGATATAACCTGCCCGCACGTTTCCAAAAATTTATGCAAGGATAAGTCATTAGGAGCGGCCTCCGAATTGTATTTTTTTCAAGCATGAAGAAAAAAAATCAAGTTGACTTCTATGTTTTCTTTTTTTGTTTTTTGTGTGTGTTGAACAAAAATTATAAGTTGACTTAAGAAACAAAATGGTCGTGAGGATCATGAAGCCGTTCTTTGTTGTTTGCAAGACAGAAACCATATAAGGGCTATGTTTAGAAGTCAATTTGGCATAAAATTTTGTGTCAAAGCTCCTCAAAAAAAGCCAAAGGGGAAAAAAAACACTTTTGAAGAAATATGGCCTCTTTCTTTCAACCTTTGAACTCTATCCTTTTCTTGATTGCATTGATGAAATTGTCAATCACTGGAAGAACATTAGCTGCTGGTTACCATCCACCAGTTTTCCGTCCTACCCCATGGAAACTTGCCCATGCCACATTTTATGGAGACGAGACTGGCTATGGCACAATGGGTGCGTTACTTTAATTTTTCAAGTTTGTAACAATATGTAACATGCAACAATTTGTATTTTGATGTTTATTACTATTCTAAGGTTCTGTTTACAAGAAAAATGAAAATCTCACGTACAAACGGGTAGTAATTCTGATACTTCGAATATTTTTAAAAAAAATATCATGTAACTGAGGTCTCAATTACACACAAGAGTTCATGGTCGAAATGTTGTTAAAGGAGACGTGCTACAAGCCCAAAAATTGTCTGATACAACTCAATCTTTGAATTGACAGGAGGAGCTTGTGGATATGGAAATCTGTTCAGCAATGGTTATGGAACAGATACAGCAGCATTGAGCTCAGTACTGTTTAACAATGGATATGCATGCGGACAATGTTTTCAAATACGTTGCGTTAAATCGCCATATTGCTTTAGAGGGTCCCCAATCACCACAGTGACTGCTACAAATCTTTGCCCCCCTAATTGGTCTCTAGACTCCAACAATGGAGGCTGGTGCAATCCACCTCGCACACACTTTGACATGTCCAAGCCTACATTCATGAAAATTGCCCAGTGGAAGGCCGGAATAGTACCCGTCATGTACCGCAGGTATATTGCTCTTATGACATTCATGTCTAGGTGGTATGGTCATACGTCTAAGTAAGAGGATTGTGTTTACACGATAACATATAAATTTTGACCGATCTAGACTTTCTAAAATTAATAGGAGTATTTTTTTTTTAATTTGAAGAAACACATAGTCTATAATGAACCTTGAGTTGAAGTCCAACATTGATCATCAATTTGTGATCCCCTGTTTTCAAAATTAAGCCTAACAAGATGGGTTTCCCTCAGCCCACCACCCTATTCAAGTCTTTTCTCCTAACGAAGATTAGAGCAATTCAACTTTTTAAAACTATCGAGCAAGAATTCAACCACCAAACCATGATGCTTTACTAGAGTGACATTATCCATTTTATTTATCTCTATAATAGTTTCTTTTCTTCTTTCCTCCCGTAACGAATTAGAGTTGAACCACCACCCTCCTACAATGAAAACAAATACAAACGCTACACAATAAGATACTAAATACTAATAGCTACGTTTAGGGTATATTACAAAATACATCCATGTGATATCACTTTGGACCATATAATCTCCTTTTATTTTTAATATAACTACATAACCCTTTCTGGTTTTATGCAATATAGAAAACGGATGGAATTAATGCTCTGTCACGGAATATTCTCAGAATATTTCACATTTGATTTTACTGATGCAAAATTTTCCATGACGTTGAATATGTATAGTTCAAAATACTACGTTCATTTTTCAAATTTCATGAAACCATAGGAGAATTATGTGGTCATATTCAAAAGATAGATGATTATGTGATCAAAAGCGAGATCACATAAGGGTGTTTCATAATTTACCCCTAATTTTAATATACAATGCCTTGTTTGCTTCTTGTAGAGTACCATGTGTGAGGAAAGGCGGACTTCGATTCAATTTCCAGGGGAACGGCTACTGGTTGCTTGTGTACGTGATGAACGTTGGAGGAGGTGGCGACATTGCCAGCATGTGGATAAAGGGAAGCAAAACAAGGTGGATAAGCATGAGCCACAACTGGGGAGCTTCATACCAGGCTTTTGCAACTCTATCAGGACAGGCTCTTTCTTTCAAAGTAACTTCTTACACTTCCAAGGAGACTGTTTTAGCATACAATGTTGCCCCTTCAAATTGGCATGCAGGAATGACTTACCAAGCCAAAGTCAATTTCCATTGATGTACCAAGACATAATGAACCAATTTTTAATTTTGCATTTTGCCTCGAGGCATCATCCTTTGTGTTGTCATCTTTGAGGTTTTTCCCCCTTTTATTCTCCCAATCTTTTTCTTGGCTTCTGAAGTTTCCTCATCTATATGTATCTATACCTACACTTTATTAAATGTGGGAGTTTGATCTCGTTATTTAGATTTATGTTCTGACAAAATGTAATGACTACTTCATAATCATGGAGATATGCTGAGTGAATTTGTCAAAAATTTAGAGGAGGTTTCCGAAAGTATCGCTTAAAATTAAATATTTTCCCATATATGTTTGGTAAAGGTTGCGAAGCAACACTGAAGGGATTGTAATTTGTTTATTTTCTTTTAGATCGTGGCAAGCATCTTTATTGCTTAAGAATGTGATTTTTACGTATTGTTTACTAATCGGAGATGATTAAGGTGAACAAATCCTATCAGCCTTCTCAATTTTGACATTGTTGACTATTTGTGTATCTCAAGCTAAAATTTAAACATTTAAAAAGAAGAAATTGACATATCAAATTTATTTTTGTATAATGTGAAGAGATTAAGAGTAAATAGGTAAAAAAGTCAAGAATTAGAAGTCTTATAAAAGTGAAAAAATTTTTATCGACTGTTTTTGTAATAAATTTACACCAATTCTTTGAAAATCAAACAACTTCTATTTTTTTTTTTTTCAAATTAGTTTGCTTATAACTTTAAATTAGTTGAATAAAATCAATATATTGTGTAGAATAAATATCAATCAACTTTAATATACTTTAAAATGTTTTAGATGGTTTTATCATTTTTTTTCCCTACTAATCATGAAATAAATGACTTATCAACAATTATTCTTCGGAAGAACATGCCACATGATACTAATGAAGGATAAGAAAACATTTTATTGTTTCTATTTTAATCATCATTCCTAAAATACTCTTGGTAAGTTAAATTCATTTTAATATGAATTGCAGTGACAAATAATAAATCTCTTTGTAGATATTGTTTAATGAACAGATGAAGAAACTTAAGAAATTAAAATTAAATAGTTTCCCATATATGTCAAGTAAAGATTGCAAAGCTGAAGGGAGTGTAATTTGTTTTTTTCTGATTTGGTAAGCATCTTTATTGCTTGGAAATGTGATTCTTATATACAGTGTTTTCAAAATCGAATTGGACCTGCCAGCTCCACCATTGAACCACAAATAAGCCATACCACCAAATACAAAAATTTTCAGAGCAGTTAGACTGTTGAACCAGTTTCTCCTCCATTTCACTGGCCGATTCAATTCTAAAACCACTAATTATATATCATTCAACAAAAGGAGATGAATAAGGTAAACGAACCTTATCAGCTTCATTGAATATTCTCTCTACTACTATGAATTTTGACATTGTTCATTCGTCCAAGATGTAAATCAGTTTTACAATTTGCATCCATTGGATGGTATAAACCTTTAATGAGGGATTGAGGGCTAATCCAAATAAACATTGGAGAAACAAGAACTCTGTTTAAATTTAAATTGGATTTTTTTACACAAGACATCATTTGAAGTCATTAAGAAATAAACTCTTTATACAGTTTCAACCAACCCCCACCACCCCCCCCCCCCCGCCCCCCCAAAAAAAAAAAAAAACCCGGGGGTTATCTTTGGGTTCTTGAAACAAGAAGGTCGATCAGCTTTTTAACACCTTTTAGCTAAGAATATTGCATCGAATTTTTATAAACTGAAACTTTTGTTCGAGAATAGATTGAACATTTTCATTTATAGACAAGAAGTCCGTGGTTTAGGTACCACATTTCAAAGCAATTACAAGTTTTTACAATCCTTGGTTGTGACAGAACCTTTTGCTGAAGGGGTTCCTTCAAATCTACATGAAAGAAAGTTGTGCCTTCAGGCCTCCATTAGGATAGAAGAATTCTGAATTCTGATGCATGCTAGCTAAAGGAACCCACAGGTAGTTGAAGTGGGGAACATGTAACCAAAAACAAGTAGCATTTTGAACCCCATCAATCAGAAAGACTTTGCCTTCATTCTATTCCTTAAGCACGCCAAGCTTCCTTTTTAATACCTTTTGACTTGAAAAGTCATCATCACACCATGCTCCAAATCATTCCGCCCAGCCTTTGCCACCGGATTCTAAACCCCTTTACCTCTTAGACTTGTACATTTACATTAAAAGGCAAGCGTACCAAAAAGAGATACCTTAATTAGAAGCATTTAGATAAATAGAAGCACTAGCTAGTTGTTTTTTCCTTATCCTCTCTAGGTAGACTAAATAGGCAACATGTCAATAATGCAATCCAATTTGAGTGGTTACAACTTACAAACCTTTGCTTTTACTTCTTGTGAATGTATAAACATGAAATTACAGTTTGTCAACCACTTGACTTGGCAGCAATTCAATTTTTCCACTAGTTCATGGGTAAAGTAAAGTCCTGTTTCATTCAGTTATTCCAAACCCCTTTATCACAGCAGGATGTTCTTCAAAAGAAAATTGTTACTCCTTTTTTCAACTTTCAGCTTTAACACCTTTCACACAGAAAATATCCTCTATATTAAAAACTTTCCCCAGCGATCCCAGTTCACTCTTTACAACCCCAAATAATCTTTAACAAGTCAACAGTGGACTAAACCTGTTTAATATACAGGTTTCACACAAATCAAAAACTCCTTTCATGTTCACTCAGCAGAAGAACCTAAAAGATCATACTGCAGTGATAACAAACTTCCTTCTAGTTAAATCTCCAACTTCTATAAATGGGCTGTATTTATACTGTCACTTTGATAGTATATCTTTCACTAGTAACATCAACAGCCTTGAACATTGAAGCTCAAGGAATAAAATCAGCCCGTCTTCTCGATCTAGTTATCAGAGATTACACCTTCCAATCTTATGACAAGTTTTTCGGTACAGGCAAATTACATCCTGTAAGTTTACCAGCCAACCTCTCTGGCATCAAGGTAGATACAGTAAGATTCCGGTGTGGCAGCCTTCGAAGGTATGGTGCAAAAGTTAAAGAATTTCACTTGGGAACAGGAGTGGCTGTAAATCCATGTGCAGAAAGAGTATTGTTAGTTGCACAAAATCTTGGATCCAACTGGTCATCCATATATGATGATAACTATGAACTATCAGGATTTCAACTGATTTCGCCAGTTCTAGGCCTACTTGCTTACAATGCGGGAGATAACATAAATTTTAGTACTCCATTTGAGATTGGGATTCAAGCAGGTAATGATCCGATTAAGATAGATTTTCGTAACACTACAATGTTATTAAACGCCACATCAGGGATCATACCTTTATGTGCTCGATTTGAACGTGATGGAAAGGTGACATTAGCCAATCAAGCATCACCAAACGTTTGTGTTTCAACAAGACAAGGGCACTTTGGCTTGGTCATTGAGTCACCATTGATGCCCTTGAAAAAGCAAGTAAGTAAATGGAAGATAGTCATTGGAAGCTCTGTAGGAGCAACACTTGGCGCTTTCCTTTTAGCTTTACTTTTGATAGCAATGTTTGTTAAGGTCAAGAAGAAAGCAAGAATGGAAGAGTTGGAAAGAAGAGCATACGAAGAGGAAGCTCTGCAAGTATCAATGGTTGGACATGTGAGAGCTCCTACAGCATCTGTCACTCGAACAGTGCCCATAATCGAGCACGAGTATAGACCTCCTCGTTGAAATGTTAGTACTTTATTTTCATAAATATCATTCTTCGTGTAAGGTCATTCAAAATTATAGGTTTGTATTTGATGAAAAATTGACTGAAATTGCACAGTCTTTCATATTTCAAAAGCTGACTAATTGTTGTATGAATTCTTCTGATCCGACTAATTCTTCTGTTGTACTTGTACGATTGAATTGAGCAACATGTGAGTGATCATCTTTTGGCTAGTTCTTTCGAACCCGTAATCAAACTTTAGGATATTAGAATTTGAAAGACTCTTGAGTGTCGTGGGAGCCTTGTATCACTAAAAATCCCATAATTTTATAGGCCAAAACAGGAAAGGTCTCTGAAAAATCTTCCCAATGAAGTATCCTCCCAATATGAACATGCGCTCACAAGCTGAATGTGTCAGCTAAATGATAGAAGGAAATGATGGTTGTTTGCTTTGAGCATAATTGGAATAATATCCTAAATAAGACATTTCTGTTTATGTTAGCAGAAGTATGGAACATACTTGCTGACTGACACATCTTGCAATCAATTTGGCTTTCAACTTTTGCAACAAAAGCAAGAGCTGTTCTGATGCTTAAACAAGTAGCTTAAGTGTGAAAGCCAGAACACCAGATTCTGAAACTTATAGGCTTCATGAAAAACCAGAAAATGATCATGAGCTGGTTTCTTCTATGCCAAAGAATCTGAAGTGTTGAACAAATGCTTTGAGCAAAAAGCTCTAACTAAACGAGAAATGAACACCCTTAATCCCTAAACTCGAGTATCGAATTTTCTTCACAATATTTGCATCCCGGCAGATATGCCTTCCTTACTAGAGAATCAACCAATCCATAATATAATAAAATTGCGAGTGAATTAGATTTTCTTGGCCTTTACAAAAAAATAAATGACTGAGGTATGTTTCTATTCTTGAATGCTCATACATAGTTCATAGGGTTATGGTTGCAACATCAAATTTGATGTCTTATTTATGAATAAAATTTTATTAGAGTTAATATTCATTTAGAATAGAGACTCCAAATTGGTGAAAATATAATGGCTTAGTAATGTTTCTAATTTTGAATGCATGTTCTATTGTTCATGCGTAAACTTTTATTAAAATTAATTTTCATGTATAATATAGGCTCCAATTGGGGCAAAAAAATATAATGACTAAGGTGCCGTTTAGTAAAACTGAAATATGAAATCTGAAGTCTGAAGTCAGAAATTTAAGTTTTGAAAGTATTAAGTTGCTGAATTGAAAAAGTTTTACTTATTTGATAATTAACTGAATATATGCACTGAATTTAAATATCTCCTCTCATAAATATAATTATTTTATCATAAAATTATAAAATAATTTATTAATAATGTATTTGAGAAGAAAAGATATTGTTTGTTTATGAGTGAAAGAAAGAGAGAGAGAGAGAGAGAGAGAGAGAGAGAGAGAGAGAGAATAAATGTATTTATGTATGAAAAATGTGTGTGAGAGAGAAAGTACGTGTATATATAAAGATGTATGTAAGTATGTAAGAGGAGAAAAATTAAAATATGTGCACGTGTATATGAGAGATAGAAAATGTATATATAAAAGTATGTGTGTGTGTGTAAAAATGTGTGTGCAAGAAAGTGTATAGGTGTGTGCAAGAGAAACTGTGTGTGGGAGGAGAGAGAAAGTGTGTGTGTATGTGTGTGAAAGAGAGAGGGAGAGAGAATATGTGTATTTTTGTGAAAGTAGGTATGTGTGTGTGAGAAAGAGAGTGTTTGAGTGTGTGTGTGTGTGAGAGAGAGAGAGAGAAAGGAGAAAGAGTATGCACATGCGTGTGCATGGGTGACAGTGTGAGAGAGAGTGTATGAATGTGTGTGTGCAATGAGAGGAGAGGAAAAGTATCAAAATTCAGCAAATTAAGTAAAAATTTTTCACTTTAAATTTTGCACACAAATTAAATAAGTGCTTAATGTATTAAGTGATAAAGAAATTTTATTATCAAACAAGCTGAATTTAAAAAGCTCTTAATCTATTAATTTTCAACATTAAGTTGTATTATCAAACACCCCCTAAGTTATGTTTTCAAATTTAAATACTTATTCTATTGTTTGCGAAAAAATATAATGACTTAATTATATTTCTAATCTTGAATATTTACTCTATAATTTTTAGGGTTATAGCTACTAATATTAATATTGATGTTTTATTTTAGGAATAAATTTTTATTAAAGTTAATTTGCATGTAAAATGTTCTACGTGTAATTAGCTAATTCCTACATTTTGTACAATAATAAAAAAGGTACGCTTATTCTCCACTAAATATAGTTTATATTTTATTATCTATGTACATAAAAATATTTTTAAATATTTAAAAGCAGATGTTGAGTAACAAATTTAATTATTTATAATGGTAAAAGACTAAGTAAAAAATTCAAAAGTCAAGAATCTTATAAAAGCGAATAACTTTTTCTCAACTAGTTTCATGATAAATTTACACTAATTTTCTGAAAATCAAAGAGCTTCTAATTTTTTATTCCAAATTAGTTTCCTTATAATTTAAAAGCTAAATATGATTTTTCCATTTTGTTGTATATTAAATTATTGTATTATGCAGAACAAATATCAATCAACTTAATATAATTTAAAATATTTTAAATGGTTTGATAATATTTTTTTCTTATTAACCTTGAATGAAATAATTTATCAACAATCATTTTATGAAAAAACATGCTGTGTATATAATGCACGCACTCTCAAGTTACTGAAATATGCTAATACTTTTTACATTCAGTCAGTACACAATGGACTTGATAGTATCTATAAATTTTTAATTCTTCATGGCATTTGTCAAATTTAATATATTGTCGTCCAAATAATTCAGCCGACAGTTTTTCATTTAAAATTCTGTTATATAAGAGTAATTATTATCTTGAAAGAATCTTAACCTTAGGTTGCCCTCACCTAACTGCAGAGAAGGATTTTCTAAAACAATTGTATGATTAATGTTTCACGGTAAACGTATTTGGCATTTTTTTTTTTTTTTTTTGGTCCATTTGACATTTGGAAGACTGGATTGAGGGCGCGGACCTTGCAAGTTGGCCCCCGTCAATTTGGATAAGTTAAAAACGATATGACTGGTCAGTGAAGATATATAATTGGTTAGTGAAAATATGTAACTATTTTTCACTCTTAATCGACGTCATTTTTTTACTTCAAATTTGATCAGCATGACCCAATCTCAACCGTCCATTGTTAGCCCATTTAATCGGGACCGTGAACTTGCTACAAATCGAAATTGTGAGGCCATGACTAACTAGATCCTTGTATTGATTTAAGTCCTCAAAACACTTGCAATTCTGATTTTAGGGGTGAGCATAATCGGAAAATACCAATTTCTTATTGATTTTGAAAATTCAAAATCAGTAATTCGGTAAATCGGTCGATATTTGGTATATACCGAATTCAAAAAGTCAAATTCGAATCGGTATTCGAATAGAGGAATTTTGAATTCGGTATTACCGATTTTCGAATTCAATTTAATAAAATTTTGTTTTTAATATATATTTTCTTATATATATATATATCTTATTACATATATAAATTCAACATATATAGTTAAATATGACTAATATAAACTTTACAATTAAAAGATCTAATACAATTAGAACCTTTTAATTACAATTAAAGAGATCTAATTCATATAATCAAATTCACACGAGCATAAGCTCAACTTATATTAAACTGTAATCATAAAGGGTTATATACAAATTTATGAATAATAAATTATAGTGATTACAAAATACAGTTACAAGTGTATATAAATATATATATTAATAAATAGGTTATATTTATATTTATGAATATATACACAATATTTACAAAATTATCAATTGTCAAATGCAACTATTTAATGTATATTAAAAAATTTATATCATGTAGTATATTAACTATTTAAAATTTGTAATCATAAATTTCACTTTTTTGACCTTTCATCAAAGACAATTTGTTAATTAGTGAAAATTGATTGGTGAATTATTTAATTAGATAATATTTATTGGGACTAATATATATTTTTATAATGTTGGAATATAATTGTTGGGTTACATTTTTATTCAATCAAATAATTTAAATCGGTAATTTGGTAAATACCGAATTCGAACTGTTAAATCAAATTTGGTAAGTTTGAATTCGAAATCGAAATTGGTTGGAAATTTTTTCAGTAAAAATACCGAAATTATCGAATTTATTTTACCAAATTATCAACCGAATCACACCCCTACCTGAATTGAAAAGATATAATAAACTTTTTAAGGATAGTACATAAAGAGTGTAAATGATCAATGTGCAAAACTTCATACATGAAGTCTATAAGTCGAAAGTTACATTTTTTTAAACATAATGTCACAACAAAGGCCTCGTTGTCTTCTAAAACAAATCAAGAATCAACTGATTTGGAATGCTTATTTATATGGTTTAATAATGCTTATACAAAACTACTGCTTTCATAGGTACCTTTAGATTCATTTCTCTTGCAAGAATTGATAGTTGGAAACATCGAAATGAAAAAACATATAAATTTCCCCTCTTACAAGTTCATAATTTAGGAAAAGTAAGACTACCAACACATATTTCATAGTATACCCATATGAAATATTGTTGACCAGTAATCCTATGAGAACTCTCTTTTTAGTGGTATAATAATAATAAAGAAAAACAAGAGAAAGCTATGTTTTATTTAGAACAGCATTTGGATAGTTGTTTTATTAAGATATTTTTAAAAAAAATATTACAATAATAATTCTAGAGATTTATCTAGAAGAACGTATATGAGATAAAAAGTTTGTTAAAAAAATGTATTAGAAATTTTTTAAAACATATTTCCAAAAACTTAACCAAAAAAATATCTTACAAACCATAAGAAAGTAATCAAACGGCAACAAGAATATTACAATTTTAGACCAGGAACTCTCCCGGTAAAATTAAACTTACCAAATCACTCTTGCTGTCACCACTTTCCAGCACCTTCAAAGGAAAAAGAAAAAGAACAAAAAAATCTCATCTTAGTCCCTTGGTTTGGAAGTAGATTAAGGAAATAAAGTACTTAAATCATTAACAGCTATTTCCCAAATCATTAACAGCCACGTCATTACCCTCTACATATACTTTTTACTTAGTACTAATTACTTTAATTTTCCCGCAAAATGCTAATTTTCCCGGGAATTTTAGCTGACATCAGCAACCCCCCGGCCCCCCTCTCTCTCTCTCTCTGCTTTCTCCTCCTCCTCCTCCAGTCTAGGTTTCTTCCTTTCCTTCCACCACCATGGACAACTCAACACCACCGTCGACCACCTCCGCCTCAGACACCACTACCACCCCTGAAACCCCATTAAAAAATCACCTCGTCAATTCCTACCACCCCTCCCCCTCACGAACCATCTACAGTGACCGTTTCATTCCCAGTAGATCTTCTTCCAATTTCGCGCTTTTCAACCTCTCTCCTCCGCCGCATTCCTCCACGTCCGACGACTCTACTAATGCCTACACTGCCCTCCTCCGCATGGCCCTTTTCGGCCCTGACTCCGCTGGAGTCGTGCCCCCTGTCACCCCGGAAAAATTGGCTGGAATAAATGGGAAGAATTTGCAGATTAGTCCTCCTAATTGTAATATTTTCAAGTTTAAGACTGAGACTAGGAAATCTTTGCATTCTTTGTCTCCTCTTGGGTTTGATAATCAGCTCCCTGGTGTCTCTCATAGCCCTGTTAAAACCGCAAGAAAAGTCCCTAGGTCTCCTTACAAGGTAGATTTTGGGCTCTTTTTTTGCAATTTCTTGATTTGGGTTTCTTCAATTTGTTGTTTTTATTGGTTGTTAATGCAATGTTTGGGTATATTTGTTGATTTGGATAAAGGGTAGTCCTAAATGTGCTAAATTTTTATGTTGGTTTCCTTGGTTCTTGATAAGACGGTGATTATTCCGGTTTTCGTGATGTGTGATATCTCAACTTTGAGATTTTGTGGTTGTTTTTGAATAGGTTTTGGATGCACCAGCATTGCAAGATGATTTTTATCTGAATCTTGTGGACTGGTCCTCGAATAATGTGTTGGCTGTGGGATTAGGGAACTGTGTTTATTTGTGGCATGCTTCTAGTAGCAAGGTGAGTCTTTGATTTATAAATTTTCCTCCTTGGATTTTGACAATGTGATTGTGTACTGCTGGTTATTGAACTTGTATTGGTGTGTTTTACACAGGTAGTGAAGTTGTGTGATTTGGGTAACGATGATAGTGTGTGTTCTGTTGGTTGGGCACAGCGAGGTACACATCTTGCTGTTGGAACTAGCAATGGGAAGCTCCAGGTAAGCCAGAATTGCAGTATGTAATTGTTACGGGTGATACACATTATAGAACTTAGTTCTTTTGGGTTGTTATAGGATTAAATTTAAAACAACTACATTTTAGTTGGAAGGGACTGACCTTAAGTATACTTAGATGTTCTTTCTAATTGTAGGATGCCGTTTCATCAATAGCATTGGAATTTGATCTTTGATTTTCATTGCCCTATCAATTATGAAGTGGACTGGGATAAAAATTTTGATTCAAGTTTCATTAGATCCAGGCTTTGTATGAAACTATGCAAACAGTTATGATTTCTGATATAGTCACAGTGTTCCTGACTGTAAAATACCTGTTAATGGATTATGAGGTCTTAGGTTAGCACATAAAACAGAGGGAAATTGCAGTCTTTAGTTCATTTACTCAAAGACTGTGTTTGCAATCCTAGGGTTATAATATTACTTTGAATTGTCATGGAAACTAGAATATGGTGTATGGTTTGGGGTTTGTGTGTTTACTACATTAGGGATCGTAATTTATATAAGAAAGATAGGTTCCCTTTAGACCGTACCTAACATGATTAAGCTAAACAGACTAAGTTTTCAGTGCCATTTTTGTGATTGTTTCTGTAAGTTTGTTTCAATAGAGTCTTAAATCCTTTTAGTTGGAAATCTGAAAATGTGAGTACCTTATTTTTTAATTCAACAGCTCTCTTAAAATTTGGCATAGACAACATTTTGAACTCGTAGTTGCAATGCATGCCTTGATGTGAGAGCCCAAATTGAGCACGGAAATATATGTTCTGTGAACATTTCGTTACTCTTGAAGCTGTTGAGCTAAAGAATCAATCTGTCTTTAGCCTTTCATCTTGTAACTGGATTTGGTTCTGCCCCCTCAGTGTGCATTGTGCTCAGAGAAAGCAGAATTATGTATTGGGTTACTTTGGTTTTGCCAATAGAGTAAAATTTCATCTTTAAGCTGCAAAATTGATGATATGAGAATCGTGTTAATGTGCCAGAGTCTTTTGTTGGATATCTAGCTTCTAACTGACTAATTTTTGGCATGCTTGCACATAGATATGGGATGCCTCTCGGGGCAAGAGAGTAAGAACAATGGAGGGGCATCGGTTAAGAGTTGGTGCCCTAGCCTGGAGTACATCTTTGTTGTCTTCAGGAAGCCGTGACAAAAGTATCCTTCAACATGATATACGAGCTCAAGAAGATTTTGTTAGCAAGCTAAGTGGACACAAGTCAGAGGTCAGGCTTCCATCTTCTTTTGACTCCGTTTATGAACATCATAATGACAACTTTTTTCCTTTTGCAATTGAACTTTCTGTAGTGTGAATATCAACTTGTTTCTGTCTAGGTTTGTGGACTGAAGTGGTCTTATGATAACCGAGAATTGGCATCAGGTGGAAATGACAATCGAGTATGTGACTATGTCTATGATTCTTGCCAGACAGTAGCTTCTGTTTTACTTTTCTTTTAAGCTTTATATTTACTCATGAAAAATGCCTTTGCTGATGCAGCTTTTTGTTTGGAACCAGCACTCAACTCAACCTGTATTGAAATATTGTGAGCACACTGCTGCTGTTAAAGCAATTGCTTGGTCCCCACATATGCATGGACTTCTTGCTTCTGGAGGCGGGACCGCTGACCGATGCATTCGGTTCTGGAATACCACAACTAACTCGCACCTTAGCTGCATGGACACAGGCAGTCAGGTATCCATAATTCTTTTGGATTGGCTCATTCTTAATAATTAAGTGTTGCATTATTTTCTCAATCATCCGTACACAAGGGAAATTTTTTTGGGCCTAAACTATTTCATGAAATGACATAAGGACAGGATTTACTTAGAGAAAATACATTGTTTTTTGCATCCTAATATCACAAACTTCTGTGTTTTGATGTCATTGATGTTGGAAACATGGTACTTACTAAAGCTACATGTAATTGCCAAAATTCTCTGGCAGATGAATCTTGTATATCTCACTTGTCTTTTTAATGATTATGCATAATCATCAATTTATGTTGATTTGTGGCAGGTATGCAATCTTGTGTGGTCTAAGAATGTCAATGAACTAGTGAGCACTCATGGCTACTCTCAAAACCAAATAATACTTTGGAGATATCCTACAATGTCAAAGGTACTGTACTCTAATGGGGCTTATGACATAGTACTTCTGTGAAATATTTGTTTGGGGGTTCTGCTGTTGGTATATTTTTCTCCTATTGAGGTTTGTAACTTATCTCCTATCGTACAGTTGGCTACTCTCACAGGACATACCTACAGAGTTCTTTATCTTGCCATCTCGCCAGATGGACAGGTAGTGCAGTAAAATGCCCCCCATCTGTGTCCTTTTACTTTATTTTGAAAATAATTAAATGCAGTGCCATGACTTTTAAGTTTCATATTATGTAAACATTTCAATTCCCTTTGTTATGGTAGACGATTGTTACTGGAGCAGGAGATGAAACACTGAGGTTCTGGAATGTCTTCCCTTCCCTAAAATCTCAGGTGAGCAATTTTTGTTGTAAATAGAGTTCTTATTGTTACATACCGCATGTTCTATGGTTTATTTAATTAAAACAAATACAAAAGGAAAAGAACAGTTAGAGCTGGTTTAGTTGGACTTTGTCTGTTTTAGAAAAATAAACTGAATCTATAACCTGCTAGATGGATTAAGCTCCTAGGAACTTTTCCTGGCACTGTGCACCAAGGCAAAAAAGCAGGGGTTTCCTTTGAACTAATTTTCCACTGCACATAATCATGGACTTCAAATATGTTTCAAAGGATACTTATCGGCTCTATCAAATAAATGAGGGCCCACCCCCCCCCCCCCCCCTCCTTCTCTCAAGCGCACATACACACAGAGACACACCCGAAAAATCCAAAATGAAGAATGCCACTTTCTAGGATACCTCATTATCTACATTTTGATGAAAGATGTAAAGATCTCATGCTGAAAAAATGTCTATGCAGAACACAGAGAGTGAAATTGGAGCATCATCCTTGGGAAGAACTCAGATTCGGTGAACCTTGCAAGTTTTTCTTGTGTTGACTCTTCGATAGTATTTGTTCTCATATTGCTGAATAACAGCAGAGGCTTTCGTCAGTTTGCCCATGAAGGGAAGGAAAGTGGAATGATTTAAATCAGATAATATCTTTGAGCCTAGCTTCGCTGCACCAAACAAGCACTATTGCCCCGGATGCAAGAGGGCTAGATTCTGGCAAATTGACAAATTAATTTATTTTGTTTCTAAATCCCAATTGTACAGTGGGAGATGTTATCTAATGCTCGCTAACACTCTCCTTTGCCTTGTGTATCATAGAGAGCGCTTATTATGTAACGGGAAATTGAATGTAGCATGGGACTCAATGCTGCCATTGTAAATAACTTAAAAAGTTCTTCAAGATTTATGACTGCTCAAACTACCCATTGAAACAAAACACAATCATTTTTGTTATCGGAACTATCAAAAGCTTCTGTCTGTTCCGCATCTCTAATTTTTCTTAGTTTAGAAATCTTATAGCAATATAGCATTAGCTTCAATATGTAATGCATGTTTCACGTAACTTAAGCAGCGTAAAGATGAGAAAACTTTACAACTGCACCCAATGGCTTTGACTCTTTATGGTAAAAGAAGAAAATTAAAATGCTTGATTAGCTTTGTTTGTACAAACTAGTTTTTTAGTCTTCAGTCAACATGAGTTCAAACTTCAATCCTCCTCCAATGTTACTTGGAACAAAAATTAACACTCATTTCATAAATAAATACTAGTACTAAGTACCAGGTTTTCAAATATCACAGCCTAAAAGACCCTAGCGAAATTAAGAATGAATTTGTAAGTTATGTCCAAGTTTTAACAGCAGTAATAGGCAGGAGATGCTGATGCCAAATAATATTTACATTTACAACAAATTCCCTAAATCATAATCTCTGAAGTTGTCAGATGGAGATCAAACCAATTAGACTAGAACACCTCAACTTTGCTGCTGCAAACGCTTGGTTTGCGGGTTGGTATGATTACTCCCTTCAGAGTCAGAGGAGAATGATTGTGACCAAGGGATTATACTCATTGGTGGGAAGCAGCATGAGCAAGCCTCTTGGCATGGTTTTGGTATCTCCCACAAATCGACTTTATTCTCCATCTGGGCCCCACTGGAAGGAGGAGCAGCTTCCTGTAGTGGACCCCAGCACTCTACCTTGTTGAATTCTGGAATGTTTGAGTGAAAATATACCCAAACCAAAGCTTCCCGTAATTCTGGATAGTTATCCAGCAAACTTCCATCCGCATAAGCAAAAGCCTTCAATACCTAATCAAATTTCATCTTAGTTAAAAAAATACATATCTTTAAAGTTGAATTTTTTTCCCTTTTCAAATATAAAAATGTTAATGTTCATGGGCTTATTTACCACAGGAAGTTCTTTGCAGAAGATCCAGTATCTGAGCCTAGCACAAAAGTCTAACAGGAAATGACCTCCACTTATGTGACAGTGAACATGAAGAGACATCTTTCCTTTCACTTTCTTCCATTCTGCAACCACTTCATCTCTCTGTAATCTGTTGTACCAACCCTGTAACTGTCTCCAATCCCATGAATAATTACTAGTTAAAATCTAAAGCTAATTATGACTAATCAAGACAATTAATGGTTTTTAAAAAAAAAACTATATAGTCCTTAAGGGGCTCTCCTGTTTTCCTCTGTTCCTAGCTACTTGTATAATAGTCCCCCTCACATACTATAATTAAAATTAGAAGATTAGGATTACCTGAGAATTATTTATGGTTTGGGAGATAGCCAGAGTGAGTGTGGAGGTTACATCGCTATGTGTAAGTGTGTATGTTCTAGGAAGCTTTCCTGGATGCTTCCTCTCATCAACCCCCAAGAAAAGAACATGCAACTTTGAAGCTTCAAAAATAGCTGGTCCGAATAACCTGGCAACCTGATCAAAATCAAACCAAACCCCATAAATTTTTATAAAGACGGTAGTATAAGCAACCCTTTTGATCTTTCTTTATAAAAAAAAGAATTTTGTATTCAAGAAGTGACAACCGTGTAGACATACCGGGTATAAGGATTGGCTTTTCTTGGATTTTCTTTTTGTTCTGTAGACAAAAACAGAGCTTTGCTGTTCTCTGAAGAGTGCAGAAGAGGGCTTTGGCTTTGCTGGCAGCAGAGGACTAGTACTTAAAGTTCCCATACTTCAACCTCAGATTGATGGTGCAGGTGCCAAATATTAAATATCAGTCTACAAAATTCAAATCAATTAGGCACACAAAAAAAAAAAAAAAAAAAAAGAATCTTGAGGAAGTTTCGGGCTGTTTGCTTTACTTAGATGCTTTAACTTTTGAAACTTTAGAAGATTGGTTTCCAACTTTTCTTTGAAGCAAGCAAGCAAGCGTATAAGCGACTCTGTGTCGTGTCCGCGAGGTAAATTAGCGGTGGAAAAATGGACACAGTTTTGAAAAATGTTAGAGAAGAATTGCGTAAAGTCAAGCATTATTTTGCATAGGACATATTAACGAATATTATAATATGAATATTATTAATATAATGTAATATAATATTTAATGCTTGTAGCCTTTATTTAGATGGATCACAAGTGAAAACGTTGAAGATTAATATTTTGCCACGCATGAATAGTATGATATTTGTTTGGAAGTGGAATGAGAGGGAAGGAGAAGGAAGTTGCTTAAATTTGTAAACTTCTTCAATTGAGATGGACATTTTTGTTTTGCATGGCATGTTTTACTCTTCTGGTATTTTACGGGTCGGTAGTTGGTTGGTTTAATTGTGGTTTGCCTTGCTCTTTTCATAAAAATTGACAGTTTCTCCACTTGAATGCAATAATCGAAGAATTTATTGCGTTCTTTTTGTCTTGAGTGATAACAGTATAGTTAATACAATGATAGGAGAATTATGAAGTGTTGAGAATGTCTATGGAGTAGTAATGAATTATTGAATTGTGCAAAATTCCATGTTGTTATTTTAACTTGACAACTTCAAAAACCACCTTAAGCAGAACAGGAACCAAGAATGGAAAATAAACAAAGAAAAAATCAAAGGAAATCACTCCTGCAAAACTTCAGTCGACCAAATATGGATTTTATCTTGTTATCAAGAGTCCTGAGGGTGAAGACAACAAAAGACTGGGTTAGTAATGGCTTTGGGCTGTTCAGGGGAAAAAATGGGCGAAGTTTGCATTTTCTTAGTCGATTGCTATTTGCCTGATTTTATGAAAGTCGGAATAAAGATTTTCTTTCTATTTTCGGATAATGTAACAAGGGAAAACTTTAATAGTACTACTACGTAATAGCTTTTTCCAGATCGTTTTATTACTAAAGAAACTGAATTAATATTTTTTTCCCCTTTGCATTAGTCAGAGGGCCTAACGGCCAAATTATGTTATATGGATTAGGGTGGCAATTTTCGATGCGATGAAAATAACGGATTTGGATTAAGATTTAGCGGGTTTGAGTCGAACTCGACTAACTGGTCATAAAAATAAGTTGGGTTCAGATCGATCCGTTTGACTGAAAAAACATCACATATTATGGAAGTTTTTAGTATCAAACGAGTTGGCTAGTCGGCCCATTTGACTCATAAAACTTTCCTTGCCAAGACACTAAGGAAGTTTTTCAAATCAAACGAATCAACCCGCCAACTATTTCGAACCGTGTTCGAGTCAAGTATATTAACTTATTTCGAGTCGACGGGTCAATGGGTCGAATTTGGATTAATTATTTTACTTAGGTCTCAACTTGACTTGCTAACCTGAGCTCGACTCGATATTGGCACTGATAGATGGTTGAGAAAATAATTTGATTTCCTATTTGTGGGACAATATCAAGAGGTTAACAAACGAGAAAAATACAAACTATAACACGTGGATCTTGAAAATTATAGCAATCCTGATCCTTTATGACACCGGCTCTCTCCTCTCTCGGCGTTTGGTGTCTAGTGATTTGCATAAAAAAGATTGAAAAAATAAATGAAATCCACAGCATGCAACAAAAATGATTTTTTCTATCTATTTATATATATATTTATATTTATTTTACCTAGTATATAAAAAGGTATATTCATCTCCCATTCATGCCAAGTGGACAACTGAACAGTAAGCTACTGTTTGAGGGGCCAAGCCTATTATGCGATTGTTGTGCATTTTGCCAGCAAATTGCACATGCCCCTTCAATTTTTCTTCCTTTAAGCTTTTTTTTTTAAATTTTTGTTTGATAATCTTCCTTTAAGCTTTTTATTGTTTTTTTCAAGCCAATTGTCACTTTAAACTTAGAGACTAAACCCAATTTATTTCCATAATATTTTATGCACTTGTAATTCTTTAAAAAAAAAACTTTTTGTACATAAATTTCCCGCATCAATAATGATAAAAAATTTGATAAGAGTGCTTTGTAAACATAAATCTCCTAAATTGATTTGTAAATAACTGTATTACTAAACCATAGAGGCGACAAACTTCTTATGAGTAAAGTTTTTGATATAAAGATGAGAGTGATTTAAAGAAAATAGAACTATAAGCTTCGATTGTTAAAAATATTCAAAACATATTCGGTGGCTTTTACAACTTGTGAATAGACAAACTATCAAAAGCCATAACAATATGACAATTACATAATATTATTGTTCTCACCACGATTAATTGATTACATGGATTAGAGATGGATCTTGGTATATAAAACATTAAATATCAATTATTCCATTGTTAAGAAATCATAGTACCCAACAAATATTTGCAAATTCTAATGTCAAATCAAAATATAACTGGATAACTTTTTTTTCTTTCTTGCAGAGGTGAAAACTTATCACTGAAAGCGATGCGAACTATGAAGTACCATATGTTAAAATCAACAAACTAAGAGAGTTCTTTTTTTTTTAATTTTCTGGAATCCAAGAAATAATACATTTTCAATTTATTTCCTTGAATCCAAGAAATAACTTTATAACAAGTGAAAAAAAAGATTTAACTTCATTTTATGTTGGAAATTAGCATTTACTTTTGCAGGTATTCAATCATTTATTGACTAAATTTTAGTTTTGCTTAATTAATCAATCTTCCAAAGCTTAACAATCTTTTTCTTGTGTTTTTAGATCTTAATTACATGTTACTATTGTCAATTATGAATATTAAATATGTCTCTCTCTTATCCTATTTTGTTAATGGCTTTTTTGCTTTTCATATTCACAATGAATTTTGGAGTTTGTCTAATACTATAGTTATTTAGTCAATCTTCATGTTATATTTTCCTTCAACTCTTCATCCTCTGAATGTTTGATTGTCAATTAGGTTTGTATGAATTTTGTGTATATCAATTTTTTTTTACCATGAGCCTTTAGATTTCCTTCGATGCGCATTATCTGATATTCTATTTTTTGCCATTAATTTTTGTTTATACTATTTGGATCCTGCTTTAAGGTGACTCTTGATCAAGAATGTTATTTAAGTTTTTTAGTTCATGCCAAGATATCAACCTTCCATGTAAAGAGATAGTGGACATCTTATATGATATTAAATTTGGTTCTCTTGATAAAGTAGTAATTTTGCTGTTTTATTACATTTTCTGTTGCTAGGACTACTACTTGTAAAAATCAAAGAAAGAGGAGAGTTTTTGTACCTACTACTACCATGGAAATTAATAAAAGGGCGTATTTTGTCCATCTTAAACAATTTGGTGGGCAATAGCCCTACGTAGCACAGCCAGAGCATTCTAGTATATTACATATAAGGATAAAAATGAAATACCAAATGTACTAAAAATCGAATGTTAAGATACATATTGCATTGAACCCTTTATTGTATAATAAAAAAACTAATTTTAATGGTACTACATTTGATCATTTTATTGTAAGGGATAATTTCACATCCCTCCCAATAAAATTTGTCATAATTACACTTATCTCCCCTCAAATTTTAAAAATTACACTTACACCCCATGTGTTTATATTTTTCATAACAAAACAAGTTCATCTTCATAATGTAACCCAAAAATACTAACCAAATACCTTCAAATATGTTTAATTATCTTTAATAAAGAAAAATAAATCTTAAAAATTTATTAATTAATCATAAAAATATCAAAAATATTTATATCTTATCTCAAAATTTCAATCTCCATCAAATATTACTTCTTCAAAACTTAGTTATCCGACTATTATGAAAAATTTACTTTATCTATTAAAATTTTACAAACAAATATATTAATAAGAAAGAGATGACCAATTTAAAAGCTATTCAAGATATTTTAAGATATTTAGTTGATATTTTTGAGTTACATTATTAAAATGAGCTTATTTTGTTATGAAAATATATACACAAGGAGTGTAAGTGTAATTTTTAAAACCTGAGAAGAAATGAGTGTAATTATGACAAATTTCAGAGGAGGTGTCTAAATTATCCCTTATTGTAATTATGTAAAATAAGCTTCCACTTTCCAATCATTATCGAATAAGCTTTAATAATCAAAATTCGAAAGCTCGTAGCCAAACGTACTTCATCTTTGCAAAATAAATAAATAAATAACAGATACTTTTTAGCTTCCTAGCCTTATATCTACTATAAAAATTTGGATCATCAATAGAGAGAGCAAAAGCCTCAAATCTACAACTTTTATATAATACTAGTTGATATGCCTCACGCGAGGCGTGAGGGTGCCCAAATTTGGCTTAAAAACGGTAAGAGATATGATACAATGCATTATTATCAAGAATTGGATAGCATAATATGGAAAGGTGTTCTATTCAGTTACAAATACAACAACCTTAGAGGTATCTTCATTCATTAAGAATGTCAAATTTAAGATCATCACCGCATTCCAACAGCAAGAAAAAGTATCAAATAATAGCAATCAATATCTCTAGATCACCAGAGCAAGAACATAAACCCAATCAACGCTTTAACAATATTTCAGTAACACTCTACTTTCATCGTAGCTGAGAAACGATGTGGTGCAATCAGCAAAATCTAGTCTAACAACCACAACCAAACAACCAAAGCCAAACAGTCAAAATGATGATCTAATCATTGTTATATCTATTTATTATTTCCTGAAAACCAAAACAAAAAAAAAAATTCCATCACACTATGCAGTTTTTTTTTCCCGTTATTTGCTATACTTTCTAGGATCTACATCTTTGTTTCTCGAACACAACCAGTTAAAAAACAGCAAGGGCCTAAAACCACTCAACGGTTTCCACAACAACACTGAACATTGTAATTACAAAGTGGCAGAAAATGATGTCGCCAAAATCTAATCTAACAACCATAGCCGAATACTAACGTTAAGGTAATCTCTTTATCTAGTTTTCTTGGGTCAATTCCTCAACCTTTCTTCCTAAAATCTATCGAATTCGATACAACATAAAATTATCGGATCGATCACACTTCATTTATGTTTGACAACACATCCAAACATGTAGACCTCAAAAGCATAAATCACATTGTATTACTGCTAATATTCTCAACAGAAAAAACAATGGCAATGAGTCGTTAGGAAAAGCTGCAAAAAAAAAATCTAAATTTTGACCATTTTCGGCATAAAAAAATTAGATCAATAATATTTCTCCAAAATTATCATAAACCCAGAAAATTTTCAAGCCCAGTTTCATTTTGGCTACCGTAAGGTCCTAATTTCTAACCAAAAATTAAAAACCAAATTAGACTAACTTTCTTCCAAATACAACAAATACAAAAATCTTGTCCAATTCTTCATATTTTAGAGCTTTCCAACATTGTGAATTGGTGGTTTTGGTGGTGGGAATTGGTGGAACCAACATTGTGAGAGAGTGACAGAGAGATGAGAGACAGAGAGCAACACCGGCGGAGGACAGAGCAGAGAGGCCACGGTGGAGACCGGTTGCCGCGGTCTGTAGTGCGGCCATGTTGGAGGACGAAGTAGGTGATGTCGGGAGGCAGATTTAAAAGAGAGAAGCAGCATCGACAGGGAGAGGAAAGGGGGAGAAAGAGAGAGAGCGATAGGAAGTAGCAGCATCGGCAGGGAAAGAGAAGCTGGGCCGGTGGGTGAGAGGAAGGCAGGCCAAGGGGGAAAAAAAAAACCTGAAGTTGTTTAGAATTACAGACGGAACCAGCCAGAACCAGTTTCGTGGATCACAGGCAGAACAAGCCAAAACCAGTTTCGTGTGAAACCGGACGTTAAAACCACAACTCCCACTTTTATATATATAATATACATCTCAATAACTGCAATATTTTGTAGCTTATTCAACATCTCATCTACTAATTTAGAAGTGGTTTGCCTCATATTAATACTCTCGAGGCAACTCGAAATCACATGCATTTAAGAAAAATAAAATAGAAGAAGTATAGAAAGTTACATCATACATATAGACTAATAAATTGTTCAAAAGCTTTTTTGAACACCGTTTTTTTATTATTCTAACTTTCGGGAGGTCCAATAAATAATTGTGTTTCAACCTCCATTACTTGCCTCGATGGTAATGGTTGTCGATTAATAGTTAGTTCCAATTGTTGCCCTTCACACTGCACATTATTTTTTTCAGAAAAAAATATAATTAGTAATGATAAATAGTATTGTGGCCTAACAACTAAATACTGTTAGTTGTAATATCGTTTGTTTTCAAAATTTTAATATTTTGGTGTACAAGAATATTATTGCATCATGAAAACTTACTGTCACTTCCATTATCTATTCCGAATAACTTTGAGAAATGAAACTTAATATATGTAAAAGGCTTTTGTATTCCTTCTGACTAAAAAAATTGAAAACTTTCATTTCAGTTGTTCAAGGTTATGTAGGGCTCCTTTTATATCGTTGATTTTTGGGGTATTTTTGAAAAAATATTACTGTAAATATTTTGTGGATAAATATTGTATGTGAAATTAAAAGATATTTAAAGAACATGTTCAAAATTTCTAAAAACAAAATTATTAAAAAACAATTCAATCCAAAACAGTAGACACAACAACTTACCTTTTTCCGCAATTCTGCATTTTCTTTCATGAGAATTTTCTCCTGAATTTTGAGAACACAAAGTAAAGAAAATTAATGTTCTAATTACGCATGTTATGCCATAAAACTTGGTCACTTACCAAAAGATGAACAAAGACAAGCAACTATACAAATTCTAAAGGCGCATTTTTACCTCTTTTTTCAGGTGATCAATTTGTTCTCTAAACAATAGGCTCTGCAGAAATGTGCATTTAATTCTCACCATCAAATATTGTACCGATATAATCACAGTAAAAATCTATCGATTGCACAACAGATGTACCTTTCTTGACCTAATGATGCTCATACTTTTCTCCAACTGATTTTCTATCTGTTGCAATTCATCAACAGAGCAGGAATCTAATCTATCTCCCAAAAACTTTCTGCAACATACAAATTAACATTAATCATTTTTTTTATAGCGCAACGTTAATCATTTTTCAAGCGCTAACAATTTAAGAAGTCGACGGTGCAATACAAGAAGAAAGAACCGTACTCAAACAAATGTGTCAATGTTAGGAGGACAACAACCTTTTGGTTTCTTCAAGAAGCTCAACTTTTTTCCTCAATCTTGAGACCTCTTCTTCAAAATGCTGCACAAATAAGAATAAGCTCAGCACGAACTGAAAGATGTTGTCTCGTAATATTGTTGGCAAGATTTGTAAAGTCATAGGATCAGTTGGAATGAGGATAAGTGAATGCCATTAAAGTGCTTAATTAAAGCCTTAAACCCAATTTATAGGCCTTCATGCAATTAATATTTGGTAGCATGAGAAAGTTAAACCCCAATACAATTTACAATTTACAGGCACTAATTTGAAACTTAAGTATAACAGTTCAAAGTGCGTCGTTCTTAAATGTTTGAGTTCAGACACTTGCCGAATACTATTCATTCTCACTCTTTAGAATATTCATTCAACTTTTCTATACTATTATAGTTCCAGAAAATGTTTCTTTTCGGCATGTAGCATTTAAAAATTTAAGAATGTTCCTTTTCAAAGAATATAGAAGGAAGTTTAACGTTTGGAAATGGTGCGTGAAACTCAACCAGAAGACATTCTTCACTCAAATCAAACAGATACGATCTATTATTTTAAAAATAATTTTAGCATTCAATTCAAAATCAATTGACAACAGGTGGAGAAGCAAAATCTATTTATTAGTTTAGAAGCTTTTGGAGAAGTTCTGTGAGATCTTATACAGAAGAACTTCACGACAAACTTACTGGTGAAAAAGAGAAGTGAAAAACAGTAAAAAGGAAGAATTCTTCAAATGGAAAACTTTCTCCATATGAGCATGCATAACGATCTGGATTGAATGCCAAAGCATAAACATATAGTGAAGCTTTCTACATAAAGAACTGCTTGCATGATCATTCTCTATGCAATTATGGATGCCATGCAGAATAAGACACTTAAAAATACAATTATACTACATGCATACGCACTTAGAACTGCAGAATATAACAGTTGAAAATAAAGTAACAATTATAGGCTTATATATTGGAGATTGCAGCAGCCATGGAAGACGATTGTAACAAAAATGAGATTAGTTTCTGACCTGCGAATGTCCTTCAGCCATTTTTTTGCTGAAACATAGATTATTGATGCTCTTCCGATAACGCTCTATTGTACTTGTAGCACTAAATTAAAAGCATAGGACAAAAATAGCATGAGGTCAAATGTATCAGTCAGATTTAAACAAATTGCAAGTAGTGGATATATATACAATCAGACAATTGGCTTTGTTGAAGATAGGGCTGCCAACTAACCGAACACTCACGAGCACCTGGCTAGTAATTTGATTAAAAACTCGACTTGATTTCAGAGTTAACCGAGATTAAACAGCTCGACTAAATTGTCGAGACGAACTCGTTAAGTTATTCGTGTTTACACGTGTATGTGGGTAATTACTAAAATATTTGTAATTTATTGATAAATTGTATCTTTTACATTTCTTAACTTTGAATACCAAGTGTTAATTTCGTCATTTTATTAATTTGAAACAAAAATAAAAAATTTGTAAAAGGCTAAGTATGATTTGAGTCAAGCTCGAGAACTAAAGTTGCAAGCTAGATTCTCATATGCACATGAATATATAGACTTTCCTTCTATTATACACTTATTCTCTCTCACATGCACGCTCTCTCACTCACATACGCATACACACTCTTTCACTTGCATATGCACATCCTCTCTTTCTCTCACACACACATATAGACTTCCTTGCGCGCGCACATACAGATTTTCTCGTACACATTGTTACACACATATATACGTAAGCAGATTATGTTTTTCTCACTTTCACATATACGTTTGTTTTCTTCTCATATACACAAGCACATACATAACTTTTTCTTCTTTTACACATTGCACATGGTCTTTTTTTTATACATATATTTTATACGTATATACTCATACTTTCTCTCACATATTTTCATATACAAATGCACTTGGCTCTTTTTCACACATAAACACATAAATACACATATTCTCTCTTTCTCTTTCACCACATACACTATTCTTAAATTGTTTCTTACTTTCAGATGAAATTATTATATTTATGAGATGAAATACTAAAATTATTTACTTAAATTCAGATAATTACTTTAACTATTTATCAATTCAGCAACTTAATATTTTTAACACTTAAATTTCAGGTTTCAAAATTCAAATTTCAGAATTCAATTTTTTATCAGACGGGGCCTTATTAGTGCTGAATTTCATTGTGGCAAGAAATAGATTCCACAAGTAAATTTATTTCACTCTGGTACATGTAAGCAAATATCATGATCTATTAAAGGCACTCAGTGCATTTTCATAAAGAAAAAAAATTCTGACATTAGTTTTCCAGATAACTGTAATAATATTAAGAGAGATTTAAATTGGCTAAAGTAAAATTTTGTAACCTATTATGACATCCCATTGTCAACTAGTTTTGAGTTAAATGTTTTAAAAAACATAAACTGAGATAGTCTTTGATCTTGTCTCCATCCCCATGTCGTGGTGGAGAAAAGTTGAGTCTAACCTAGCACTATACAACTCAAGTTTTATTTCAAATACTAGTGAGCTTGAAGAATATGTTCTATTATAGCTTGAATGGTTCGGCCGACCTTTAATCAAGCCCATTAAATTCATGCTCAAATAGTTTAATTTGTTTATAGATAAACTGCATGTATTATACTTACTAATATGGGAGTAAATGAGGTTGAATAAGTTAAATGATACAATATTTGGAACTTGATTAGATATTGACATATTGATTGAGTCAAGCTTGAATAAGATTTTATATTGAGAAACTAGAGTCTCGGGCAGTTGAGCTTTTATATATAAATTTCATGCTTTGTACTACCTAATGAACCCAGGTTGAAAATTTTATAAATATTGATTCTATTTATGTTTGTACTGATTAGTTGATAAACCAATCTCACACAAGTTGAACTCTAGTTTATTGTCGAGAAGCTCATGCTTCACTTTACTCATGGAGTCAAAGTTTAAGTTGAGTTGGTCCAAAAAAATGTTTAAGTTGTGCTAATTGAAAAATTAAAGGATGGAGCAAACTTGGTTAAAGAAATACTAATGCAATAAACAGATACATTATATCATTCAGGGAACAATTTTAAACTAGAGTTTCTCCAGTCACCTGATTTTCTATTTATTGTATAAGTTGTCTGATCGATTTTAGACTTTCTACTACTTGCTTTTTGTTTTCATATTTTATTTATGTTTCATATGCATCCATTCACTGAGAAATCTATGAAATGTGGCTAACAATTAGTCTTGGCATCTTATTTCAGTTAGATTGATGTGAAGCAACAATGTGAAATTGTAGTAAGTTTATTCATTAAGATACCATGTAGTTGGAACACTAATTATTATTAGCATCATGTACTCTTATGTTTGTCCTGACTTACTCGAAATGGAGAAGCTAAATCGGGACAGAATGTGTGAGCACGTTCCATAAAAAACCCCGACAATATATGAACTCATTATGGTATTAACACAAGGACTCAAATCATTTTGCATCTCGAGTACAAAGGTTTTGAAATTTACACCTTAAGCCTATATTTGTGAGTATTATTATTATTATTATTATTATTATTATTATTATTATTAATCGTTATTGAGCTAGCCTAGTATCAGACCTAACTTTTGACAAATTTGACCCATATAATAGCAAAATTTCATTTCAATTTCCTAGGCAGTAGTTACACTTGAGTAGTGTGATATTCCTAGGCATGCAGTAGTTACACTTTAACATAATTTGTCACATAAAATTCCAATTATTCAATATGCCTTCTAATTTGAGCGGGTAGAAAAAAAAAGTTACAAATAAATTGTCACATTGTTTCGCAATGTGCTTCATTGTGTCTACATTAGTCTCATCATAAGAAATCGAAATTCAATCAAAAAGTTTGATTTCGCAACGTTAAGAACACAACATATAAACAGATGGAACATAATGCAATTAAATATGTCAACAATGAATTGTGCTGTGACCTTCACTACAGAAAGTAAAGATTTACGCAAGGAGCCAAATATTTCCAGTGACTGTTGACATTGGTTAATTATTTTTTGTGATACAAGAAGGTTTTTCACAATTAATGCTGCACATTAATCATCTGGATTACTTTAATTTACAAAAGTACAAAAGTTTTCTGTAATATCAACCTCATAGTGGATAATGCTAAAATCGGTTACTGATTGGAATGTAAATGAACCATTTTAAAATTAAGCAATGATGTATGTCACTGAGGTGAGGCATTATTTCGAGAAAACACATGGCGAAGTGATCATCACTATCACTTATGTATTCACGCTGCTTGGATATTTGAAAAGTCTATAAGCTAAGGTTGTTCAAAACATTTCAACTTTGAACATAAAACACTTAATTCTATGTAGTAATGGACAGATATTTAGACAAATGAATCACACAAAAGTGATACATGGAATTTGATCAACGTGTTAATGCTAAATCCTAATTAATTTGGTCCTTTGGACACGTTGACAAAGATATCATGAGTCATGGCTAAATTTCAGTTGTAACATGTGAATAGGGGTAGTAATTTATCGTATTGGCATCTATTATACACAATATACATGAGTGGAAGAACTATGGCTATTTAGAGCTGTAAACGAGTCGAGTCGAGCCGAGCCGAGTATTGCTGGTTCGAGCTTGAGCTCGTTTAATAAACAAGCCGAGCCGAGCCGAACTCGTTTATTAAACAAGCTCAAATTTGTGTTCGAGCTGGGCTCGTTTAGTTATACAAACGAGCCGAACTCGAACTTTTATGAGCTAAGTCGAGCTTTGTTCGCGAACAGCTCGATTCAAATAAGTGTAAAAATGTTATTCGAGCCGAGCCGAGCTCGCTCAATAAACGAGCCAAAATTTGTGTTCGAACTCGACTCGTTTAGCTTCACGAGCGAGCCGAATTCAAGCTTTCACAGGTCGAGTCAAGCTGTGTTCACGAACAGCTCGGTTCGTTTACAGCCTTATGGCTATTTGAAATATGTTTCCGAGTTCTTTTGCATGTAGTAGATTTTTATGTTCTTTTTCTCGATGCATTTTGGGTTGAAGCTCTACGGATACTTATATAGTACATAAAACAAGTAAAATTTTGATAACTCATATAAGCTTACCCATTTATAGATTAAATTAACAATTCATGTAAATCCGCCCTCCTGATTCTCATTAGACTATCGGCTCTTTGTATAATACAAAGTTAACTCAGCTTTGCACTATAACCAAATCTGAAACTGTACGATTGGCCATTATATACTACATGTATAGCAGACGTATGTCAATATAACTTTCGATGTTACCAGGAAAAAGCAGTTATTTTTTTGGTTCTTAACTACCAAGTCATTTTAGCTCCCTCTCTCTTCCATTAACCCCTCTATCTTTTGTTCAGTTTCGTATGATATATTTTTGTCTAGATAAGGTAAAAAATCAACCCATGTTTGATTGATTTATAAGTGTGCAACTACCATATCTCTTTTGGCAAAGATATTCACCTTTTTAATGTGATGGGAGCTACACGTTATTCTTCACTAATATGAGAATCTATAAAGTCATTGGAAATGAAGTGAAAGAAGCTAAGTTCATTGAAGAATGCTCAAATCCAGTACAAGTGGTTTCATGGAATTTACTTTATTGTTGGACCTTTTTTATATATATTTGTGAGGGGTTTGGCATGGTACTCTACCAGTTTATCAAACTATAGACATTACAATTACAAAAATAGATGAGAGATAAAGTCTCATATTAAAACCTAAGATTACGTCCAATCATGGAGTGAAATCAACGTACGGTTATTGCACAAAAAGATGTAAACATTTGAAATCTTCTAGGGAATGATCCCAATTCTCCGCACTTTAGAGGCGTAGGTACACAACACAGAATAGCACAAGATTTGGCACCCATTTGTAGTTTGACGAAGATGAAACTCGTACAAATAAATAAAGGTAATTTAGGGAGTGTTTAGTTTAGGGGATCAGGAGGAGGATAGGTATCAGTAATAACAACACTCATTATTGATGTTTGAAAATCAACTAGCATTATCGTTCAATCGGAATGAATTAACTAGGATCTCTATAACTCCTCCTAAAATACTATTTTTGCAACGTCATAAACCCTTTTAAGAGGAATGATTACTCATTCTATTACTAAACCAAACATGTTGGGGGATCATCAAAATCATACGCATAGTAAGGTTAATAATACTAATAGTCATAGTGATTGAGGAATTCGAAACAAACAACTCCTCAGAATGTCAAGTTTTGATTATCTGTCGTCACACGTAATTGTTGCTAAGACAGTGTCTTAACACATTATTAAATTCAATGCTACCACATTACTTATGAAAGCACCAAATGCCAACAATGCACCTTGAATTACAATCTCTAACTAGTATACTAAGACCTGAAGAAGATAGTCTAGTGGAAAGTTTTTTTTTTTGGCAGTCAGTCTAGTGGAAAGTTACATAAAAAAGAATCACCTTTGTATGATTTGCTTTCCTATTAACAGTATTATTATTCCTATTTCTCAATCATTTTCCAAAGGAGGATGAAATTGTTAAAATCTCAATCAATGGTAGAATTGTTTAAACTACTTATGATTTAAGACCTAGATCAGAAAATTCTCACAAAAACATATAGGTTCTAGTATAAACTTAAACTCCCAACTATATCCATTAGAGACATAAACCATAAGGGAAAAAAAAAACACTTATGACAACATTAAGGCTTATAGCACATTAATCATATCAGCAAATACATGCAAATCCAGTGAATAAAACACCTGTATATATAGTCACTAATTTTCTCCTATGTTACTTCATAATGTACTAAGATTTCCTATAGCTTTGACTTTAGACCAAGTTTTCCACAACATCAAATTAAGAAGATAAGGGAAAACTTCTTCCCTTCATTCAAGATGTCTGAAATGTATCACCAATTTCTACCATAATACTGCATTATTTTTTAAACTAAACAAAATGTCCTTAAGAACAAGTTGCCAATTTTGAAAAAAAAGAGAGATAAAGCTAACTTTTAGCAAATGAAAAGGTCCACTTCTTTATGGTACTAATGTTTATGGACAAACATGGCTGCATATTTGACAAGAACAAGTACAAAAGCAGAACCTCTTTTGAATGGCTTCATTATAGGTATATTTCCACTCATATTCAAGATGAATTAAACCTTTGCTTTGTGTTGTAGATAATCACGGTTGACAGGTATAACACCAACATACCTTCATATTGTAAGGACTACTATGGATACTTCAAAAGCTACTTCTTGCTGGGACGATATCTCATGGTACTGATTTCTATTTTGTCTAAGTTGACAAGTTGACATATAATATCGTCAACAGTACAAGTACTAATGCTTCATAAACACGACAATTGATGACAATTGGTTTCTCCCGTACTTCCTCAGTTTGTGTGTTGTCAATATATATTTTTGGCGTGCTTCTACGGATAGAATATTTCCTCCTCCAGACCAAATAATATCAAAATCCCATGTACTAAAAGAGGGAAAAAATTAAACAAAAAAATTCAGTCAGAACTCTAAAACTAAAACAAGAGAAGGGACTCCTTAGCTCACATAAGCCTGAGATGACATATATGCAGATTAATAGCCACTGTATTGTAAAATCAACATAAAATTTGATCAAAGTGATACCATCACAAAAAACACAAGATAGAAAAGGAGAAAAATGCTCAAAATTGGAGAAAAAGAGAGTTTTATGAGCAGATCATGTGTAAAGATTGTGATGGTGAATGTACCTGGAACTTGAGAACTCATACAGCTTCCCTTTTGGAGAGAAAATGATCAGTGCAACTTCTGCATCACAAAGAACTGATAGCTCAAAGGCCTTCTTTAGAAGTCCACTTCTCCTCTTTGAGAATGTCACTTGTCTACTTGTTGCATTTTCAATCCTCTTCATCTGAGTTTTCCCTCTCACCATTCTTACCAGTTTGGATAAGAAATGAGGAGAAAAAATTGAATCCAATAACAAACCTGAAAGGGAAATCAGTGATACCATAAATGGTTGAAGACCACACAACAAAAGATCTTTATAAAGAAAATGCAAAAAAAAAAAAAAGAAATAAAAGAAAAAAAAATGAACTAAAAAGTTTCCAAAAACAGAAAGAATCAGGAGGGCATGGAATTGATTGACCCCAAAAAAGGAAAACCAGACAAAACCTTTTCTGGGATGTCTCAGATCTGCAAGATGGGAGATGAGAAAAGCTGGAAAAAATTGAGTAGGTAAGACACTTGTGGAAACCCTAAAGATAGATTTTTAAGGCAAGATGTACTGAGAAATTATATTCCTTAAGTGATTTTATTTATTTATTTTGACTTTTTTGTTTTGTCGAGTCTCAACTCTCAACCACAGAATATATGCAAAGCATAAATGATTAAGGAAAGACCAGTAAAGGACTCAAAACCTCATCCCTTTTCTTCTTTTGGTAAACTTGCGAGGAGCACGAAAGAGACCCTCCCAGTAAAGAAATAACGGAGAATATATTGGTTATTTTTGTAAAGATGCCGAGTGGACCATTCTATATGCAAGTGAATGAAAGCTTTCATGACAGATAAGCAAAGAACATAAAGCTGCCTTTGGTCTTTCATATGTCTAAGGTAAATTTTTCATGTTTTCCTACATTAAGTTTTCTGACAAATTTCAAGATACTTGGCCCTTTATTTTCTTAAATGGTCCGGAGATATTGATTGCTCTTTTTTTGTTTTTTTTTTTTTTTGGGGTTTTTGTGTGTGTGCGTGTGTGTGTGGGGGTCCGCGGGGGGTTGCTGGGGTGTTTCTGGCTACCCAATGTCCTGCCTGACCAAATTCCTCTATCTTTTGCAACTCCTTCTCTCCTTTTCTCCTTATTTTCACTTTTTTTTTAGCGGAATACTGGCGCAATGAATGCATTACAGTAAACTTTTTTGCAAAAATTTATGATTAGGGTTAGGTGCAGTTAATTTTATCCAAAATGTGCCAGACTTGCACAACCAGCTTTAAAACGTGTTATAATTTCATGTAAAAGATGTACGAGAACTATAAGCAAAGTAGAATAGCCCCCAGATATTTTATAGCTTACTGTCTTGCTCCACAAAAGAAGATAAAGTATTGCGTTCACTTAAAGTCAGCTAAATAAACTTAAGTTTTCTCAACAAACAAACTGATAAATATTGATAAATCATTATTTTTTAGAGAAACTTTTTTTTGTCGCACCAAGTAACTCATCGTCACTGCAGCACATCTCAAAGGGAAAAAAAAAAAAAAAAAAGAAGAACATTATGTCATTATGCAAACAAAATGAAACCTCATCGTCAAGATAATTATGCAATTTACAGGGTATGTAAAAATACTAGTCCCTTGATGCTGATGAAGCGGGAGGCACGGTTCAAGAACATGAACAAATAATTAATCAATGTGTGTTTTGTGCGTGTTTTCTTTCTTTCTTGGGGTAAACTAAATAACATTGAGCAAATTCTCTCCGTGACCACTAAACTTTTGAGTTTATCTGATTTTGGTCACTAAACTATTAAAAATCTAGTTTTGGCCATCATCTATTAAAAGTATAACAAATAAGTCATTCCGTCAGATCCAGCCATTAAATTTTTAAACTCTATTTGTGCGCAATTTACGAGGTAATATTGATAGGACAATTTAGAGAATGTAAATATTTTATCTTCCTTATTCTTCCATATTCAAAATTTCATTCAAAACTCAAAATCAAAATTCAAAACCAAAATCAAAGAACACAAAATTTCATTAAAAACTCAAAATCAAAAATCAAAACAAAAATCAAAGAACATAATATACCAAAAAGAAATCTAAATCTCCAAATTAATTCACAATTTGCACTATTAAAACACAATTTTACCAAGAACACATAATTCACCAAGAACACATGCTAGCTTCCACACATAGTTAGCTTCTATCTTCAACCAAAAAAATTTCTAGCCACAATCATGAATCGATACAAATTGTCATCCAAAACAACTCTTCAATCAGCCCTATAACATTCCCCAAATCACTATTAAAATAGCCTTCAATTAGTCATCAAAAACCCTCCAAAAATCTTACAAAATCAATCCCAAAAATCCTGTAAAAATAACCCAAAATACTGCAAAAAAAAGCCGCAAAAAAATGTAAAAATATCCCAAAAACACTTCAAAATTCTTGTAAAGTTAGCCCCAAAAATCCTACAAAGTCAGTCTCATAACACTTGCAAAAATCATCCAAAATCAACCAAAAATAGCCACACAAACGTCCCAACATCAGCTCATAACTCTAAATTTTCACAAATTAAACTTGCAAAATCAGTCTCAAAATTCACCCAACAACCTTCGAAAAACAGCTCCGATTTCCAACCATACTACTTGTAAAAATCATCTAAATATCAATCAAAAACAGCCACACAAATGCCCCAACATCAGCTCGTGGCAGCCCCAAATTGTCATAAACTAAACCTGCAAAACCAGTTTCAAAATCCACCCAACAACTTGCAAAAAACAATTCCAATTTCTAGCCATACTACCTGCAAAAAATTATCCAAATATCAGCAAAAAACAGCCACACAAACGCCCCAACATCAGCCCATAGCAGCCCCAAATTGCCACAAACTAAACATGCAAAGCCAGTTCCAAAATCCATCCAACAACCTACGAAAAATAGCCTCAATTTTCAGTTATACTACCTGCAAAAATCACCCAAATATCATTCAAAGACAGCCACAAAACGTCTCAACATCAGCCTATAGCAGCTCTAAATTGTTACAAACTAAATCTGCAAAATCAGTCCCAAATCCACCCAACAACTTGCGAAAAATAACTCTAATTTTCAGCCATATCACTTGTAAAAATCACCCAAATTAGCCAAAAACAGCCATACTCCTCACCACCAGCAACTCCAGTCACTCGCCACTATTACAGCGCTACCACTAGGACCATTTTCACTGTGAAAGCCCACATTCGGTCCATCTATTATTGTCAACTACCACCACCAAGATCCACCAAATCATTGGGGAATTCTTGGTGTTTAACCTTATTGATTTGGCAACAATTTTTGAATATGTACCTGTGCTTAAATTTGTTGTTGAATATGCAGTAGATCTTGGTTTCCTTTTTGTAAATCTAAGATTGAAGATATTGATTTAGAATAAATTTTGAACAAAAAAATGATTTTATCTCTTGGATTTAGAGATTTAGTACTTGATTTAGAATATTTAAAAATTTAATACTTGCTTTAAATGAATATACAGTTTTCTGGAGATATTTTTGTATTTTTCATGCGTGAGTTTCCAAAAATACCCCTCCGTTATTTTACTTAACGGCTAATTTTGACGGAATGGTCACTTTACTACACTTTTAATAAATGAGTGGCCAAAATTAGACTTTTAATAATTCAGTGATCAAAATCAGACGAGCTCTAAAGTTTAACGGTCACCAGGAAATTTGTTCAACAACATTTGATTACCTAAAAGGATAATACAGTGCAGAGAGTAGAGGAAAGGGAGGCTGAGATTCATTACATTCTTGTCAATTGTTATTTTGGCAGATTTTTGCAGTGAAGTAAGTAAAACCCAATAGGTATTATATGCACTAAATGAGTTACATGATGAATTAAAATTAATCATATATTATCAAATAATATAAAATTTAATACATCATCACTATATAATAATAAATTTTTTATTTTAATATAACACGTATTAATATACGTAATGTATTTAATATTTCTTCAGTAAAACTCCTGCGTGGAAGTGAGAAATCGTAAGACTTTGGCATGGCAGCAGTTGCATCAAAGGTTAAACAAAGCCCACTCTCCCTGGTGTACCACAGAGTTTGTCCGTACAATGTTAGAAAGATGTCATGTCTGTCCGTACAATTGATGTCAGACTCGAACCGATAAGAATGCGCCAGGTCATCATCTTTCGCACGTCGTCACGTGGATCATGTACCCTTGGGCTGCAGCATTGCTTTTGTTATTGTGATGGTGACTTTCCTGTTCTTTATGTATATCTTTCCGCGGTGCAAATTTTTTTTATGAGAAAAATCTCATTCTCCGATGGATATGGTTTTTTTTTTATTTTTCCCCCTTTTGAGATTATACCAACCAAGAAAAATTTTTAGTGCATCGGGTATAAAACTCCATTTATAGAAAATTTTTAATGGATTGGGTTTAAAACTCTACTTATAAATCTTATAATTTAAAATAATGTCATATAAATATAGTGATTCATACTAGTATAAAAAAATAATATAAACATAATTATATAATTTTATTTTAAACAACAAGATTTGCATATAAGACTATCGGGTTCATGTAATAAGTATCTATCAATCGAAAACAAAGAAAAAGAAAATTCTTTTTTTAATTTCCTTTGATTTCTACTGTTGTTTTCTATTTGTTTGGGATAATGTGTTGGCATATTTTTTTAAATCTTATCCATATTAATATCCCACAAATATGCAAATTATTTTTATCAATTTTTTGGGGATATATTGAGACTAAAAAGGGGTGAACGAGAATTGAACATGTCATCTGGGTTGAGAAGATATTACAAGAAAAATGAACAATTTTACTATGGTCAACATTTGTCCTTGTCAAACAATGATAGCATTGATATATGATGGTTATTCATCTCTGTGTGTCGCTACTAGTCAACCGTTTTATTGTTATTTCTAGTATATCTCAAAGTAGTATCTCTTCTTTTTTTTGGAAAAAAATTGTTCGTCAAACAATTATAATTCATTAGTATGGGAAAAACATGTTTTCTATCTTCTTCCTAATCTTGCCATCGCCCATGGTCATGGCCTAAGAAATGTGAGCAAATACTCATCTTCTTTTCCATGGATGTGCGTACAAATTATCCACAGAAACTACACTATATATTAATCTCCTCTCCCAGAACATGGCATCAAAAGAAATTCTAAACCAAAATACTATTTTATCAAAGATTTACGAACTTCTGTTTCCATTATCGAATCAAATAAAGTATATGTTCTCTTTTATTTTTTCTAAACTCTTTCTTGGGGTGTCGTGTGGCTTTCATTTCATTCGAGGACTAATAGCAGAAGTATCTTTATTTTAATATTCCCAAACTGTTGGTATCTTGTTGGGTAGGTTTGGCTGGCACTGGTTTTAGTAATTCGTTCTAAGGACACATGGAGAGGGGGCCAAGCTAGGGTTGGAATTTTGAAGATGGGAGCAATGAGCAACCCCCAGTCTTCTGCTGATTATTTAACTATCAGGTGGTTGCATCTAAATCATCCATCTAACTAGGCATGGAAAAAGTCCTTTGAAACAAAAAAAGAAAAAAGAAAAAGGTGGGCTCGCATCTGATTGTTTAATGGGGCTAAAAAAAGAACAAGGATCGCCTTGTTTGCCAAAAAGAAATAGAAAAAAAGAATGACAGAATATTACCTAAAATGGTCTTAAGAAATACTATATTATAACTGAATTAAAAAAGGAAGTACTACTAAAACATTAATCATGTAAGATTGTTAAATCATTGCACCGAAAAAAAAAAAAAGGATTTGGTAAATCCAGATAACACTGGGAGATTTGTCTATCTACCATGCAGATAGCTAGATGACAGACAAAGTTAAAGAATTGTCAAACTCTATTAGATTTAGACCTGACTTTCTATCAAGAGAAGACTTGACTGTAATCAGACATAATGCTTATTGAAAAAGATAAAAATAATATTGAAGACCAAATAAATTAAGATCCAACATCAGAACAAGTAGCAAAGAATTAGGAACATATCCAGAAATACTTTTTTTTTTTTTTTATATCCAGAAATACTTACCTTTCACTAATTAGTTTATCTTTCTACTTATGAATATTTTCTGATTGATGCTGAAACAAGTACCATCATTCATTCTAATACTGCCTACGGAAACAAAAAATGAAAGAAGTAACAATGATAATAATAATGGGTAATGATTAGGCAGCCATTATAATCAGTTACATTCAAGTGTATTTGATGCTTATTTTGACTTCCATTTCAAAATAATAGGAGAAAACTGCAACTAGATTTTTAAGCCAGGTAAATTTCCATATACAAGAAAATGTAAAAAGTAACTATTACCAGCGAGTAGCAATTTTTACACAAGATCTTCTCTGTTATTTATTTTGTTCTTATATTTCTTTTCTTTTTGTGAGGAACATTGTTGGATCCAAATCAGATCGCACTTGCAAGAAGGGGTCCCTTTCTTTTTCTTGAGATTATATATAGCCTTTGCCAGGTTGTTTTACCTGAAATGATTCTACGACTCAGAAGTTTGCTGGGCCAATATTTCCAGTTTTAACACTTGTATTGTTCCCTGATCATGCTGCTTCTGAAAACACTAATCTTATTTACCCCATTTCCATGTGTTCCTGCTTTCCAGAACATTAGACTCCACCATTTCCATCATCATTGTAGCATGACTCTCTTTCCTCTGGGAAACCTAGTGCCAACATTTTCTGATCCTAGATAGATACACCACCATGAATTTCGTCGAATAAAAAACATATATGAATAAAAGCCAGCCACATCTTTTCAAAAGGTGTTACTGATTAAACATAAAGTTTGTATGATGTTCAAGTCATAATGTTTCATGTCCAATTACTGATTTACGTAGATGTTATAAGAATTCGCTTTCCAGAGGAAATTTTTCGACGATACTTGGGCTTTGTTTAGTATTGAAAAGTAATTGTGCCACTTTCTAAAGTTAAAAGGACCTTATAGTTAAGTACCAGATATATGTATATAATGTAGTTTCTTAATTTGTATTATGGGCATATTTATTAATAATCTTGCTCAATTTCCTCGAGTCACTTAATGGTTTTGATACGATATTACATTCTAGTTTGACGATTATCAATATTTCATCAACATTTCCTTTTTTATAATTTTTCTTGGTGGCATATTTTCCTCGTTAGTGACATATACTGCTACTTTAGAGGCGCTTGGTTCGTAGTTAACAATTAGAATTGAAAATGAAATCATGCACTTTGAAATTTGAATGAAATTTTTCATTCTAATATTTCTATTTGGTTACATACTGGAATGAATATCATTCAAATTCTTGATGCCTAGTTCGACGAATGTATTGGAATGAAATTCAACTAAATTTCATTTTTACCCTTGTATACAAATAAAATTCAAAATATAATTTGGACCTAAAAATAATGACAAAAACAATAGGTTGAAGAATCAGAACCATACACCCATTATTCAATACTGACCATAAAATATCAAAAGAAAAAAATTAAAATTACTACTTACAAGTTTAGGATTAAGAGGGGAAAAAGGTAATTATACTAACAGTTAAATTGAAAAGAAAAAAATGACCAAATCAATGGCACTTCTAGAAGTGCTAATAGTGGAAACGAGTTTGGAGGAGTGATATTGATGAGAATTGAAAAGCACTCTTCCTCCTGACATTGCCTCCTCCCCTTTGGTCCATGAAGGTGATTCATCAACAGAATAATTTCCTTCTCCTCCTCCTACGAACCCAATTAAGCTGCTCATTCTAAGCCCTAATCCTCCCAGCTTAGACCAAATTTGATATAAAGGGTAGGAATTTAAATAATGATTAGCATCCTTGTTGATGCTGTCGATTGGTGGATCCATTAATTTTATTTATACTATTCTTTTTATTAAAAAAAAAAAAAAGTCAACAATATTCAAAATTAATCAACACAACATATAGGATAAGATATTGGAATAGAAATCAAAATACTACAATTGTAATGATCAATGGTAAGACTTGAGGTTACAAGGATTTTGTGTGCGCGCGCACACGTGTGGATGTTGGTGAGTGTTTTGAAGAGTTTGAGTTGGGATTATTAACTAAATAAGGCTGATGGAGATGGAGATGGAGTCTAAGTGTCAAAGTGGGAGTCACAAGCAAAGTTAATGCCAACGGCAGAGGTGAAGGAATCAGTTGAGGCATTTTGTTAAAACTCACCAATTTGTTAGGAAATGAGGGAAATCCAATTCCTTGGAAATGATTCCAAAAAATTCATTCCTATAGGTTTAATCCAAGCAACAAATAAGAGATTTATTCCATTCTACAATTCCCAAACCCTCCAACCAATTATTAGTTTATCTTATTTTGAATAGTTCATTGGGGTTCCCTTTGCATCAGGAAAATCAAAAGGAGGTGCAACTGCAATTCAAACGTTAATGAGTTTCCAATCCGACAAATTGTTGGGCCTAGCCCTTCCTGTCCAGCCCAAAGGAAGATAGTTACAAGTACCACAATAATCTCCACCAATGGTGACTATGCAAAAGTCCAACATCTACATCCTGGACTGTCGAACCGAATCGGCCCTAAAAACTGTCCATATAAATTCTACATTTTAATTACGCCCATCCTTGACTAATTTATTGTTTTACCCAAAACTTGTGGGCCTTTTGGCTATTTAAGGCCCGCCCTCAACTACATTAGTTTATCTTTCTCAAGATTCGAAGTTGGGATTTCGAAGAAGTATATCCTTAATTTAATTTCTAATTAGACACAGAATCTCAATGGAATTGCAAGTTCCAACTGTTCTGATTAGTCTATATAGTATTTAACATTGGATTAGTTGGTCCTTGATATGATTATCATAGTCTTGTTCTATGGGGCACAGAGGATAATTAGAAAACGACACAATTCAATACTCGATATTGCAAACATGGATAAAAGAACTAATTTACATATCGACTAATTGTGCACATTGTGATACTGTATATGATTCTGTTTAATTTGTTACCATATGATTGATGGATTATATGATGCACACATGCTTATGCGCACACGCTTGCACACGCACAATTTGAAGAATTAATAATTATTTTGGTTTAGAATTAGCACCAAATTTGTATTTCTATTTATTAATAATAAATAATTTCGTACTAAAAGTAATTTTTGGAATTAAACATCTGAAAGTTATTATCACACGAGTTGCAAAATGAGTAAAATTTTCTTAATGTAGTTCTGAACATCAAAATCAAATTTACTTTCTCAAAATTAATATTCCTTAAACAGATATTAAAAAAAAATTCTTATTCTAGCAATTTCTACGTGTATTGCTAATTCAATTAAAACCTTTTACGTCAATTCAAGTGTTAAATTTACTTCTAACTCTATACATGACTTTAGGAGATCTAAAGAAAATTTGAATTGAAAATCAAATATATATAGTATTCTCTGCTAACACAATAAAAATAATTTTTTTATAAGATTATTATTTGCATAAAATTCAAATTAGAGCATGGCTATATTTGAAATTGAAAGAAATTTTTTAGAATTTTTCTTTAAAAAGATACAAATTAAGAAATCTAAAAATATGTATATCATAAATAAAAGATTTAAAAATTTTAAAATTTACTTGTGTCAATCTAGAAAACCAAGCAAGTATTTTTATAATGATACCCATTCCATTATTAAACCAAATATGTATGGGGAGAATCATCAAAACCCATACTCATAGTAGGGTTAATGATACCAGTGATAGTGATTTAAGAATTTATACAAACGCCCCCTTAGTAAATTTACTATATAAGACACATTTATTTTCTATTTTCTTTTAAGTGGTCGCCAAGCTAAATATTTGAAATTTTTGTATTCGCCTTTTACCAAAAAAAAAAAAAAAAAAAACAGAGCTACATTTAAAAGTAAAATGTAAAATGATTATTTAAGTTGACAAATACAAGATTTTCCAATCACATAAAAAAAATTAAGAGACATAAGATAAGATAAAGATATAAACAAAGAAATAGCCTAAAATTTGTCCCTTTTAAGCAATCCTACTCAAATATTAGCCTTGGTCTCGTCGTAACTTTTCATTTCAGAAAAGACCCGACCCGACCCGACCCGCACGGTCAGATTTCTCCCTTGCAAAGTCTCGCCGGTCCCCCACTATCAAACTTGTTCCCGACCCTTTCCTTTCTCTCTCTTCAACATTTTCTTTCTGAAACTTTCTCACTCTAGAAAAATTCTATAACTGTTTTTGGAAATTTTAGTGAACTTATAAAAGTGAAATTAAAATCTGGAACATGGAGGCGTCTTTGATCTCGACATCCACGGCGGTGGCGGAGACGTCGGCGACGGAGACCGCTGCAGCAGCTGTATCGGAGGAGCAAAAAGGTGGCGACAGAGAAATAATGATGCATAAAACTAAAGTCATTCAGTTCTTGGGCAGAACGACACCCATCATTCTTCAAAACGACAATGGACCCTGCCCTCTCCTTGCCATCTGTAAAATTCTTTAAAATCTTAATTTTTTAATTTTTTATTGTTTTGTCGTTTTTTTTTTTTGGGGTTCTGTTTACTTAGGGTTTTAGAATTTGAATACTTATGCGAATTTTATTGGTAATTTGTAAGAATCTCTCCTTTTTTTTTTTATAAAATGAAATGCATGTTTTCAAAATTATGGAACCTTGGTTGGAATTATGAGTAAGTAATTAATTTGGTCGAATGACTTCTTCGTTTACCTGGAGAATAGAATATTAATATACTTTATGAATTTTATAGTTTATTGCAGCAAGAGTTTGTTTCTGGTTTTGTTTACCTCAAATGAAATGCATATTTCAAGATGTGAGGAATGACTAATTGCATCTTGGACGAAAAAGATTGCTAGGTCAGCATAATTATAAAGGCCTTTTTTTATTTTATGCAAGAAGAAATTTTTAGGTCATATATAGTCGAAGCAATTTTTTTTTAATTAAAATTTTGGGTGAGAAATGGACCTGGGCATACGGTATGAATGAGGAATTAGTTTGGAACAAGAAGTTTTCCAGTTGGGCTTCTTGAGTCTGAATTGTTATGTTAACTTTCTTGACAACTAGAGGTATTATCTTTGAATAATTAGCTGGAAATTATCAACACTTGTCTCTATGAGCAGTACTGTGACACTGTTTTTATGGAAAAGGAAAATTTGATTCATGTAACATGTTGTTATAATGAAATAGCTATTTGGATAATTGATTCTTTGTAAATGGTTAGGTTTTTTGTGTGAGCATTTGGTATTACTTTATGGCTTCTATTGTAGTTATGTTGATTTAACAGATGGTCTGCATGATAACTAAAAAATAAAGCTCGTTTGTGATTAATCCATGTAAGGTTCATGGGTTAATGATCTTAATCAAGAAATGTTTGCTTGGACAATAAGTTCGTGGATATTCATGATTCAGCCATTAATGTCAGCAAATTTTTTGGGGGTTTTTCTGGGGGAAGAGGGGGGGGGGGGGTTTGGTGGGGGGTGGGAATGGCTTGTGGTTTTATGGCCTAACTTGTAGTTCTGCTGATATATTGTATGCTGTGTATGGTAGGTAATGTTCTTCTGTTAAAGAACAACTTGTGCTTGAGTCCAGATATTCCAGAGGTTTCACAGGAGAAATTGCTGTCACTTGTTGCTGAGCGATTAATTGATTCGAATTCTAATGTCAATGTAATTTCTTCCTGTTTCACTAACTTAATTCTTTTTTGTGTACTTTTTTTAGCTCCACTATTATAGGACTATGTATCGGATTTTTGGAGAGATTTGGCGAGTGAAAAGAGTTTTCTTTATCAAACATTATTTCTTGCATTTGTTTCTCATTCCTTTAAAACAAAGTAAAAGCCATACTAATGTAATTTCTGCTGATTTTCATCAATTTTGCAGGATAAAGATGCAGGATATGTTGAAAATCAACAACAAAATATTGCCGATGCCATTGATTTGCTTCCTAGACTCACGACTGGGATTGATGTGAACATCAAATTTAGGAGGTAAATGATGTTTACTTGCATCTATACAGTTTGTACTTACGTTTTAAATTTGTGTTCTTTCATTAGTATTATTATTTTTTAAGTTGTAATTCGATAAGATACTGTATTTTTCTCTTTCAGAATTTCTGATTTTGAATTTACTCGGGAGTGTGCAATATTTGATCTGCTGGACATTCCACTTTACCATGGTTGGATAGTGGATCCTCAGGTACGAGTCTTTGAACTTCTGATTTAAGATAAATTAACGGCAAAAGTGAGTTTAGACAACAAACTCCATTTTTTTCCCTTTTGACACAGTTTTGGATTAACTTTAGCGAAAATCACATTGATTGAATATCTTAAGCGAAAATCAGGCTACCTTCCTAAGCTTATGAGTACTCCAAGCAGAAAAATTCATTCGTAGCTGGAGATTTTCTTGCAGATGCTTTTTATTGGTTGAAAATTAAAAACTTGCCGAATAATAGTTTCCAAGTTGAAGATTATTTAATCGAGACTTTTAATTTCTTTACGGTTTGCCGATATGCAAATAAATGTGTATCTGCTATGTAAATATCTACTCTACTTTTTAAATTTTTTTTTTGGTTGTTTTTGTTGTTGTTGTTAAATACTAGTTACACTTTTTTTTTTTTTTTCCTTCAAACTTGTCAGCCTGTCTCCTTTCTCTGAAGTGCTTGCTATATCTGCATAAAAGGAGCATTTTTTTCAATTTCTACATGAGCTTGAAGCAATTATTTATGTGTCTCAGGATCTTGATACTGCAAATGCAATTGGCTCCAAGTCATATAATAGACTCACGGGGGAACTTGTTACCCTTGAAATGCAAAATATGGAGACAGAACATAAGAAAAATTCTGAAGATGATTGTGTTGATTTTGCTGCAGCAACAACTGCGGCTCTAGGAGTTCCATCTCCGTGTCTTTCACGAGGTAGATCATTTGATGACTCTCCTGTTTCTCTTCATGATCAGCACACGGCAAGAAAAGGAGACATTGAAGAAGAAACAGAACTACTGAGAGTCTTGAAGTTATCAGTGTCAGAAATACGTACTTCTTCAGCTAATGATCCATATCCTGATCAGCCAAATTCATCTTTTGATACAGAAGGGTGTTTGGATCTCAAAAATACGAAGCCACTTTCTCTAATTGGGAAATTAGATGGTAATGGGTTAGATGAAAGTCAAAAGCCATGTTTTCATGAAGTGTCAGTGTCAAACAGTTGTGAGGCCTCGATCAATCATAACGTTGATCCAAAAGGTTCTGAAACAGTTTTGCAGGAAGCTGTTTGCTTGTCCTCAAGGGCAGAGCAGGGGAGCCCTTGTGTTGAATCAATTTCAGGAGAATTTGAAAATAATGCTACATTTAAAATTGTAGGGGATAGTGGCGATAATTCATTGGTAAGTATTGGAAGGGTACCTGATCAGTCTTCTCTAAAGGATCCTTTATCTACCGCTGGAACTGATACGCATATATCTGTAAAAGATGTAAACAATCAGGCCTTTTCCAGTTCCACTGCTGAAAGGGATGAAGTAGAAAATAAGGGAAAGAGCCATGAAGCTCTTGATTCTCTCAGTTTGTTGATGCATGCTCCACATACTGATTCATTAAATGGAAGAATTCATAAAGTAGATGAACCTCAAGCTTTTGTTTCAAGTGTTGATGCCGGTGAACCTATATACGAAGGTGAGGAAAGCATATTGGAGTCAAGAGATACAACACATCAAAACCGAGAGCCTATGTATGAGGGTGAGGTTGTCCTTGCAGAACAAGGGGACAGAAGATCAATAGAAGGCTGTGATACAACAAAAGATAAAATTACTACCAAAGAAGGTAACAGTATGCTCTTGACAGATGCAATGGTCTCTTCTTTTCTTCCTCACTCTAAGCCATGTATACAATTTGCTTTAACTTCATTTCCACACCCCCTCCCTCTCTCTTTTATTTTGTACAATATATTTACTTCACCTCTTATAATTCTCATTAGGGGAACTGATCCGAAATTTTTTGAAGAACAGTGCTAATCAGTTGACGATATATGGGTATGTTGGTTTTGTTGCCCCTTTTATAAGGAGAAGCAATATACTCTACTTCACTGGGGGGCTAAGGAAAGGAATTTAACTTGGGTTGATGCATTTCTTGTCTCCTGCAGCCTATTTTGCTTGCAAGAGGGATTGAAGGAACGTGAGCTTTGTGTTTTTTTCCGAAATAATCATTTCAACACCATGTTTAAGGTTAGCTAATGACGTCTTTGTTCCAATGTGTTTCATCAATGCCATTTTCAGTGCACAACAACTTTATATGATATTGGAGGAAAATTATTGGAATACACATAAATTAGGCTATGCTTCCTTATAATGATATCAGTTGCTCTTGTACTTAATATAAAGTAATTTTCAGTTTGAAGGGGAATTATATATTTTGGCTACGGATCAAGGTTACATCAATCAGCCTGATCTGGTGTGGGAAAAGCTGAATGAGGTAAGTGCTGTGAATCTTAGCGATAATTTTTCTTTATCTTATTTGATTTCTCAGTTTAGTGATACTCTTGAGAATATAGAAGTAAGAAAATATTAGTTTAAGTCAGCCTTCTATGGTATTTAAAGCATCTCTTTTTTTGAGTGACTAGAATACACATAATGCTAATATGCAATGAGAAGTATTCGATTTTTCTTTTATGTTTAATATTCGATATGGTTAGCTTTTAGCATAGGAAATAAGCATACATTCTCTGCTGGTTGTTTGTAGTGCTTATCCTTGTCACTAAGAGGGGACCTGACTTCAATCTCTTACGGGTAAAAGAGGTAGTCAATTCTAGAGTTCTCATACTTTGCTCCACCTTCCAAGAAAAGGCAAAGTTAAGCACATCAGAACATGAAATTCTTGTAAATCATCTTCAAAATTCAGTTTCATTTTGCTCAGAAAGTGGATTAAAAGTTTTACACAGTTTAACGGTTGGCTCATGAGATGCATAGTTGCAATAGAACCAGAAAATAGAATAACCAGCACTGTGCATATATTGAAACTTTCAGTCAATTTGCCTGTTATCTTGTATTTTTTTTTTTGAGCTCGAATTGTATGTTTGTCTTTTGAGTGGTTATCTGAAAGATCTGAATGCAATGTTTTCTGTGGAAAAATCTCTTTTGTACAGAAGTATAATTTGCATGTTTGTGTGTGAATTGACTATTTAGGTGAATGGGGACACAGTTTACATGACTGGTAACTTCAAGGAGTTCAAGGTGGAAAATCATGCTAACAACTCGTGGGATGAACAGAACGCTGTGGCTAATACTGCTGTATGTAGTTTCCATTGTCTTCTGTTGATGTAGCTTTGTAATACAGGTCGACAGTGTTTCCTTTACTAAGCACTTTTCTAAACTGAAGCATGATATTCTTTTGCAGGACTACCTAGTAAGCATCAACAATCCCACACAAGCAGATTCAAGTTTTAAGTAATTATCTGAACTCCTCAAACTTTTTTATCTTTTCCCTTTTGTGTTCCTAATCATATATTTCTAGGTAGGGAACGAGTAGACCTTTCATTTGGACTCTCTCTCTCTCTCTCTCTCTCTCTGTGGGTGTGTTTGGGGTGGGTGTGTGCGTAATTATGTGCATAGATGTCTCTTCCAGGTGATACTGGACTTTGTTCCATTTGTTTATGCAGATGAACTTGAATTGTTGTTGCCTTTTCATTTTGACCTAGTTTTGCAGTAGTTGATTTATCAATCCTTGAGTTTCTATATCAAGAGTGTTGTGCGAAGGTATAATAAGCATGGGATCTTCTCTCTTCCTTGGAAAAAAAACTGTAGCAATTTTCAAGAGAAGGAATATTTTTACTTTTGTGGCATTGTTTGTTTGATCAGATTGTATCTTTGATAGCGTTTGCCATTTTGTGCATTTTACCTGAATGCACAGCTTAATTGGTCTTGTGCAGTGTGTCTTGTCTGTCATGTCAAAGGCTGTTGGGTCATGTCATTAATTAATTGCTAAAAGAACTTCGACGGATGATATCTTGGTTTGATAATTTTTGTTTTACTATTTGACAGTTCTGATTTGCAATTGGCAATTGCCCTCCAGCAACAGGAATTTGAGCAACAGCCACCACAGCGGCATAGCAATTCACAGCAACCATCTGTAGGTGGTGGAAGGTTGGTTACTGGTCCTCAGGTATGTAATGAAAATTTCTGTTCCATTTCCTGTTTCTTTTAAAGATTTATTCTAAAGTATTTCTGGCAATTAAGAACTCTCTATCATTTGTTATGTATGGTGTTTGGATACTGGTTTAGCTGAAGTTGATGCTCTCTAGTAGCATTCTTCATCTGAGCTGAAATGTAAAACAAGTAGCAATATATTAATAGGACTCAAGTTCCTAGTTCCGTTGCTGGAAAATCCATTAGATAATAATTAATGGAATTGCTGTCATGCTTCGCCTTTTAGTTTTTGTTTGTTTTTACCTTCCCTGTTGGATATTGAATAAAAGTGATGAATTTTAGATGGTATCCTTTTGGAATTTCTGATTTAGGGATGTGAAATTGAAGGATGAGCATATCTTGTTTTGGCTTGTATACAAGAATGTAGAAGCAATGAAGATATTTGATCTTGTCCCGAATAGATGGATGTATAATAGATATTAACCAAGCATCGCCCTAGTTTTCCTGATAATCAAGTTAATCGATGATGAGCTAATGATTTCCGTATTTTGGTCCATGGCGCTTTGCGTACCAACTTAGGTTGAGGTGTTTCTTAGAGGAATAAATAATCTAAGCTGTCTAAATGGTTCTTTTACACAAATGTGAAGGTATGATAGAGGTCACTGACAATAGCGTAAATCCTTGGAAGCATATCAGTCTTGTTCTCAACGTTGTCCAAGCTGCACAGCAATTTATTATTGGTTAAGCTGTGGCCTGTCATATATCGTTTTCTTTTTCTCTAATTATCTTGTTGGCAATAGTTACCATATTGTCTGGTGGGCATGTCCAGACCATCCTACAAATTTTTGACTTGGCTGGCCTTTTGCATTTTTGTTCTTGAATTTGTCGATAGATGTCACATCACTAGCCAGAAAGAAAAATTATAATGGGAGATTGTACCTTGTAGGTTCCAAGGAATAGTGGGAAGCATGCATCTCAATCATCCAAGGAGGAGTCAAAGTCATCAAAAGACAAGTGTGTTGTGATGTGAAAATCACGTCTTCCAAACAGAGACGATAAACTTTTGTACTTGTGTAAATATTTGTAACCTTTCGTGACATGTATCTTCTTTCGGATCCAGATATTGTCTCCCCTTGTTAATGAAGCACGCGACACCACGTTTTTGGTCGCCGCAAATTGGAAATAAATTTTTTTTTTTCTGTTCTACTCATTGTTTCCCTGACCTAAATACAACTTGCGGATTATTCACATACTGAGATTGAGGTTTTCTGTTCGCGTTGTTGTGGTAAAGAATTCTCATTGCTTGTGGTTGGCCCCGCTTTATCAGACTAGACAAATCTGGGACTGTTGTATGTATCTATGAGCTACTACTTTTATAGCGCATGTAGTGTGTTTGTGTTTTTTTTTTATTTTTTTTAATATTCAACATTTTAGTTTACTCTTTTAACTTATGCACGTAGTATTTTTGTAGTAAGGAGGAAAAATGTGTTGAATAGACATCACTCTTGAAATGAACTGTTAAATGTAAGACTTAGATGCTCATAAAGGATGATGATGATTAGACAGCTTCTAGGGAAGCGTGCAATTAATCATCAAGTCAAGAGTACAAAAAGTTTTCCAAACAAAAAGAAGTAAAGCAGAAGTCCAAGCGACTTACTTTGCGTAAACTAACTTACTCTTGTTAATTTCAAAATGCATTTGTATTTAATGTTGATTAGGAGGTGTATTGACGTTTGCTCATGCAATTAAAGGGGGAAGAGAGCAAAAATTAAATTGAAGTAAATGGAGAAAGCAAAACGTAAAGGAAAAGTGGGGATGTGTGTGTTTTTCTTTTTTAGGGGCGGGAGGCGGGGGGAGTGGGAGGGGGTGGATGAAAGGGACAACACTTTTTCTTTTTCTTTCTTTCTTTCCTCTGTTTCTATGCAAATCTTCTCTCTTTTTGGAGTGTCTAATGCTTATTTTGGGACCGCTCTACTCCCATCTCAATCTTCAATGCCGGAAGTTTACTATTCTCATTTCTTGATTTATTTCTCAAAAAAAAAAAAAAAGAAAACCTTTAAGGCTGGGAAATATGACAAGCCTACAGCTGTGACGTTGACCGTACTGCCTCCACACGCCATAGCCAATTATTCCTCTCCACTCCATTTCGGCTCGGCTGGTTTCAGCTTGGCAGCTTTGCTTGGCTCTTAACAAGTGAGGATCTAAGGCGTGTGTTTATACAAAGTTAGTACGTTATTATTAAATTGTTCAAATCCTTATCTTAAACTAAAATCTTCAATTTTCAATTTTCAAATACAATATGTAAGATTATAGCATGTCTTGTATACTCATAAAAAGGTGTCATCAGTTGTTGATTATCCATATTTTGTTTCCTATTATTATTTTTTTCGTTTTTTCTTTTCCCGTTGAGAATTGTCAAGCCTTAACCATTCCCTCAACTTGATTTTTCATAGGGATAATTTCAGAAACCTCCCCTGAGGTTTCTTATAATTTCACTTAGCACTCTTGAAGTTTTCAATATTACACATACCTCCCTTCACCGTGTCAAATGACTATAATATCCCTGAACAAATAAGAAAATGCCAGCCCAAAAAAGAAAATAAAATGAATCCAAATTTTCTTCCCTACCTTCGCCGACTCTTTCTTCCCTCTTCCCCCTCTTACCCTACCTTCACCAAATTTTCTTCCCCACCTTTGTTGGCTTTGTGTTCCTCCTTCTCCCTTCTCTTTCTTACCCTATCTTCACATTCGCCATCTCTCTCTCTCTCTCTCACTTACACACACACATACACAAATCCTAGGCCCTCCATTACGGTCCCTCCCTCCCCTCTTCCTTCCTACCCTATGATGCAGCAGGACAAAAAGATCTCCTTCCAAGACGTAGGAAAATTGGGGAATAGAACACTTCTCGTAAGAATTGGAAAGAATGCAAGTTTTATTGATGAATGAAGATAGAGAAAATTCAGTTACAATACCTCCCATCTCTTCTTCCTCTAGCTTGATCCCCTTTTATTCTTTCCCAGAAATCAATTATCTCCCTCTCCCAACTAACTGCCGCAGTCCCCACTCTTTTAAGGACACGTGTCTCATCAGTTAGTTTCTAACTGAACAACTGAAACGAAGTTGTTTCAGCTGATTTACGATTTTTGTTAATATCAATTTACCCTTCCCATGAAATGGTCCTTGTCCTTAAGTACAAAAGGCTGGAAATTTCTGTTTCAAATCCTGCCAATACTCTCACGTTTTGTTTTCAAGGAAAGTGTTGCTCCACTTGACTAAGACCTATATAGCAGCTTGATGTCCTCTCTTTATTAACCTCCTATCCAATATCTCTAAGGGCTTTATTAGCAACTATCCTTGTTTTGTGATTCTTGCAAGAAGTTGGGATGGCATTTGTGACTAACCAATCTTCTTCTTCAATAAGGATACATGAAATGTTGAATGGATTTTGGCATGTAGAGGTAATTGCAATTGGTAGGCCACCTTGCCTATGCGTGTTAAAATTGGGAAAGGGCCAAAATATCAGGGTGCTAACTTATGACAAGTAGAGGATTTCAAAGAATGTTGTTTGCATGGTTGAAGTTTGACATAAACCTCATCCCCCACCGTGAATTCTCTTTCTGTTCTGTGTTGGTCTACCAGTTGTTTCATCTTGTTTTGAGCCTTTATTAAACTGTGCTTTAGGTTGTGTAACACTTTCTCCCTTACTACCAAGCTCCTGTCAACTGAATCTACTATAGAAGTGCCCACTAGATATGGCAAGTAGATGGGGGGTTCCTGTCCATACAGTACCTAGAATGGAGTGGTTTGTATTGCTGAATGAATGTTGGTGTTGTACTAATATTCAGCAAGAGCAAGCCATGAGAACCATTCCTTGGGGTGAGTGCCAGTCATGCAGCGAAGATAGTTCTCCAAACATCTATTAACTACCTCGGTTTGGCCGTCCGTTTGGGGATGGTATGAACTAGAAAAATGGAGTTGCACTTTCTGCAGTTTAAATAGCTCTCTCCAAAATTGGCTAAAAAATGTTGCACCTCTATCACTAACGATAGTTTCAGGCATTCCATGTAGTTTGTACACATTGTCTAAGAAGGCCTGGGCCACCATTATGGTAGTGTAAGGATGAGCAAGTCCTATGAAGTGGGCATATTTGCTCAATCTATTCACCATCACCAGTATTATTTCCTTACCTTGAGATTTGGGTAATCCATCCACAAAGTACATGGAGATATCAGCCCAAACTTTCGTAGGTATGGGAAGTGGTTGCATTAGGCCAGGGTAGGTACTGTTGTCAGGTTTGTTTTCCAAACTTTCATAGGTATGGGAAATGGTTGCATTAGGCCAAGGTAGGCACTGTAGTCAGGTTTGTTCTTTTGGCATATGTCGCATTCAGCTACAAAATCTGCCACCTGTTAGTGTAGGTGCTTCCAGTAGAAAGCTAACTTCACCTTTTTGTATGTGACTTGCACTCCTGAGTGACCCCCAACTGAACTTGTATACCATAGCTCGATGATTTTTCTTCTAAGGTTTTGATCAGTTCCTACAACCAGTTTACTTTTCTTTCTCAGCTGTTGGTTAGACCAAGTATAGTGTTTGTACTTGTGGGTTTGCCCAGAGCTTAAAGCTTGGATGACTTTCTGCAGCTCCTTGTCTTCTTACCATGATTGTTGGACTTCTTTAAAAAAATCTATTGTGATCAAGAAGATGTTGAGCAGTGTAGGTTGTTCTTGAGGATACATGGACAATGCATCTGCTGTGATATTCTCAGAGGCCTTTTTGTATTGTACTTCATAATTATATCGCATGAGTTTTGCCAGCCACCTTTGCTGTGCAGGAGTGGAGATTCTGTTCCATTACATACTTAAGGCTTTGATGATCTGTCTTTATGATAAAATCGCCCCCAACCAAGTATGGCCCCTATTTTTGTACTGCACTGACGATAGCCAACATTTCCTTTTCATACACTGATAGCCCCTGGTGCCTAATAGACAATGCCTTGCTGAAAAAAGCAATGGACCTTTCACCTTGTAGCAACACAGCACCTATGCTCTTATTGGATGCATCTGTCTCCAATACAAATTATTTAGAAAAGTCAGGCAAGGCCAAGATAGGAGGGCTAGACATGGCTATTTTCAGTTGGTTGAAGGTTTCGGTAACCTTATCAGACAACTTGAATGCATTTTTCTTGAGAAGATCAGTTAGAGATCTTGACATCCTCCTATAATCTCTTATAAATCTGCAGTAATACTCAATTAGCCCAAAGAAACCACTTATTTCCTTTACACTTTTGCGACACAGGTTGCTCTTGGATGACTTTTAGTTTCTCAAGATCTATAGCAACTTCTTGTTGAGTAATCATGTGGCCCAGATAATCAATTTGGGATTTGGTAAAAGAACACTTGCTCGTTTTCACCTTGAGTGAGTTTTGGTTCAAGACTTCCAACACACAGCTCAAATGTTGTAGATGTTCATCTCAACTCTTGCTATAGACTAAAATGTCATCAAAGAAAATTGGGAAAAATTTTCTTAAGAATGGCCTGAAAATGTCATTCATTAGACTTTGGAAGGTGGATGGTGCGTTGGTTAAGTCAAATAGCATAACCAGGAATTTGTAATGACCATCATGAGTACGGAAAGCAGTCTTGTGTACATCATCATCATTCATCCTAATATGATGATATCCGGACCTCAAGTCTAATTTTGTGAAAAACTCAGCCTCAACCAGTTCATCTAACAGCTCTTCGATAAGGGGAATAGGGAATTTATCCTTAATAGTCCATTTATTAAGCTCTCTATAATCTATACACATATGCCATGTCCCATCTTTCTTTTTCACCAATACTACAGGGGAAGAAAAATGGCTGGTGCTATGCTTGATTATCTTATGGTCTAACATTTTTTTTGACAATTTTCTCAATCTCACCTTTCTGAAAAGAATGATACTTGTAGGGCCTTACATGCACAGACTATATGCCTTCATTTAGGTGTATTCGATGATTATGGGGTCTGTTAGGGGGTAATTCAATAGGTTCTTTAAACACATTCTTATACTTCATCAATAATTCATCCAGTTCCTTGGGGGGAAGCAATTATCTTTGGGGTTATTTCAGAAGCATTAGAACAAGTGAGAGTGGGTCCTTTTGCTACTGATTGACTTACTATGATCAAACAAAGTTGGACAGTTTTGGATGCTGCAAGATGGTCTAACATCTTTTGTAGTTGCTTCCTCTTGACAATCTGGTAGGTATTCTATTTGGAGCCCCTTAGTACTACTCTCTTCCTCTTCTACAAGACCTCCATTCTTAAATCAGTAAAGTTCTATTTAACTTCTCCCAGAGTAGTTAGCCATTGCATTCCCAGTACTAATTCACATCCTCCTACAGGTAGGACTAGGAAGTTAGCTTCAAACATCTGACATTGTATGCTCCACTGTAATTTGAAGCACAAAGTTGTCGGTGATAGGGTGTTACCATCAGCCATTGCCACTTTGACTGGAGGTACTTGAGTGGTTTAGATTCCCAATTTCTTGATGATCTGTGGATGGATGAAGTTTTGCAAGCTTCCACAATCAATCAAGATGCTGATTGATTTCTTCATCAACTGTCCATGGATCCTCATGGTTGTGAAATTAGGAACCAACATGTTGGACAAGGCCATCACAGTAATTTGAGCCAAGTCCCTTTGAGTGGTTTCACTATCTTCCTTTGAATCTTCATCTTCCTGTCTTCTTGTTTCCTTTTCTTCTTCTTCTTCTACATGTTCAATCTTGTAAAATTGTCTCCTCTTACATCTGTGGCTCGGACCATATTTTTCATTGCACTAAAAGCACAGTTTCTTTGCCTTTCTTTCATCAAGTTCTGCTGTGCTCAGCATCTTGTTCGCTTTTTTGAGGGGTTTCACTTTTTCAAACCTCTTCTCCACTAGTGCTGGCAGTAATGGCAGGGTTCTGGGGTTCCCTTCTTGGAAGTTAGTCATTCTTGGAGGCCCACTATTGTAACCAGAATTGTTCCTCAAAGGACATTTATTTTGCTTGTCGCGTCCGAAATCGTTAGGCACGGGTAGGGTCGTGATTGTCGCGTCTCGAAAAAGGCGATTCGATCCGATCCAATGACCCATTTCGAAAAGATAAAGTTTTGAAAAAACCTTGCCTGTGTGATGAAAATCAATTTTTTAGTGAAAAATTTATTTTAAAAAAAATATTATTTTAAAAGAAAATAAGATCGGAACTAAAAGTGCGACAGTTTTGGCCAACTTATTTTGAAAAGGGTTTTATTTAAAAAAAAAAGGAGTCAACACTTCATATTGAGTTAAGGTGTACCAAGTCACCAGAAAAAATAATTTAACAAAACAAAACAAAAATTAAAAATTAAAAAATATCTAAAAAAAAATCTTTTTTGGACTTCGGTCTAAGAAAAAATGAGAGAAGAAGGTTCGAGAGTTACATTTGAAGAAAGGAAAGGCAAAGGCTTGCGCTTAAAACACCCTTTCCATCTAGCCGAAACTAGTTGCGAGATTTAATCAAAATTTTCTACATTAACCCTAAATTCTATCATGTTTTGAATGTGTCTAAATGAATACAAATTCTAAATCTAAATGTGATATTGGGAGGGTCAAAATGTTCCGTTGAGACTTGGTATGGATTATCACATTAATTGCGAAACTCGAATCGAGACTTTGAGAGAGTCACAAGTGTCTATGTAAAATAAAATGTAAAAAGAAAAAAAATAGTAATATAGATAATAATTGGTCGAAAAAAGTGGGGATACAACATAACGGGTACGAGAGACTAATATCTCATGACTAAATGTTCCTACTCATGGAGGGGAGAACGGCATGTACGCTACTGCTTCTCACATGAGGAGGCAACTATATCTAGTCGGATAACACAATGAGCTAATTTCTAAGTGAAATGTAACCTAAATGTCATGCTCTGTTAAATGTTAAAAATAGGTAATGATAATAATAAAAATATATACCAAAATCATGCAAATATGGAAATCTCTAAAGATGCGTGTGAAAATGAAATGCACGCGAGTGAAATTAACACTAAATGACCTAAGAGTCTAGTATTGGACTAGCCCTTCCTAGGAATTCCCACTAACGTTAGACTAGCGAGAAAATGCAAAAAATCACAACTGGCGTTGGACTAGTGTAGTGACGAAATAATTAAGCATGAATCAAAATAATAAACATAATATCAAAAGCAAATAAACATATAAAAAACACATGAAAGTACGGAGGACCACGTAATATGTAGGCATGATATCTAGATGCAAAATTTTAAGGAAAGCGAAAAAGTACGCAAGCACACAAAAGCACATAAGTCCTACTTATTACACCAGGAGAATTTAGCTTACAATTTAAGGGAGAAAAAGTAAAAACGAATCTATTACACTTGTTATCTAAATATAAATTTTTTGCTAAAATTATATAAGAAATATAATCTAACTATTACATAGATTAGCTAAATACAAAAATATTACATTTTTTTGCCAAATAATAAAATTCAAAATTAAATAACATAAAAATAAACAGATATGCAAAGAGCATGTAAAATAATAAACATGTGAAGAAAATGCATAATAAATCATATAGGAGCACATTAAAGCACATAAAGAGAAATTAATGAGAAATAGGAATATCTCTTTATAGACTCGGTACAAATACTAATCAAAATGAATAAACAAGTTAATAGTACCATTATTTAAAACAATAAATTGAAAAAATGAACTCCAACAAATTGGGTCAAATGCAAGTTCTAACAAATCAAGGGAAAAAATTATAAACCCTAAGAAAATAAAATGCAAGAACAAGAATTTAAGAAAATAAAATGCAAGCACAAGAATTTAAGTAAGCCTAAGGTCCTAATTGCAAATCGAAGCTAAGTAGGGGGTAAAAATTTCAGCAAATACCAAGGTCTAATTGCAAATAATTAAGAGTTAATTGAAGGAAACTAAAGTTAAAGGGGGTCAAACCATAAGCATTAAAGACTTAATCACAGAAGACATAAACCTTTAAAGGGATACTAGTAATACTTAAGAATATAAGGACCAAATAATAAATATTCATTGTATGTACAAAAATAAACCAAAACAAAACTTTGCAAAATTGAATTAAAACTAATTTAGTTAACTCTATTAACTTAATTAATTAAAGCAATTGATTAAGCTAAATTAAACAAACAAGGAAAGAAAATTAAAAGAACTAAATTAAGCAAGCTAAAACTAAATTAAAGCTCAATTAATCAACTAAATTGGAAACTAACGTAAACAAAATGTAAACAAATGCAGAAAAAAGCTAATTTAATATAAACTAGAACAAAAAAAAAATACAAGAGAAACTAAAATTCACACCACTTTCCTCTGTTGATTGTAAGAAAATTAAGAAAAAAACAAGAGGAAAGAACAAAATCACACAAAATTAAAAAAAAAAGAAACCTGAAACTAACCTCTCTTTTCCCAATTCGGTTCTCAGCTAAATAAAGGAAACAAAAATCAGACCCTTTTTCCTCAACTTGAATCTAATCTCTCTCACCCGCTCTCTCCTACTTCCTCTATTTCTGTTTTCTCGCTCGTTGGTCTCCTTCCGATCTCTCTCTCTCTCTGATTTTTTCTTTCTTTCTTTTTCTATTTCTTCTTCTTTAGTTTTCTCTCTTTTATTCTCTATTTTTCTGTTTTCATTCTTTCTCCCATTTTCTCTTTTCCTTTCTAGTTTTTTTTCTGTTTATTTCTTTTTTGATTTCTTCTTCTCCATTTTCTCTCTTCTCCGCTTTCTCTTTTGCTCTCTCCAGTTTTTCCAACTCCCTCTCTCTGTTCTTTCTTTTAATTTCCAATTCTTCTATTTTTCTCTCGCGCCCTTTACTTCTTTTCCTTTTTTCTCTCCGTCAAAACTTCCAGTGGTTGCAATTGGAGCTTGGCTGGTGTTTATGGGAGTCAAGTGCGACGAAGGACGTTTTGCAGTTGAATGATTGTGGTGGTTTGATCTGGGGGTGGGCCGATTGAGGGTGGCTAAGGGTGGTTTGTGGTAGTTCTGGCAGCTTCAGGGACAATTTTGACAGTGAAATTTTGCCTATTTTGTAGGTGTGAGACGCATCTTATTCAAGGTTTTAGGCGCTTGACTGTGGGGATTTGGGTTGTTGGCAGAGGATTAACAATGGTAGGTTTGCTGTGGTATCGAGGAGGAGGCGTTTTGGGCTATAGGATGATTGTGATTTGGGCAGTAAGTGCTAGTCGTTTGTGATAGTTTGGGTGGAGGTGTGTGGTAATCATGGTTTAATGTTGCGGTCGCGATCGCGGTCGTGGTGCGAACCGTTCCACATCGGACTCGGTGTATTGGTCGCGGTCTCGGCGAGACGCACAATTTGAATCAATTTTTATTCTAAAAACTATAAATAATCATTCAAAATATAAATAAAAGTATGCTAAACAAAAATAACCAAAATAAATAAATAAAATTTCTAAAATGTACCATTTTTATCGATATAAAAAAATAATCTACGTCTTTAAAAAAGGATCACATTAAACAAAATGCAAAGAATTAGAAAAGGTCAAATATTATTTTGAATGTTCATACACGTCAATAATTATATATCACAATAATTACATCTCATAACTTTTCTATTTGCACCTATAGGTGTACCATATTCCCAACCAATATTCTTACTTGTCATTTCACCTGTTACATAGGCCATCATAGATGGTTAGTATCAGTAATGCATCAAAAAGTACTATAAGTAATGAGTTGAAATTTGACAAGAAGAAAAATAATTATTTAGATTATGTTAGTAACTTGCAAATCTTATTTACATATTAACTTATTTGTATAATCAGTAGTCCAATTTTTTAAAGAATATTTTTACTAAAATTTAAACAATAATATATTATGTGCGTGTGTATTACTACAATAATATATATACATATCAAGAATAATATATGTATGTACGTGTGTGTATTACAACAACAACAATATATATATGCACATATATATACATATATAAATCTAGAATATAATATATATATATCATAACAATAATATATATACATATGAAAAATATGTAAAAAATAAAACATTATAAAAACAAAAAACCATATTTACCTAAAAAACCCTATTAATAAATAAAGTAAAAGGAAAACTAATTTGAAATTTTGCTTAAGGGTGACAAAATTGATTTCAAAAGAGCTGCCTGCCGGGAAGTTTGGTATCTATGGCTTACCGAGAAAAGAAACTTGATGTCTAGTCTATGGGATTTGGTCTTTAAATAGACTGAATCTGATGTAAAATGTGATTAAAAAATAGGAAATGCATTGCACGTTCAACATATAAAAAAGGGATGCATTACACGTGGACAGTACCTGCATTATGTTTAAAAAAAAAAGCCTTCATAAAAAAAAAGGCCTGCGCATTTTATTCAAAAAAAGGGAAACGAATTGCACATAGGTAGTGTTTGCAATATTAAAAAAAAAAAGCCTTCATAAACAAAAAAAAAATTCCTACTCAATGCATTGCACGTGTGGGTAGTTGCATTATTTAAAAAAAAAAAAGAATGGTGCACGTTTTTGGAGAAAAAAAAAGTGCTGCGTGTTTTTGGAGTTTTATTCCAAAAACGCGCAGCAACAACACCCCAAAAAAAAAAAAAGGGGAAGATCAAAATGTTGCGCGTTTTTGGAGTTAAAAAATGCTGCGCATTTTTGGAACTTCCAAAAACGCGCAGCAACAACCAAACAGAAAAAAAAAGGGGAAGAGAAGCCATCATCTTCTCCGGTCAATCCCTCAACCCCGCCGCCCGCCGCTCGCCGCCTACCTCAACATCACCACCACAGCATAACTCTACTTAACCTCCACCACCATCTCATCAAAATCCAAACAAATAAAAGCCATAAACATAAAAAAAAACCCCCTAAATCAGACACCCCAACTGCCAGCAAATAGAACCTAATGCCGGCAAATGAGTCGTACCAAGCCACCAGAAGTCAGGTAAGTATTGTATCATCTTATTGTTTTGAAATATGGGTAGTTCATATCCGATTTGAATTGTCTGATTCGGTTTCGAATCGGCCGATTCACACCGACTCGGTTTCAATTTGGTCTGAAATTACCGAGATTGGCCGATTTCTAGGCGATTCCGTCATCTCTGAGTGTTACCGGAGTGGTATCGAACCAGCTTGCTCCGATCCGGTTTTGACTCGGCCGAGTCTTTGAACCATGGTCATGGCTGTTGTTTGGGATCGATAGTTTAGTTGTGTAGTTGTTGGAATGTTGGTAGGGATAATCAAATGGACGATAGTGGTGTCTGGTGGCTGTCCTACAACCTGAGGTAGTGGTGTGAGATTGCCATAGCTGCAGTGATGGTGGATTTATGACGTGGTTTGCCAAGTAGTGATACTGGTGAAGTTAAAATGGTTGCTGATGGTTGTGAGTTGAGTCTTATGATGGTGGTACGTTGGACTGTTGTTTGGGTTATACTGTGGAGTGAGGTTGGGGTAATGTCTGCGATGGATTGTTACTGGCTCTTGTGAAGGTCTTGGTGATTCAAGGGGGTTGAGACCAGTAGTGAAAGTGGGAGAAGTTGCTAATTTTATTTTGCAGTTTGGGGTTGTTGTTTATTGGAAGAAGTTGGTATCTGTTTGGTGCTGTGGGCGATTCAAGGGAGGAACTGATGAAATTGTTTTGGGATGTTGACTGTGGAACTTGAATGTTTATTTACTCTGTGTTGTAGGAAGTTGGAAGTTGACTGCATGTTTGTGTTTGTTTATATGATACCACGTACGATTGCTTGTATGATTGTGTGTGTATTTGTGAGTGACTTTGAGAACCTACTGTGTGTGAGTCTGGTGTGTGTATCTATGTGGATTGAATGTGCGATTGTTTTGTGTGTGTTGTGTGATTGTGTGAACTATGTGAATCTCTATGAAATGTGCGTGAAATGTAGTGTGTTTGTGCATCTTCCGAGAGAGAGAGAGAGAGAGAGAGAGAGAGAGAGAGAGAGAGAGAGAGAGAGAGAGAGAGAGAGAGAGAGAGAGAGAGAGAGAGAGAGAGAGAGAGAGAGAGAGAGAGAGAGAGAGAGAGCAATTGTGCTGCTGTGTAGGTGGTTTTGGGTTGCTCTAGTGGACTAGGGGCAGGGAAGAATCTGGTGGTGGTCATGGTGGTTCCAGTGGGACTGAATTTTGGTTGAACAGATAGTTTTGGTGGTTCTGTTTTTGTAGGTTGGCATAATGGAACGATTGTCAATGGTGGTTTGGTGGTAAATTTGTTCCAGGTTATGGGGGTTGATGGTGGAGGAAGAAGATAGTAGATGATGGTTGGTTTTGGTGGATTGTGTACTGGATTGCAGTGGACAATGATAGTTGAACGGTGGTGGGTAGAGACTGGAGAGGTTACTGGTAGTGGCACAGTGATGGTGGAGAGAGATGTTGGGTGATGATGGCAATTGGGCAGGGGTGATTAACAGAGGAGGAAAAAACCAAAAACGAAAGAAGAACAAAACTCAGAAAACAAATAAAAGAAAGTCCCAAAAAAACATAAAGCCAGAAAAAAAGAACCAAAGAAAAGAGAAATAAATAAATAAATAAACTTTAGCAGTCAACTAAAAATTCTAAACAAACAATCACAATTAATCATATTTGAAAGAAAAATGGGTCACAATCAAAGAGAAAACTAAGTAAATAGATTACCTTTTGAAACTTGCAGGCAAGCTAAAGATGAACAATAGTCGAAATTGGGAAGACGATGAACAGTGACTGGAAAGATAAAAAAAATAGCTAGTGTTTTGTAGCGTGTGTATTTTGGATGAATAAGTGTGTGCTTTAATCTCAATAGACAAAAAGAGTATGTGTTTTAGGGTTTTTAATTTTTTCTCTAATTTTAATGGGAGTATTTATAAAGTTAGCAGTCTTGGCTTCCAAAAATACTACAAAATAACAAGAATGTCACTCGTAATAAAAAATTCTAATTTTTATTTTTAAAAAAATATTTTTAACCAAAAAATTCAAAATTAATACAAAGAAATGACAATAAATTTTAAAATTTGTTAAAAAAATTCAAAATAGATTTTAAGATTTAAAAAATAAATATTAGAGTTTAAAATTGACAAAAAATACGTTCAGAGTGTGAAAAGATGATTTTGCCTCTATAATGACAAAATGCACAAAAAGATGGCTATTGGTCACGAAAAATTATCAAAAATTAAATATAAGTTCAAAACCCTAGAAAATGCATTTATAACTCAAAAATTGATGAAAAATGCATTTAAAATATGAAATGATGATTTTGGCTCTGGTCCAACAAAAATACACAAAAATAGCTATTGGTTTAAAAAAATTGTCAAAAATTAAAAATAAGTTTAAAATCATAGGAAATAAATTTAGAACTCAAAAATTGATAAAAAAATACGTTAGAAATATGAAATGATAATTTTGCCCCTAAACACGGTATTTATAGAAAAAAATAGCAATCGTCCCTGAAAAAATAAAAAAATTTAGAAACATAATTAAAGAGTTAGAAAAACATATTTGGGACCTAAAATGAGTGAAAATGGTGTTCGCATGGCAAAATTATCATTTTGCCCTCGTGTTGGTAAAATATAAAAAATACCAATTAAACTTGAAAAAATCACAAAAAATTAAAAAATACATATAAAAGTAAAAATATGAATTTAAAACTCCCAAACCTAATGAAAAATTATTTACAGATAAAAATTACTATTTTGTCCCCAAGATTATTGATTTTGTTCTCCCTTTTTATTAAAAAATTAAAATTTGACTAAAAAAAATATAAACATGCCCCCAATGTTTGAAAAATAAATGGTGTGTCAAAATTTAGTATCTACACTGCTATTTCAGGGAGTGCAGGATCTTGGCTTCCTCTATTCTAGCCAGCCCAAAAGCATGTTGCAACGTCTGGGGTCGGAACATCCTTACTGCTAGCTGAATATCCTCTCTTAATCCCCTCAATAAGCAACTTACTATGTATGTTTCTGGTAATTCTACCTTGTTTAACAATTCTTCAAAGGATTCTTGATAATCCATCATAGATTTTGTATGCCTCAATCCCTTTAGGTTCTCCATTAGATCATCATACAAACAAGCCCCAAATCTAAAACTCAGTGCTTGCACATACTCTTCCTAAGAAGGTAGCCCTTGTGTCAATCTGCCCTTCATGTATACTTGGTGCCATTAGAGAGCCTTGCTTTCTAAGTGTATGGTTGCCACTCTTACCTTCACCTCACTGGATGTTTCATCAATTCCAAATAATTGATCGCACCTATATAACTAGCTCTTGAAATCTTCCCCTCCAAATCTAGGGAATTCAATTCTGGATAATCTTGTAGGTGCTTAATAAAATCCCCTACCGCCAACCATCTGGCCTTGTCCGTTATGAGATGGGGATTCCTGTGGTGGCTATATTCTCTATATTTGCATCTTTATCACCAGTGATCTGAGAGCAGCCATTTCCTTCTCAAACTTCTCTTGTTGTTCCTTCATCAGGTTGCGGATACCCTCTTCAAACCTGTGATTATCTTGAGACCTTGTGCCCTCTGCCATCATCTTGATTCAGAACTTCAATATGATCAACCCGCTCTAATACCACTGATGCAGTAAGACGGAAAGATCTTCTTCCAAGACTTAGGAAAAATAGAGAATAGAACACTTCTCATAAGAATTGGAAAGAATGCAAGTTTTATTGATGAATGAAGAAAGAGAAAATTCAGTTACAATACCTCCCATCTCTTCTTCCTCTAGCTCAATTCCCTTTTATTCTTTTCCAAAAATCAGTTATCTCTCTCTCTCTCTCTCTCTCTCTCTCTCTCTCTCTCTCCTAACTAACTGCCCCAGCCCCCAATCTTTTAAGGACACGAGTCTCATCAATTAGTTTCTAACTGAACAGCTGAAACGTCGTTTCAGCTGATTTACAATTTTTGGTAATATCACCCTACTCCCAAGTATCCTTTTGATTTTGAAATAAGACAGATGGTAGCATTAATGGCAATGTAGGGTCTCCAGAAATTTTTATTTGTCTCTATGGTTGTTTGTGGTATGATAACTAATGGAAATGGAGTTGGTGTATGTGATGGTTTTACTGTGATGGTTCAGGGGGTATGATTTTATTTTTCTATTTTTTTCTAGTTGCTTTGGTGATGGATAGCTAAGAGGGATGGAATTGGTGTAATGGTGGCTGTGGTGCGGTAGTAGTGGAGGTCATAAGATTTTTTTTTTGTTTTCTTGACAAAAATAGCATATACGAATTTTTTTTTTTTGGTTTGATTTCTTATGTTTTGTTGAACAGCAAGGATAGAGATGTGATGAGGCAATGTCGGCACCGGCAATGGTAAAGAGCAAACCATTGTAAATATATTTGTTTTATTTATTGTAATGGAATTGTGAATTTTTTTTTAGAAGCTGAAGCATTATTTTCAAATGGCACATAAGATGGTTCTAGGTTGGAAATTTGAAAAATAATTTTGGGTTATGGATGATGTGAAAATTTTGTGATAGGAGATGGCATGTACTGTTGGGTCTGGGTTAGAAAGAATAAAGAGTTTTGGGTCTTGGATGAATGAGGCAGATGTGGCGGCAGAAATGGTGGTACAGGCTGTTCAATGATCTTCATTTGATAAAAATGGTGGATTCAAATTTTTCTTTTCGGTTGTGACTAGCAAGAATGCTGATGGCATGGTGGGGTAGCTGCTATGGCAGTGGTTCTATAAAAAAAAACTATTAGATTTGTCTTTTTGTTTGTTTTTTTTTTTACACAATAAGGGTAGTTTAGGATTTTAATTGGAAATTTTAGCTGACATCAACTCTTTGTACCAAATCACTAAATAAAAGGGACGTTAGTGTAATTTTTCAAACCTCAGGGGTGCTAGGTGAAATTGACAGAAACCTCAGGGAGGTTTCTGAAATTTTCCCTTTTTTTCATAATAAAAATAGCACAAAGTGTTTCATAGCTAAAATGTAAAGAAAAGGTGAAACATGTGCTAGTGAGAAGAGTGCTTCTTGTTCAACCAGTATGTGAACAACTGAAAGTTGAGTTAGTACTTTGGAAACTAATTTTTGAATTCCGAAGAGATTGATGAAGAAAAAAATGGAAATATGGTACTAGCTTTTCCTGTTTTAGCAAAGTAGTACCCAAAGAATGCCCAAAGCTTAAGCCAATAATGATTATTAATACATAATTACTAGATTTAGCCTTACTGTACACTCGCAGTCACGTAAAAATAATATTTGGAAAAAAAAAAGAGATTATTGTACATGAAGAATCCCAGAATTGTAGTGTGCTACATGCTAATATTTTCTTGGAGTATAATAACTTGCTAATTAGTGTTGCCATTGAGCATGAATCTACTTACGCATGAGACATGCATTCTAATCTATGTAAAGTTGAGCGTTATTGTCACTTTTATAATACTTAAAAGGATGGTTAGTTAAGTTATCAATATGGTTATAGTTAGGACTTCTTGTTATATTTCTTGTATCTATTTCCTAAGGAGGGAAGAAGCATGAAAATGAAATTAGTGTAAGAACGAAACCTTATTTTAGAACAACACATGAAGGTTTTTGATCACTAGGTTGTATTGAGTTAATATTCGGTTGAGTTACTAAGAGATATTCTTATACTAATATTTAAATACATAGGTTCGACCATCGCTTCTCCTCTAATTTAACTAAAATGAAAATCAATTTATGCAATTTATACTTCGATATGGTTAAAAGAAATTAAGAGAAAATCAATTCAATTCCAAGAAATTAAAAATATACATTTTTACTTATTTAAATTCTCCAGAAAACAATCACTCTCCAGAACCTTTGAGTGCATTCCCAACTCCCAAACTCAACAAACTAATATTCTTTCTTTCCTTGCTTCCAACGCGACATTCCCACGTAAAACCAAAGGAATAAAACTCATAAAAAGGTTTTCTCCACGTTTTTTTTTTCCTTTTTCATTTTGCTTATTCCTGAATAAACTCTGAGAGAACTCAATAATTATTTCTTTACTAGTGGGACCACTACTAAATTTTTTTCCAAGGTTTGGTGGTCCCATAACGAACCTCGGTTGTCTGAACAACTACCCCATGGATTTTTTTTCCTTGTACACAAAATTAATAAGCACCACCTAGATTTATTTCAATAAAGACACATTTTCCATACGAGTCACCTATTACTACTATTTTCTTGACATCATATTCTTCTATATTTGGAGGTTTATGTTACTTTTCATTCGTTTAACGAATCATGTAAAAACAAAATTGGATACTATATATTCTAAAATTCTCATTAAACTACAATTTATTGATCTTTAATTTATTGGACGCGAGCGGAATTTTTTCTCCCTTAACTTATAGTCAAAAATCATATTTGAAAAACGTATTATCAAATTGATTTTCATAAGTTAGGTAAGAGTATTTCAAGAACTTGGACAAGCGAACCCTTTGTTTTTCATGAGTCAAAGATGTTTAATCGTTAATATCAAATTGGAAAGGTACTTCAAGTCAATATAAAGAGTTCAATTAATCCCGACCTACCCATCTAGGAGCAAGTCCAATGTTAAATGCGAATAAATTCGGTCACACAATCACCAATAAAATATGCAGTAATGTGTATTACTTCTTATTGATTTATGTAACAATACAATGTTAGGTTTCTAAATTTTGAACCCTGAAATTAGTATTTTATCGGTCAATTTGAATACCAATTCTGAGGGCCAAAGAGAAAAGGGCAAAAGGGAAAATAAAAAGAAGGGAAAAAAGAAATGGAAATACCACTAAACTTGAATATGGAAGATAATACCAGCCATTGGAAGCTCGACAGCTAAATCTCAAGCTGACATTCTTAAGTAACAACGGTTGTAGGCTGTCTCTAACTAATGGGGGTCCTCAATAATTAGATATTAGTTTTCTTCTCAGCTCAACTAATTGAATAATTGATACAAATACTATTACTAATTGACTAGCTTCCCAGTAGCCTAACTGCTTGATTGGAATAAAAGCATATAGCTGGCAATTTTGGTCATCCAAAACCAGAAATAAAGAAAAATGAACTGAAGAAAGATTAGTTTTTAACCTTAAGTTTGCTGAGGAGATGTTAACATCAACTTAAATTACAGTTATGTTGCCAATTTAAGTAGCTTTCTTTGAGATTTTCACCATAACTTCTCTCTCTCTCTCTCTCTCTCTCTCACACACACACACACACACAAAATTATGATCTTAAACATTAACATGTGAAGGCATAACACCTGTGAAGAAATAAAAAATGATGTTAGTGTTCTATGGGATGACAACACTAGAATATGAGGAATACATTTGGCCAGAGAATTTTGAAAAGTACTTGGCAGGGACTAATATGGTCTAGTTGCCAATTATTTCATACATCCAACATACATTATTTTTGTGCACATAAGCACAGAGATCCATTTAGACATTGAAACTTCTGGTGAAAAAAGAAAACAGAAAACTAATTAGTGTACTAAATGCCCCCAAAAAGTGGAACAACACAGAAAATGATAGTATTTGTGTGATTCCTTTCATTGGGCATGAGACTAAATGATAATTTGAATAGATTCAAACATAAATTCCTAAGAAAGCACTAATGTACAATGCAACTATGGGTCTGCTAATTGAAAGTGAAATCTTGGGGTAGCTTGATTAGCAAAAAGCTGTCTTTACAAAATATTTAATTCTCCTATGGCAACTTTTATGTAACCAAAAGGTGCTAACAATTAAACTCCACTACAAAACTAAACTCTAGTGCCATATCACAAGCCTTTTTTTTTTTTTTTTTTGGTCTCTTTAGACTTTTAGATAAAACTATACGTGCAATATTAATAATTAAAAATAATTTTGAAATTTATTTAACATTAATTATGAAATTGTATAGTGGTATAAAACAAAACAAAATAAATTTGTTTTTCAAACAAAAGCATTAGCTCAACAATCTAGATTTACACAAACCACTCTATATTTTCCATCTCAAGTACATTCGTACCAACAATTGAACACATCTTTTACTATTGATCAATGAACCTCAAAAGTACAATCCAATTTAATAACCCCAAAAAATTTGAGAAAAAATAAAAAGAAATTCTAAAGTGGGAGATGATCGCATCCACACTAAAATTTGTCAAATTAAAGAAAAATACAAACAAAATACAAATTACTCTTATACTTTTACCAATGTATTGAGGTTTGATCCTTACTAATCCTTTAGTATTATTCTGTAATATAGACACACACACACACACATAAAATTACATGGTCAAAAAAGCAAAAAAATCAGGCCGAGCCTTTTAGATATTAGATAATACACTGGCTTTATTTATGAAGGAAAATTATTGTTCTCTTTACTTCAGCTTAACCCTCTCTCTTCCTTCTTCCCTTGTATAGCAATGATTCTACAGCTCCAAATGAGCTCTCCCCTCTTTTTATCTCTCTCTCATCTCTGATCCTTATTTTGAACAACTCAAAAAACAGAAACAGAAGTAATCAGAAGTTCATAACATCAAAATCCCTCCCCCTATCCATCCATCCATCCCTCTCTCTCATCTCTCCTTTCTATAGATTACTGTACAAAATAGGGATAGCATCTTTCTTTTTCTCTATATATGTTAAACTCTGCAACTCTACAGCATAGGTGCAGAAAGTTTTGTGTCTCAGATCCCAATTTTAGGGACTTCTCTACTACCAATAACAACATAACTCTGTAGTCTGTGTCCCTCCCCCTTCTTTCTTTTTCTCCCTTCTTTGAACTCTCCCCCTCTTTTGTGGTCCTAAAACTCAACCCCACTTTTTCATCATCTTTCACTTTCATCAATAACCCTTTTCCTCAAATGATACTCTTCTCATGACTTCACAGTTGTATATGTAAAAAATACGAAAAGAAAAAGAAAAAGAAAAAGAACATTTCTTGGATTAAAAAAAAAAAATGCAAGAACAAGGTCTAGGCATGATGGCCGGGAGTACTAGAGGAGGAGGTATAGGTGGATTAAGTGATGTATCTCTGGCAGTCCCAGCAGCCGGTGATCATCAAAATAGGGAACAACAGCTACTTAAGGCTGAGATTGCTACTCATCCTTTGTATGAGCAGCTGCTTTCAGCTCATGTAGCATGTCTCCGTGTAGCTACTCCTATTGATCAGTTACACCTTATTGATGCTCAGCTTTCACAATCTCACCATCTTTTGCGGTCTTATGCTTCTCAGCAGCAACATCTTTGTCACCCTTTATCACCCCATGAAAGACAAGACCTTGATAACTTCTTGGTATGATATTTCCTTCTCTTAACTAGTTCCTACTTCTCATCAAAGTTATGATCATTTTTGGGTTTTTGCGGTAAAACTATTGGCTTTTATATGTGTTTCATCTCAAAAACTTGAAATACTAATGGGTTTTGGTGTTCAAATGTAACAGAGATAACGCTAAGGGTTTTCTTGCTTTTTCTTTTTCCAAAAAAATCTTGTCTTTTTAATGGATTTCATCAGGAAAAAGCTAAAACAGTAATGGGTTTTGGACCTTTTGGTGTTTAAATGCAACAACAGGATAGTATGAGGTGTTCTTTTGCCTTTTCTTCTGGTTTTATTTGGGATTTTTTCAATTAAATTCTTGTCTTTTTTATGTGTTTCAACCAAAAAAAAAAAGTGAAATAATAATGGGTTTTGGTGATTAAATGCAACAGGGACAGTACTTGTTAGTCTTATGCTCCTTCAAAGACCAGCTTCAGCAACATGTCAGAGTCCATGCGGTTGAAGCAGTCATGGCCTGCCGTGAAATTGAGCAGAACTTACAAGCTCTGACCGGTAAAGAAGAAGCAATAATAATTAATTTTCTTTTTATCCGTACATTTTTACTCAACAAAAGGCCAGTTTTTGTTGCATGGACATATTATTGAAGTTATTTTTAAGTATATTTTGGTTGTTGTCTTTAATCTTCTCTCTTGTGATGTTTTGTTCAATAAGTGAAAATATCTTGTGCTTTTTGTGGTTTTGTTTTGAGATATTGATGGGATTTGATGATCTTTTCATTTTTTGAGATTATTGGTTTGATGAGTTTGGTGGGCAGAAGAAAGGATAAGAAAAAGCAATTTGGGGTTCTAATTATAAGTTTAATTGTGAGGGTACAACTAAAGGTGGGTGGTGTGGGGACCTCTTTAAAATTTTAGATTAAAGTTAGGTTAAGGAGGATTTAGTTGGTTGTCTCTGTTAGAAGTAAGAAGAAGAGCAAGGGTGGCAACAACCAATAGGTCCAATATGCCACCACCAACCAATTGGGGGATCCATCTGAAAAGAACAGTTAGGTTCTTGTGCATTTTCTTTCTGTGAGAGGTTACTTCTAAATTTGGAAACCTATATACAGTGGCTAGGGTACCAAATTCATCAACTCTTTTTTGTTTTTTTAAAGATTAGCTTCAATATGGTACCTATTTAATTAGTACTAAAACTTGTTTTACTTAAGCCTGCTCAGATGATTTCTGGATTTGTGCATACATGTGTAAAGTATTGTTAGATAATCATACAACAATTACATAAATTCTCTTAAAGAAAAGGAGGAATTTTGACATTGCATGACATCAATGTGTTTGTGCATGTTTCCTACCCTAAAACATTAAGTGGTTGGCAATGAATTAAATGTATTCAAACATTACTTCGCCGCTTGTATGATATTTCCTTGTTTTTCAAGATTGAGAAGCAAATACCCTTGGTTTTGCCCCCAATACTTTTAGCTTTGTCACCTATACCAATGGCGCTTGAAGCTTAGACCAAAGTGAGTAATTTTGCGCTACATCTACAAAGCTCTTTTAGTAGTGGTTTAAGTGTTGCATTGCATTACGCAACTAGTAATACTTGAAATAATAATAGCTTCATTTGTGTAAAACAAATTTAGGGTGAATTGAACTCCATGCTTTCTTTAATTTCATAATTAGGTTTCTAGTTGAATTGTCCTTAAGGGATATACAAACTTATTTTTCCATTTATTTGGCATTAGAACTTCAAATAATTGAGAAAGACTTCGTTTTCATAGTTCAAGCTTCATATATACATCATTTTAATTAATCAAAAGCTTAGCCAAAAGAACTCATATAGGTGGTTTAATTTTTATTCATTTCGATAAATTGTACAAAATTTATTTCTTTCTTCGTTTAGAATTGGTAGTCCTACAACAAAACCAGTTTCATTTCTATTAAGATAAAGAGTTTTGTTTTCTTCTTTTAAAGAATTAGTAGAGATAAAAGATTTGGATTACCATTCTTGTTGGTTACAAGTTTAAATTCATACGTGCTGTTTTATGAACCTTCAGTACTGATGTAGGACATTTTCCAAAGAAAACTTTGAGCCAAATAATTAAAAAGCTAGTTCTCATGATTATCAATGTACCAAACAACAATATTCGATTTTTCAAACAAGTTTACCGAAAATCAAGCCTTTCTTGTAGATCTTTTCTTCATTTTCAAATTCCAATTAGAAGTAATTCAACTTTTTTTTTAAAAAAAAAGAAGTAATTCAACTTGATGCATTTAAATATATAAGATTTTTGTTACTCTTAAAACGTCAGTCTCCATTGTTAGTGTACATCTTAAAATATGGTGTTTCTTTCAATTTGACCTTTCATATTAAGATTTCCAATAAAATGTTGAATATAATTAGCTAAACTATCTTGCAATTTGCATTAGTATTTCGTCTCTTGATAATCTACTATATTTAATGTTCCATTGAAAGCTTAAATGAATTAGGTCAAAATGAATTCATGGAGTAAACTAGGTACAAACTGCCATAAATTGTAATTTAAGTTGCAAACAGTTTAGTTTGAGGATGCAAAGTGAATGAGTTCCCTTGTTTATCATTTAACACTTAATGCAAGTGAACAAATTGGTGACATAAGCCATATGATCAATTATCTTGCCAAATTGTCAGTTAATTTTGTTACACTCCCTTTTAAAATTGAAGGACACTTGAAAGCCAAAGATGCACCTCGAAAACTTGGTAAACTCGTAGACTTGTCTTCTTTTGTTCTAGAAAAATCTGTCTTATTTACTTTAATTTTCTTGCAAGGATCCGGGGAAGCTTGGATATTCACAAATTATAATTTCTAGGAAATGTGAAAGAAAATACAAAAGGTTAAATTTTGAATTGTTATGAATGTAAGAAGTCTAGGGATGTATAATGTATATAAATTAATGAGTTTCCTTGAGAGGGACAAAGTTTATGGGGCTGCAATGCAACTTTCTGAGATGTTTCAACCAAATTAACCTAACATGGGTTCACATTTTTAACTAAATTCAACTAGATTGATGATGCTTTTATTACGTAGTTTGTTATACTGACACGAAATTAGGTGACATGTCTAAAGAATAGTAAGCTTTTTTAAGAAAGCAACGAATCTTACTAATTTCTTGAAAAAACTTCCGGTTTATCATTCAACTTCAAGTCACCATAATATTCTTTTACAAAAACTTATCTTGGACTGGTATGGATGGGCATTAAGCGCTAGTCCTCATAATTAATGTGACTGTCCCCAAATCCAGACATTAGTTGGTACCATGGGATCCAAAGTTTGAAGCTCAAGCTGTCACCCTTCCCAGTAAGATTTGAAGTCTCGTAGTAACCTAGAAATGCAGCATGCATGAGTGTATGGCAGCATCGTATGATATGCCATCGTTCTAGAATTCGAATACTCAAGCCTTCAATGACTACGTACATGCATTCTAAAATAACAATTGATAATTAAGCTTGTCTTTGATCATAATATATTAAAGTTTAGAGTTAATAAAGAAATAAAATAACCAACTTTTGTGTCATATGATTTTGCAAGATTACATAGTCCGAGAAATGGTCTTTATTTTGTCCAGAATATACATGAATACCAGGACCTGTACAGACTACCATTTCGAATATATAGGATGGGCAAGCTTTATAGCTCCATAAGATTTTTAGCCAGATTCATGGATATACAAGGAGGTGCTGTGCCAGTCATTTGAAAAGAAAAAACTAATACAAGTTACTCGGAAATAGAAGAGCATATTATAACTTTTTCAACTGCAAGCAGATATGATTTTTCCATATGACTAATAAAATTATTTTAATTAATTTCAGGTATAAATCTTGGTGAAGGAAGTGGTGCAACCATGTCAGATGATGAGGATGAGCTGCAAATGGATTTCTCCTTAGATCAATCAGGGGCTGATGGACATGATCTGATGGGATTTGGCCCTCTTCTTCCAACAGAATCAGAAAGGTCACTGATGGAGAGAGTTCGACAAGAGCTGAAACTTGAGCTGAAACAGGTGAATTTTTGGAACTGTCCCTAACCTCATATTTCCTGGTTTGGTGAAATGAAAAGTTGAATTGTACCTGAGGGATACAATCAGAAAAGTTTTCACTGTAGAAAGAGGTTTGGGTTCCACCACATGGAAATCTGCAATATTATTAGAGATGTCACTTAATCAAGTGTAGACACTTGTGTGTTTGTATCTGCTTTTTTTTTTTTTTTTGTGATTCACTGTAGAAGCTTGCATCTGTCTCGAAAGTACAGTTGTTGTGTTAATATGTGTACCATTTTGCAGGGATTCAGATCAAGAATTGAGGATGTGAGAGAGGAAATATTAAGAAAAAGGAGGGCAGGAAAATTACCGGGTGACACTACTACAGTGCTGAAGGATTGGTGGCAGCAACACTCAAAGTGGCCTTATCCAACTGTAAGTCCATTCTGACCAATGACTGCAAGAAACTAAATCCAGACATCTGTAGATGTTAACCAACATGACAAACTGATCAACCTTTTCTATTCTTGCTGATTGGTTTAGGATCTCTCTTCTTTAACATTTTAGTACAACACAATTGGTACCACTACACGTCTACTTTTAATCACCGCTTCTATACGACAAGTTGAGTTAAATCAATTTAATCAGATAGTATTGTTAGGGACCTATAAATTATTAAGTGCAGGCTCAGGTATGATTCTCCAAAATAAGCATGCACATTTTTTTTTCACTGCAGGAAGACGACAAGGCAAAACTCGTGGAAGAGACGGGGTTGCAGCTCAAGCAAATCAACAATTGGTTCATCAACCAAAGGAAACGAAACTGGCACAGCAACTCTCAATCTGTTACATCCCTGAAGTCCAAGCGCAAGAGATAAACAACTACAGTTTGACAGGGAAACACAAATGCATTTAAATCCAGTTGATATTAGACCACCATTAAGCCAGAGATCAGGACAACAATTTGTGCAAATACTAAGAAACTGATAGATAGATGAGTTATACATCAGTTGAAAATGTATAATAGTATTAACATGCTGAAAATACGTGACTTAGATTGCTGGGAAACAGTAACTGCCTAACATATTCCTTTTGTATTCCGGAACTTTAATACTTCTGTTTCTGACTTTCTGGATCGATATAGCAAGCATTTTATCTGTTCCAAAATCACAAATAAAGTTTAAGACTAATGCAATCAATGTACAAGGGACCAGGAAAAAGGTGGACACGATGTCTGCAGACTTCTTCCACTGTCTTTATCTAATGCAAAATGCAAATTTTTCTGGTTCTTTTGCCTCTTTGAATATCAAGAAAATGTTAAAATCAGTCCATACAGGAAAATGATGGAACATACGATTGAGACTAAAACAATGCGATAGCAATTAAATATTGCAGAATAGAGTAATAACAACATCTTTTTAAGACGTGTAGAAGTTGGGGGCATAAACAAGATCATAATGCAGTGTCCTTGTGGATTATTAAATAATCATGTCATATTAACACATCTTGTGATTAGATCTCCACTCTTCCACATCATTATAACAATATGTTAACAACTTCCCCATGAGAATAAATTTTTTCAATGCATGTTTTGTTAATAATTAAAAGAATCTGAATTAGTCTTTATGCTAGGATAGATAAATTAGGTAGTTGAGTAGGCGTTCTTTTATACCTCAACTCTGGCACCTCAAAAGACTAAAGAAAATGAATCAAGTTAGAAGTCCACTAGATGGTTTAATATTAAACAACTGAAGTTGAAACTTTTGCAAAATAACCAAGTGGTATCAGAATACCATTTTGTTTTTTAACCATCAGTTGATAGGAACTCGTCGGAGTCAACTTTTAAATACTAGTCGTCTCCTTGAACAACCATATGGAGCAGGAATACAACCTTAACTATTTGCTGAGACTCATTATATTCTAGACAAATTTTAATTTGTTCCCTTAATATTCTTATAAATTCTCATTTTGCACCTTAAATTATTATTTTGACACTTTAAAATCCCAAATCATCCTAAAAATGCAACCCCTAATGAAATGTACATAAACGATGGGGTAGATTATGCCATAATTTCATCATAAAAGTGAAAAGTGGCATTACCATAATAATTCCCGAAAAATAGAGTATTGATGGCCATGTTTTCGTCTACTTCTGTTAATATAATCAGTAATTTTTTAGTAAACTAAGACCTTTCAAAAACTTAGTGTTGAAGTTTCTCAAAATACTAAAAGTTAGTAATGCAATGTCAAAATTGATAAAAATATTAGGGATGGAAACTGCAAAGTGCAATTAATCCTTATATTGCAGTTTGGCCTCGGTGACCCCTCACCTAACTTAACGACCATCTTTCAACTTCCTAATTTGCCGCCCGACCGTAACTTAATAATTTTAGTGACAAACATATGACCCCGGTAATTCCCTTTTCCCTATCAAGAAATTAAAAAATTGAAAAACATGATGAAGAATTTTTGACAATTTACCAAATGGGATATTTATAAGATAATTTAAGCCCAGTTGATTAAAACAACGGCAGAAAAACCAATTGGAATCTTTGAGGTTTATTTATTATTTTTTTTAAAGAATTTGTTTACCATTAATATATCCACTGGCGGTCCTTCCACTTGTTTGAGTTCTTTAATTAGCAATGGAGGATTACTCACTACTATCGACCTTTCTTCTTCTTATTATTCAACCTCAAAATTATCTTCTTTTTTCCTCATTTTTCTTGATTTTTCTTCTTCTTTTTCAATTCACATCTGCAGAAGACTTTTATCCGTTCCTTATTTCTTTTTTCACTTGTCAACAGAACCCACATTTCCATTTCCTCAAAGGATCCTCACAAGTTGTCTATTTATGAGATTACTTGTGAGGATCTGTTTCACATCTTCCATACTCAATTAAAAAAAAAAAGGAAGAATTTTGATCAGGTAAGTACCCTTATTGGTCCATTTGAACATTTTTTAATCTAATAATCATTCAGTAATTTATTTTATACCTTGATCAAGTAAGCACCCCTTTTCAATTGTTGACATATTTTTGCAGACTTTTCAGAAATTCATGCTAAAGTGTGATTTGGTCAGAAGATACACAATAAGCTTCGTTGATGAGAGCATTGATCAAAATTTGGTCTTTGAAGTTTAGCTATATATAGACCTTGCAGTTTTTGCTTGCATTTAGGTGGGGAAGGTGCAGAAATGGCTTATTTTACTCATTCTGATTCAATGTCTGATAATAGCTCACGGCACGGTCAGGCTATACAAGTTGTGCCATTTAAGACCTCTCAGGGGTCACTGAGGGTGTTATTGTTGCATGGTAATTTGGATATTTGGGTGAAGGATGCCAAGAACCTTCCAAACATGGATAAGTTTCAAAAGAATTTTATTGATAGGTTTAAACTCGGAGGCAATACTGAGGGAAATTCTTCTAAAGACAATACAAGTGATCCTTATGTGACAATTTCAGTCTCTAATGCAGTGATTGGTAGAACTTTTGTGATTAGAAACAGTGAGAACCCTGTTTGGATGCAGCATTTTTATGTTCCCGTTGCACATCATGCTGCAGAAGTGCATTTTGTTGTTAAAGATGATGATGTTGTAGGGTCTGAAATCATGGGGGCAGTTGGGATTCCAGTGGAACAGATATACTCTGGTGCAAAAGTTGAGGGTACATTTCCAATTCTTAATGCTAGTGGAAAGCCATGTAAAAAAGGAGCAATTTTGAGTTTATCAATTCAGTACACTCCAATGGAGAAAGTGCCACTTTATCATGGTGGAGTTGGATCAGGGCCTTATCAAGGTGTACCTGGTACTTATTTTCCCCTTAGGAGGAGTGGAAATGTAGAGCTGTATCAAGATGCTCATGTACATGAAGGTTCCCTTCCAAATTTAATGCTCGATAATGGTTTGCAGTATCAGCATGGATGCTGCTGGCATGACATCTTCAATGCCATAAGTCAGGCTCGACGTTTGGTTTACATCACTGGCTGGTCTGTATATCATCTAGTTTCACTTGTTCGAGATACTGGCAACCCAACAAAAAGTATTCTGGGAGACCTTCTTAAAGCAAAGTCTCAGGAAGGTGTGAGAGTTTTGCTTCTAGTTTGGGATGATCCCACTTCCAGGAGCATTTTGGGCTACAAAACTGTAAGAAAATATAACACTTCTTTTACACTTTAATTTCTGGTTTATATTCAAGTACCTTATTTTTGTTATGTTCTAAACCTTGAAGAAATTTGCATTCAGAATTCTGTTAAAGAACTTAAAAGAGTCTTTTTAAATATAAACTAGGGTGTAACTGGACTAATATAAATGCAAACTTCTTAAATGATGAAAAGATACAATTAATTTAATAACTAATAAGATAATTGGAATCGAGAGTGAGGTTTCCGCTTAGGCTTATACTTCTTCAATAAGAGACAAAGTAATTAACTACTTGTAGACTTTACTCCTACCATTTCCCTAACTTTCCTGCTTTAGTGACATGCTTCAAGTTAAGGAGATCTTTGGTATTGATATTTAGGTCTATGTCCTCTAAGCATGCTAGCATTATTTACTGATAATTATCATTGAAAGTGCAGTGTTTTGATATATTTAAAAACGTCCATTAACCAAACTTCTATTATATACTAGCGATACTCGTTGAGGTCTATGCTCTGCTTTCTGAGTTTTGATGATTAATCACTGCTTCCAAAACTTCTATTAAGATGCTGATCGCTTCAGAATTGGAGGTTGGCTTGCTGATGTTGCTGAACCAAATTTCAGCCACTTCAGAAACTCCTGGCCTTGTTCAAGGTTTGGTGTTAATCGGAGGGTGGATTTGTTTTACTGTAGGTGTCTGAGCTTAAAAGTATGCTCTTTTGAGTAACTATATTCCTCCTATTATTTTTTGACTTGAACACCCTGTCTCTGCATGATGTGTTTATAGTGACAGATGTTATGTCTCTGCAGCTCTAGTCTGTCCTGTGATCAGAGTGCTAACTCTTTCCTTCTAGTACCTTGATACTTAAAATTCCTTATCTGATAGTTTCCGTTTTCTATGATCTGCAGGAGGGGGTCATGGGTACCAGTGACGAGGAGACGCGTAGATACTTTAAGCATTCTTCAGTTCAAGTGCTACTCTGTCCCCGTTCTGCAGGAAAAGGGGATAGCTGGGCGAAGCAACAGGTTCCATTTGCTGATCTTTCCCATCTTGGATATGTGTCCCAAGCTAGAACTCTTTATGAAGTGAGAAAGAACACAGATTAGAACCTGTATAACTGTTAGCAAACTTTACCTATTTCAGAAAGTATAAAATTTTTGTTCCAAGTAACGAAAACGTGCAATTTGGCATAGTGATATGGATTTAATGGTACTGTTTATCTGAAAATATTTGAATCCACTCTGGCAATGTATCTATATAACCATCAATGCTGGTGTCATGATACTTTGAACATACTTTATAGTTCCGACCAATTCTTTATTTTGCAAATTTTAAGTCTCTAATATGCATCAACCAGTGGTTCTTGATTAGCTATCATTCTTTCTTTTCATATCATACTTCTGTTTCCATTTGGTGTTTCAAACTTTCTTTCCTTTTCTTTTTCTTTCAGGAAGTTGGAACAATCTACACTCATCACCAGAAAACTGTAATTATAGATGCTGATGCAGGTGACTTTAGAAGGAAAATTATAGCCTTTATTGGAGGCCTCGATTTAACCACCGGTAGATATGATACTCCTGGGCACCCCATTTTTCGAACTCTGCAAACTGTGCATAAAGAGGACTATCACAATCCTAATTTCACGGTATTGTGTTCAGCAATATCTGATAACCTGACATATGATGTGGCTTCTTCATTCTTTCTTTTTCTGGAAGGAAAATGACACAGAGATGCTTCAAACTTAGTTGTCTTATAATGCCTATACTTAATGGAAATGCTCTTGCAAATGTAAAAAAGTACTTCCATAAGCATTAAACATTGTGTCAATGACAGTTTATATAATAACACTAAACAAATTATTAGAAAATAATGCTTTCTAAGAAGTCCCTGAACAGTTACCAGGAGGTAATTGAAATGATAAGTTTGGTGAAAACATTCCTTAAGCATTATTAAAACAATGCTTAAACATTTGTTGTACAGTGAGGACCTAAGCTTCTGTCACAATAGAGCAATTTTCTCATCAATTCTTTTTCTTATGTTTGTTACAGGGTTCTACAGCGGGTTGCCCCAGAGAACCATGGCATGATTTACATTGCCGAATTGATGGTCCTGCTGCTTATGATATCCTAACAAACTTTGAAGAGCGGTGGATGAAGGCTTCAAAGCGGCATGGGCTTCAGAAAATGAAAGCTTCATTTGATGATTCACTGCTCAAGCTTGACAGGATTCCTGATATATTAGGAATAGAAGATGTGTCCACCCTGCATGAAGATAATCCAGAGTCTTGGCATGTGCAGGTATAAACAAATTTCAGTTCTGCATTAGTTTTTAACTTGTTTTGCCTGCCCAAATTATACAATTACTTTCTATACAAGTGTAGATATTTCGTTCAATTGATTCAAGTTCTGTAAAAGGCTTTCCAAAAAATCCAAAAGATGCTACAGGCAAGGTGAGGCGACATTTGGCTCTTACTATTTTTAAGACTATTGCAATACACACCCCCTTCTACTGGTAAAATTTGAGAAACTTTTTTTTTTTTTCACTGAATGATGACAGAACCTGTTGTGTGGGAAGAATGTTCTCATAGACATGAGTATACATACTGCGTATGTAAAGGCAATCCGTGCTGCCCAACATTTCATTTACATTGAGAATCAGTACTTCCTTGGATCATCCTATAACTGGACTAACTACAAAAATCTAGGTAAGGATTCTAATATCCTATTGCAGATGAGAACCACTATTTATATTATTTTGGTTACAACATTTACCCACGTATGTTGTAGAACTATATATCACGGATAGAGATAATCATCATTCATTTTCATACGCATCAGATTGTTTAGGTTCTCTATATATGCCTTGGTTCCCTCAACTCCCATTCCCTTTCTGTTGCTAAAGATAGTTCAGAGATATTGAAGGAGGTTAGCAGTTAAAAAGTTTTGTGCCTGCCATGCTTCCTTCCAATGGCGAGCAGGATTTTAAACACTCATTGGTAATCCAACATATCATAGGCCTTGAAAAAAAACAAGCGAGCATTCTTGGTCTAGAAGATGAGATTTTCTCTGCCTGCAGGTGCAAATAATTTGATTCCAATGGAAATCGCGCTCAAAATTGCAAAAAAAATTCGAGCACATGAGAGGTTTTCCGCATATATTGTTCTCCCGATGTGGCCAGAAGGTGTTCCTACTAGTACTGCAACTCAGAGGATTCTATTTTGGCAGGTAGATTCTAATTAAACTTTATATTCAATTTGCTGTTGTCAGATGGAACTTATCATTTCCAGTGTGATATCATATGCCATTTATCTTGGGATTTAGGTCGTTATGCCATGGAACATTAAGGGAACAAGCAGTTTGTAATATCAGCATGTGATAAATTGATTCTGCTGTTGCAATGATATGTCTTGCTTTGTTTAATGACAACATCCGCACTAGTTTTTTTATGTTCCCTTCCAGAAAACTTTAATGACTATGATAGCACTGGTTAAATTTGGAAATGCCTCTACTTATTTCCTAAGTATGTTTGTCTTAACTCGTAAGTGCATTGAACCACATTTCATTGGTCTGCCCTTGGATTAAAAACCTTCATTAGTTTCAGTAATGTAATTCTAATGGATCATTTGATTACATATTTCAAAAGATGAGATTGCCTGATTAATGTTGCATCTAATGGAGTTAATGACGTTTTCATTTCCTTCTGAAGCATAATACAATGCAAATGATGTACGATGTCATTTACAAGGCTTTATTAGAAGCAGGACTAGAGAGGACGTATGAACCTCAGGATTTTCTGAATTTCTTTTGCCTTGGCAATCGTGAGGCTCAAGGGCAGGATTGCATTTCAGATGGTGAAAGTTCTGCTTCCACAAACACTCCTCAAGTACATCTTCACACCTTACTACGTTCAAGGTTACAACTCAAAGACTTTCTTTCTTGATTTTTAATCTGTCGCATATTGCATTAGGCGCGCACTCAAAAGAGCCGGAGATTTATGATTTATGTTCACTCAAAAGGGATGATAGTGGATGATGAATATGTGATCCTTGGATCTGCAAACATCAACCAACGCTCGTTGGAAGGTACTAGAGACACTGAAATTGCAATGGGTGCATATCAACCTCATAATACCTGGGCAAGAAAACACACCAGACCATGTGGACAGGTAAAATAGTGACAGCCTAACTATTTAGTCCCGAAATCATGTCAAGGCTAATACCTGAGTATCATGATTTTTCCTTCAGTTTTTAGATATAAAGGCTTCATTTAAGAGTGCTGGTTTCATGATTTTGCCTTCAGTTATTAGATATAAAGGCTTCATCTAAGGGCACCTGTCCTTACTTCTCACATCACATTCATCATGGATCAAACCAGTATTGTCTGATTATTTATTAATCATCTTTGGAGCCTAGATTTTGATAAGCTTCATTAGAATGCTTATGTTTTAACTAAGCTTATTTGCATGATTGAATGCAGATATTTGGCTACAGAATGTCATTGTGGGCAGAGCACATTGGTTTTCTGGAGAAATGTTTTGAGCAACCAGAAACCCTTGAATGTGCAAGACTTGTAAGAGCTCTAGGTGAGCTGAATTGGTCTCAGTATGCATCTGAACAAGTAACTGATATGAGGGGTCATCTTCTCAAGTATCCTGTTAACGTGGATGAAATGGGAAAGGTTACGCCTCTTCAAGGCTGTGAAACATTCCCAGACATGGGCGGAAACATAGTAGGAACATTCACAGCCATTCAAGAAAATCTTACCATTTGATCATAGCATATAGGCTTTAAAGTTAGGTTTGCCATTAAGGTCTAAATCCATCAGTGTAGTCCTATTGGTTCCTTGCACTGGGGGCAGTTCATTGAAATTTGTCAAATTTTGTAACTTTCGCCATATTCTTAGTCTGCTTCTCCTTTTCCAGTCAACAATTTTCTTTTCATGGAAAAAGTTGTGGTAAATATTCTGGAAAAGGGGATTTATTTTTCTGTTTCTGGAAAAGGTCATTTACTTTATCCATTTCTCACCAAGCAAAGCCTTAAATTTAACAGCCTGTCATGCCAATATTCTTAGTTGATAAAAGTTTTCATAGTCAGATGCTTCAGCAGATTTGAATTTTTTCAATTATTCGTCACAAAGAAGGTAGGTAAACTATTCACACCTCCTAATAGATTTTTTTTTTTCAGTCACGAAAAAGATAGGTAAACTATTCACGCCTCATGACAGTAAACAATGCGCTTATATCAAACTATGTTCTATCAGGGAAAAAAAAACTTCCATTGTAGCTATGTTGAGCCAAGTTTGGGGAGACCATTTTTATCATGAATTCTTTGAACTTATAGAAGATTGTGACTTGAGATTGAAGTGCTTAGGGGATTCTGTTTTAGGGATTTAATTAATTGAACTTGATCGTATTGAGAATTCCATGTCCATTGCATTTATTCACTCTTCAGATGTTTGTACATTTAAGTTTTGATTTTCATTGATTATGGTACATATGAGAATTTTCAGTTTGTTAAGACTCTAGAAATTGCACACGGTTTGGCAAGTCAAACAGAAGAAGCACATAACAAATTGATATTTCTTCATTGCAAGCTGTAATAGGTCTGGTTTTGCTAGACTAGTTGCCAATTAAACATGGTCACAGCTCACAAAATTAATTTCAAGAATTACGTGTGAACCAGGTAAAAGTTGTTAGGCTTTTTCTTACATTAGTATCAGGGTTCATCATAATTAGAGTTAAGCATACTTTTCGTCCGGTTTAAGTCCAAAATTCGTGTTGAACACCCGTGTTGGGTCAAATAGTCATCTTCCGATTCATCGAATTCTACAATGATGGCTACGGGTCGAACATTCATACTTTGAATTATGACATTATACTAAAAATTACCCCAATACACAATTTCACATGTTTTATTGGAAAATGTAGTATTGTCACATTTTTTGTACACCATACATATTAACTAGGATTGTAAATGAACCGAACTGGTCACACGAGTAGTTCGGTCAAAAGCTCGACTCAAATTCAAAATTGACCGAACTCGAACCGAACTCAAATAGCTGAAGTCGAATATTGAGCCAAGCTCAAGTATTTATATACTCTGTTCGAAAGTTCGTCGAGCTATTCAACTATATATATATATATATACATATATATATTTTGTTTGTGTATATAAAATTACTAAAATATATGTACTCTATAGACAAATTGCATTCTTTTACATTTCACAACTTTGAACAATAAAGGTAATTTCAACATTTTATTATTGGAAATGAAAAATTAAAAAAGTTTAAGCATTCGACTAGAACTCAAATTAGAACTCTAAAATTACAAGGTCGACAAGATCGAGATCAAGTTCGAACTTGAGTATACTTGTTTAGACCTCGAGTTGAGCTTGAACATGATCATTTTCGAACTCGATTCGGCTCCTTTGCAGTATGACCAAGCATTACTTACACCTTAGTAAGTAGAATGTGGAATTGTATATTTGGATGGTAAGTATTGAAATGCTCAATGAGAATTATTTACTAACAGATATGAATGACCCAACCTCCTCATTGGGATCTGAATTTTTGTGCTCAGCTATCTGGAAAGTTGTTTGAGATCCAATATACCATAATTAACATACTAAAAACTCTAATACAGTAGCATTTATTTATATATCGATGGAAAATGACAAGACTTTAATTTAAGGATATTAACATTTGGAAGAATGTCATTTTGAATATAATTTTAACATGATTTATGATGATTCAGATTTACACATCATGCATATAGAAATTTGTGGTATAGCAACTAAAGATTGTGAACAAGTTGAATTGTATTGGCCTACCATCAAGACAATGATAGGATTGATTCTCAATTACTCAACCACCACAAATACGTACCCCAACTAAAAGAAATCTATGATACATCAATGAATTTATTTGTTCGTCATCTTCTTTCATTAATCCATCCTTCTATACTTTTGTCTAATTTGTTTAGTCGTTAATTGTCTATCGCCAACCCCCCGGGGGAGGAGTAGACTATTGTATTATAACACTATAGGTAATGCCGTTTGACAAAATAAACTTATATTTAAAAAAAATTCCATGAAAGTTGCTTACTTTGCAATGCATCAAATGCAAAGTACTCAATGAAATAAGTACGTATTATAATTATAAATCAAATGGTACTCATTGATAAGGCTGAGAAATCAGTACATGCTTAAATTTGTGATGGCTAAAGACCAATTAGATAAACTTCAAGAGGTAGAAGTGAAAATTACCTATTACCAAGATAAATTACCTTCGTGAAAACAATAACATGACAAGTTGCATCCCTAATTTCTCATTATTTCGTCAACCACACGGACATGGAGTGAGTATTGCGTGCACCACGCGCGCCACGTGGCGTGCCACATGGTGCACTAGAACCAATCACATATCGCCAAATAATACAAGGTATGATCCACCGTTGCCACATGACGATAAATTATTAGTTCTAGTACACCACGTGACAATGCACGTGGTGTATTGTATACTTTTCCCACGGACATGTGCTCCCTTCTTACCCATCAATCCTTGTCCAAGCATTGCACAACAACATAAGTTGACAATTTTTATTTATTTATTATTATTATTATTATTTTTTATAAAAGCAAGTTGACAAAAAGTTATGAATGAATAGACATAAAATTGAAATATCTAGACCATGGTTGGTTAAATAATTTTTGAAAAATTCATTGTTTAAACATACAATTATCCCAAAAACATTACTATTATCTTTAAAAAAAATGTCATCCAAGCAAGCTATTAAAGTTCGGAAATCAAACCCCTATTACTTCTAAACATGCTTCATTTGGATTTGGATAATATTTTCAAAAAATATTTAAAATATTTTACTAAACACATTTAATACACATCAAAGCACAAATAATACTAAAATATTTTTTCCAAAAAAAAATCCAAAAATTGCAATCCAATATAAGGAAAACGTACACAGTAAAACACACACTACATCCAAATAAATTCTATAGTTTAATTAATTCATTTCTCTCACCTCCCAAAAATGGAAAAAAAAAAAAAAACAAAAGCTATTGCTCAAAAACGAAAAATACCCAAAAAAAAAAAAACGAATTTAAACACCACTTTATAAAAGTGAAGTGTTTCTTTCAAGTATATCCATCCACACCATTTTTCTTCTCTCCTTAGAATAAAAAAGCTCGGATTTTTATTCGGAGCTTTTTCCAACCCATGGGTTTCCCCGCCAACGGCTCAGCTGAAGCCAAGCCGCTCAAGTTTCTTGTCTACGGCAGAACTGGCTGGATAGGCGGCTTGCTCGGAAAGCTCTGCGAAGCTCAAGGGATCGATTGTGTATACGGCTCAGGCCGGCTCGAGAACCGGGCGTCATTAGAATCTGATATTGCTAATGTCAACCCGACCCACGTTTTCAATGCCGCCGGCGTTACGGGTCGGCCCAACGTCGACTGGTGCGAGTCCCATAAGGTTGAGACCATCCGGACCAACGTTGTCGGAACGCTGACGTTGGCTGACCTGTGCAGGGAGAAAGGTTTGATCTTGATTAATTATGCAACCGGGTGCATTTTTGAATATGATTCGGGTCATCCAATCGGGTCGGGAATTGGATTCAAGGAGGAGGATACTCCTAATTTTATTGGGTCTTTCTATTCCAAGACCAAAGCAATGGTGGGTTTTCTTTCCTTTCTTTAATTCTTTTTTATTCGCCTTTTAAATTCTATTTTTTTAATCATTTTTGGAAAATGTGATTGATTGGCTGAAGTTGCTATTTGGATTATTTGTTAATATGGGATCTATTAATTTGTATGCATATAGGTTTGTGGAATTCTTTTGATGCATAAATTGAAAAAAGAAAAAAAAGAATTTTGACTAGTGGGTATTTGTTTAGTATTCATGGGCCATCTCCAAAAGTATTATATGTTAGAATCTTGGGTATGGACATTTATGGGGTGGGGTGGTTTATATGGATGTTGGATCTTTGGATCTTGGAGGGTGGATCTGTTAGTAATCATTATGTTATTTGGCTATGTTGGAGTATTCACTGTTCTGTGGTACCTGCATGGACTCTTCATTTTGCACTAGTGTAGCCCGTCCACAGGACCCGAGTCCAGTAACATGGCTACGAGGCTAAAATTTTTTGAATGTGCTGCTGGTAAATGATCTATTTGTGAATAAATGTTCTGTTGAGCTCACTCTGAAGTAGGGAGAATTAAGCAAATGAAAAGGTGGTCGACTTGGAGAATTCTTCAAGTTCTAATGTAGAGATGCTAACGGTGGAACTATGTTAGGGTATTTATACAAAGAGAAAAAAAAAAAAAAGTGAAAGGTACTTGATGGGGAAAAATAGATGTGGACTCATGACTTGGTGTTTTTTGCCAGTCGTTAAAAAGTTTCATTTATTAGATGCTATTTCTCTTAGTATGAACTGTTAGGGTAACTTATCTTATCTCAATGGCTAATTTTATAGAATCATGTTAAAATCATTCTCGAAGTTGCACAAGAGAGCTGAGAGCAATTGCATCTTGAGTCACTGCCTCATAATTCTGCTTTGTCGCAGTTATTGCTTGATGTTAACTTTAGGCATTTGCCTATTGATGCTTTGGAGAGAAAACATATGTCCGTGGATATTTGAGAGATTGAATTGGGTCTCCATAAAGCCTCTCTATTATCAATTTTTAAGCTACATGCTTACACAAATTTTTAGAAGTTCAATAGCATTATTTGTTGAATGCCGGTTATTGAACAGTTTTATGGATATATGTCGTACAGTAAACTGGTAGCTGGAGCTTCCCGCCTTGGCTTCAGGAGTAATTTCTTGTTTCGTTTTAATGCATGGTTGAGTTTGCTGTTCTATTTTAACGGTTTTGAAATGAAAATTTTAAAATAAAGAAGAAAGAGGTATGAAAAAGTGATGAAATTTTACAATTCTGATGGTGATTCCTTATTGCTGTTTTTGGTAGGTTGAAGATTTGCTCAAGAACTATGAGAATGTCTGCACATTGCGTGTCCGGATGCCAATCTCATCTGATTTGACCAACCCTCGGAACTTCATTACCAAGATCACCAGATATGAGAAGGTGGTAAACATACCTAATTCGATGACAATCTTGGATGAACTCCTCCCCATTTCCATTGAAATGGCAAAAAGGAACCTCACCGGTATATGGAACTTCACAAATCCTGGAGTTGTCAGCCATAATGAGATCTTGGAGATGTACAAAGAGTATATTGACCCAAAGTTTACATGGAAGAATTTTACCCTTGACGAGCAGGCAAAGGTAATAATTGCCCCAAGGAGCAATAATGAGCTTGATGCCACAAAACTAAACAAGGAATTTCCTGAACTCTTACCCATTAAGGAGTCCCTCTTGAAATACGTGTTCAAGCCAAATCAAAAGACCCCTGTTGCCTGAAACTTGGAAATTTGGAGTTTGTTTGACAGGTGATTTTTTTTATTTTAGCTCATTGAGGTTCAAGATGATCTCTCCATTTTGACCCCTGTTGCCTGAAACTTAGAGCTTTGGAGTTCTTTGGACGGGTGATATTTTTTATTTTAGCTCATGAGGTTCAAGATGATCTTTCCATTGTATGGTTGCTCTTCCTAGACTGGCGTGCACATTCACTTTTCTCTGTATTCAATATACATGTTGTATTTACTTTTCTCTGTATTCAATATACATGTATTTTTGTATTTTCTCCTTGATGCATAAATCAGTTTAAATGACTTAAGCTTTACAGTATACACAAATTGCAATTCTTCTGTTCTGTAATAATTATATTAGGACAAGGAGAAAGAAAGATACAGTGATAATTATGCAAGTAAAAGGAAAAGGAAAATAAGGCTTACGCTCTTTAGTATGGTGCTTTATGTAATGTTGGCAAGAAGCTGATCTTTTGAGCCACTGGTGATTCTAGATTTTAGTTTAATCAGTGATGGAGTGCTAACGTTTTGTGCCCTTTAGTAGGGTGCTTCATTTAATGTTACAAAGAAGCTGATTTTTTAGCCGTTGGTGATCCTAGAACTTAGATTTATCATTGATGTAGTGCTAAAGCTGATTGTCTGCACTTGCGATGATTCTTGCGAAGACTCTTCTCTGACTGACATAGATAGCAGAACCAATCACCCAAATGAAAATGATTCTTGACGAGTATGGATTTTGTGATGGACACAAATAGCAGGACCTCTGAGCCAAACGATGGCCGAAGGATGGTGGATGAAGAAATAGAATATGGAGTACGTGTAGCCAATTAGCAGGAGCCAGAACCTTTAGTTTTCTCCTTTGGTGCCTGCACCTGTTTTCTGTTGTCGACGTCTTAGTAAACTAAACTGTTTTGTGAGCTTTTCTGGCTAAAACTGTACTTGACCCATTTCTTAGTAGATTATTTACTTGGTTTACTAATTTAAAGTTATGTTTTACTTGAATATTCTGTCACCACTCTCTGGGAGGATTAGTTAAAAATAAATTGTTTGATTGACCCACGTGAAGAGTGCAGATCCAACAGTAGTTGAAACTGAAAATTGTAGAAAAAATTAACTGGAAAGAACTAAATTTGTGAAACTCTAATCAAGTCTTTAGAATAAAAAATTTTGGGAAATGGAAGGCAACCACTAGGACTACTTACTATCCTGCTGTGTCCAGTCAATTTCGAAATTCGAAGCACCAGACTACTACGAAATAGCATATATAGAATAACTTATGGAGGCAACACGCTGTTGTAAAATACTGGAAAAATACGCTTTCTATTCTAAAGAATTCAGCATATGATTCTCAGTGATGGTGCCGTGCTGCAATTCGGCTTCTCTGAGACCTGGAAGAACCCCGGAAACTTGGACTTCTCCCATTGATGGAACAGGTGGATTCAGAATCAGTTTGAGTTTGATAAGGAGAACCAGGAATGTAGTTGTAGACTACCACAGGCATCCTCACCTTATGGACACCATCTGACCAAACTATAGCCCCTGACAAGATTGGCTGCTGTGTGATCTTGGGCCCGGTGACTGTAACTGTGAATGTTTTCTTCTCCCCAATAGAAGAGAATGCAAGGGTGGATGGCTCCACTTTAACCTTAAATACAGTTGATGACGAGGTAGCTTGGTAAATTGAGGGTTCACCAACGTTAGTCACTGTTCTAGTGAAGACGGCATTGATTTTCTGGCCATCTCCCAGGTAAAGGGCGCAAGAAGGGTAGTTGAGATCCCAGCCTCTTCCTGGACGTATACCTTTGCAAGTGCTATTATCCCCGGTGACCAAATGGAGATTGGTGTCGCTGTAACCCTGCTTGCAGAGGAAGTTCACATAATCCTTCTCATTAGCATCAAATATTAGCCCAGGGTCAATTGCAGCAGCAGGGTTGATGTGACCAGAACCATATGCAAATTCAAGATCTTCGTGTTTGCTTGACTCCATAGAAGAAGCTGAAATGATAAGACCACCACCAATTAGTATGAGATACTAATTGCATGCGACCACTTTGCTACAAATCTCTTTTGCAGTTTTACAGTTTGGCTACATTGGATTATAAGGTATGAATTGTAGTAATTTGAAATACTATGGTATTAGTTCGATTACCTGTTGTCATGAGGGCAGATTTAATGGCTGCTGGAGACCAATCAGGGTGGACAGCCTTGACATAAGCAGCTGCGCCACTAGCATGAGGGGTTGACATGGATGTCCCGGAGATTACATTGTACATAAGACTTCTTGTATCCACATTGTTATCGGAAGGTGGTGCAATTGGAGACCATGCAGCAAGGATGTCCACTCCAGGGGCCGTGATATCAGGCTAGTAGATGTGGTAACAGCATTGAATTTAGGTTAGCTAGGAATTAATAAGCAAATGGAGCAATCCATTAAAATAAATAGATTGCCATCCTATGATTACCTTTAGAATATCTGGAGAGAGGGGATTTGGTCCTCTTGAAGAGAAAGAAGCCACAACAGGAGCCATAACATCCTTAGGTGTTTCACCTACCAAGATAGTAGCAACTGGATTTCTGCAATTGAATTCGTATATATCAACAAAGACAGTACCACGAGATTAATCTGGAACTTCAATAATTAAGGACCCCAACTTTTGCATTTCCAAACAAGTTTTTAGATTTTCTGGAAACAATTTTATCCCCTCTAATTTTGATCATCACATCAGGGCCTCAAGAGTAGCCAAACTTTTTACGATGGCTCAATGTTGAGTCCCCAAATCAGAAATAACTTCAGATGGTCTGAATAAAATTAAAAGGTGCTACATAGAAGTTCATACTCTGTATTTCTGATGTAATCCATAACTGTACTACCATCATCTGAACTGATAACCGTTGCTGGCAATGGGAAGTTGTAGGCTACATCAGGTTCGCTATCATCAACCATTATGGCACCCAAACCACTAGCCAGCAAAATGGAAGCACCACTAATAAAGGTATCACATAAGACAATCTTTCCTGCTATTTTGTCCACATTCAATGAGCCTTGCCTGCATATCCTTGAATTAGCTCGACTCCAACCATTAGTAAGGTTGGCTGCATCTCCTCCCCAGATTAATGGAAATGTGTACCCGTTGCCACTGAGGTTGAAGTTATTGATGGAAACTCCCTTCATTTTTATTTACTTTCAAGTTAGAAGCGAAGGGAATAATTTAATTTCGCAATCTGATAATGCCACATTCAAAAAACCAAATGAATCACACTTACGTCTAAAATCATTCCATTACCCAAAACTAGTTGTGCCACAAATTTCCTGTCAATAGTGCTGGCAGCAACCGTTAGCATCCACGGTGCATAGTTGGAGACAGTTACCGGATCAGGGCCGCTGTTCCCTCCCGCAGCTGAAGTCAATATGCCATGTTTCATAGCATGGAAGGCTGCAATTGCCATGGCGTCATGAAAGTAGGGAATTGGATCATCATATCCAATTGAGATCGATATAATATCAACACCATCAGCAATTGCATCATCATAACCTTTGAGGAGATCTGCATCAGAACATCCATTTATATAGCAGATTTTGTACACTGCAATCCTGGCATTTGGAACACCACCCCTTGCAACACCCTTTGCAAGGCCTCCTAAATATTGTGCTCCTGGAATCTTTCGACCCGCAGCCGTTGAGGCAGTATGTGTCCCATGTCCCTCAGCGTCTCTTGGTGAAAGGATATCTCTCGGATTCAGCATATCAGAGTCCTTGTCGTAATAGAAACGAGCTCCAATGAGCTTGCTGCACCATCAACAACATTTTAAATGATTTAGTTATGGAGATAATTGTAATTGTATGAAGAAATTAAAAAAAAAAAACATTGCGTGACATATTTTTATTTTTAGATTTTATTAATGCAACAATAATCTCATAAAATTAAAAACATATTCTTAATCCATGTTTATAAAAGTATTTTGCCTGAAATTAATTTCGATAAAATTATTTTATTCTAAATAACTTATGTACTTTGGATTTGTGTGCGGTTTAGCGCTAGTAATAATTAATACATAATACTTACTTGTTGCATGTAAAATTGTGCCCCTTGCATGTCCCCTTCCATTTGGCTGGTGGAGGGCCATATTCTTCATCACTGAAACTTTCATGCTCTGGCCAGATGCCTACAATCCCAATCCGTAAAAATTAGAATATGTCGACTTTAATAAACAAGAGAAAACAAAGGGAGAGCTTCATCTAGGATGGAAACGAAACGAGGCAAATTTGCAATTTTAGAATTCGAACCCCACTCAGATTCATGCTCGTGTTCAAGTTGAATACGAAATCTTTTGCAAATTTTTAATTCTGTTAGTTGAAATGAGACAAAATTACCCTTTACTATTTAAAGTTGTGAAATGTAAATGATGTAATTGCTTAAATAATATAATTATTTTAGAAATTTTATATATGAATACAAAATAATATACACACACCCTTCAAACTACATGTATAAATGTTTAGAAATGTATTAGAATCGGTCGAATCGAGCTTTTGATCTTGCTATCCATGAGATCAATTCATTCACACCTCTAGCTTTATCAACTCCAATTTTTAAGTGCAAAAAATTACAAGAATGGAGTACATCGGATAAAAAAACTTTATGTATTTATAGGCTTACAAATAAATTTCTAGATGTATGACATGTTAATAACATAAAAGGGTTTAAGATTGGTCAATTTCAATTTCGAATCAAGTTTTTGATTTAGCTGCTCATGAGATCAATTCATTTACACCTCTAACTTCATAACTCCAATTTTTAAGTGCGAAAAGTCACAAGAAGTGAGATGTAATACGGATAAAAAAACTTTATATATTTATAGGCTTACAAATAAAATTCTAGATGTATGACATGTTAAATAACATAAAAGGGTTTAAGAATTATCAATTTATACAAGTCACATACATATATTAAGACTAATAAATTGTATACATTTAACGTATGTGCAATTTTCTTTTCAAAAGACAAAAAAAAAAAAAAAAAAGTATGTACTGTACAATTTATTTGTGCCAGAGTTTAGTTTATTAACCACTGTCCAACATTCCAACAATCACGTCCCCTTGTGCTTCTAGAGAAGATCCAAGCTTGTCATTGGTTAAACCCGCGAAATCCCAAGATCTAGTAGTGTGCAATTGGCGGATACGGCTTGGAAAAACCGAAACTACTGCTTCCATTTCTGCAATTGTTGCAAGCAACAATTAGTCTGCGATTAAAGAAATGAACTTTAGTATTGCTTTTGGATTGTGATATTGTACAATATTCTTACTTGAAATCTTGACAACTTCTTCATTGGTTAACCTTGCAGCAAATCCATTAAAACTTCTATGGTAATTGTAAACTACTGATTTCTTGGCTAATGAAGGACTGAAATTTGAAAATTTTTTTAAAACTTAGTACTGTTAGAAACAGAATGAATTTAGTGCAATAGCAAACTTCCAAATGAACCTATGTAAAAGAAAAGAAAAAGACAAACCTTCCAACAACGTTTGTAAGAAACGTATGATGCATAGGTACCACTGATGCTTCTCCAGGAGGCAGGTCTCCCATGTAGACAATGTGAAGCTGTCCAAAGTTACATTAGGAGTTAGAACTCAGAACCCCATCAGGAAAAAAATAAGAACAGAAATGAAAACTTGGTACTTCCACTTATACCTTTCTCTCTTGAACATGGCAACCATGGCAATTCAAAACAAGAGCACACAGTAAAATAGGGTAGAGAAGAGCCAAAAGTTTTCCTGCGTGAGCCATTTTGGGACTCTCAGCTTTGTTTGTACAAGTTGAAGAGGGACTGATAGAAATGTCAGATCATTTATAGGCAATCTACAGTGAAGGCTTTGATGGTAGTGATCTTGAAACATTGACTTGTACTCAAATTCCAAGTCTTAAGGGTTACAATACACTTGGATAGGCCTAAATTATAAGGATATCAGAAGAAAAATAGCGTTTAAGATATTGTGAAGAAGCAGTTTTAGTCAAAGTGTCTGTAACCTCCAAAATCATTGCGTTAATAAACTACTACTTACTTTAGGATTGAAGGTTTGTATGCCTTGATATATTCTAATTAAGACTGCTATTTGCCTTGTGTTTGAAGCTTTTCATCCATTGATGTATTTTAGAATGATAAACTACTTGCTTAATCTCTCTAATCTAATCAAAACATTATTAATAATTATCTAAAATTTTGTAGAATTATTTAACCATTTGCTCAGTCTTGTTCTTTATAATTATCTAGAATTTGTAGGATGACTAAATTATTTGCTCTATCTTTCATGTGTAAAGTCTTGTAAGATGATTAAATTACTTAATCTCTCAAATCTAACTACTTACTGTATCTCTCAAATCTTACGTTAATCTCTCAAATCTAACTGCTAACTGTATCTCTCAAATCTTGCGTTCTTTGTTATTATCTAGAATGTTATGTGGTGGGGTATTACGACTTAAATATTCTCTTAAATTTCCTTCGCATTTCAATACAAAAGACAAAGAACAGCATGCACGTCTAACTAGTTTTGATAATAATAAAAAAGGGTTATGGAAATGATAAAATGATTACGATGGATGCAGCCTTGTAGGGAAAAAAAATGAATTATTCGAGTAACCTAATTGGATATTTCAATACAATAAATTTTCTGCCTTGGGAAAGAATATTTTAGAAATTACATAAAGGAGGTCAATGACTTAAAAACTTTAAGAATTGAAATTATATTGCAAACATTGTATGTAATTATCAAGATATAAAGCGTTCTGTTAAGCATAATTTAGAAGAAAGTCAAAGGGTAAAATAACAATAATAATAATTCCTAGGTTGAAACTAATTAACATAATGTTGAAGAAATTTGACCAAGTCAAAAATCTAAAAATATCTAAAATAACATTGAAATTAGTTAGCATTTTTCTAGTAACTAAATCTGCCGTATGGTTCATAGTTCAACAAAAATTGTACATAAAACGGAAAACACAGAAAAACCTGATCTTTTTTTATGCTGTAATTCATATATTCAAACCATGCATCGTGTTAACATTAGCAAGATTTTGAGCCATGGTTTGATTAGAGTTGATTGTTACCTCAGAATTCCCAGTACATAGCACTCAGGGAAGGATGGAAATAAGATGTAGTATTGCAAATTACACATTACTAAGATTACTTATTTTCATAATTTGTGCTTAGCTGAGTTAATCAGGAAGAACAAAATGCTACGACATGACATAGAAAATGGACTATGTCTATGATGGCATCATGAAATTGGAAGCAAGAACTCAGAAGCATTAGATAATTGAGCACATGATCTTCAGCCATGGCGGGCATTAATTCGGCTTTTCTGCAATTTAGAAGAACTTGGAAACCCCGTGCCCCCCCCCCCCTCCTCCCCCCGGCCCAAAAAGAAAAAAAAAGAAAAAAAAAACTAGGATTGATGGAGTCATGCTCCATGTACAGTGCACTGGAAGGATAATTGAGATTCCTTCCTCCTTCGAGAGTTAAACCGTTGCAAGTGCTATTGTTCCTCGTGACGAGTTTGAGAGTGGTGCTATGTAGCCCTGTTTGCATAGGAAGTTCATGTAATCTTCCTCATAAGCATCAAAGATTAATCCAGGGTCAATTGCACCTGTAGGATTGATGTGACCAGCTCCATAAGCAAATTCAAGATTGACGTGCAGCCTTGAATCCATGATAAATGATGTGGACATGAAGGCAGATTTGATGGCTGCAGGGGACCAATCGGACTGTGCAACCTTGACATGAGCATTTAGTCCATCAAGCTTGAAATAAAATTAAAACTCAATCTTTTTTTTTTTAATCCAAAACTCAATCTTTTTTTTTTTAATCCAAAACTCAATCTTTTCGAATGAGAATTAATTAATGTAGTCACTATTTTGCTGAGTCCAATGTTGGGCTAAAACTAGACAAAGCTTAGCATGGTCCCAGTAAGTTGTTTCAATTCATCAGATCTGTCTCCGAGCCCAAATATTTCCCAACCCTATTAGTCTAAATAGCATCAAATTCTAAAAAGTATGGTAAACTGGTCCAACTAGTTTCCCTAATGAGGTCTACAGACCTAGTTTGTCAGCTACAACAGCTGGACCTTTGGCCAACATTTCACCAACTTCCAGTGCTTATGCGACAGCCGATGAACCAGATTTAAGAAAACTGCAATACGTTGATTTCTTTTTTTTTTTTTTCAGTTGTGGGTATCATGATATACGCCACTAAGCCCCCAACCCCTGGAAAAAGGGGCCCCGCCAATACCAAGGAAATCACCCGCAGGAGTCGAACCGCGGTCCGCTTCCCTACCTAGGCAGAGACGGACCATTCGACCACCCGCATGGGGTTCAATACGTTGATTTCACCATGGGAAGATTGCCAACAAGTGGAACTCAAATTTGCAAAAGCCCAGATGACAATATTAGCTTTGTTGCCACTCAATTAACTTGGCTTAATGAGTTTACTAAAATCAAGAATACGCTGATGATCTCATAATCATCATCAGCTAGGGAAGAATTATATTTGCTAGGGAAAGGGACCAAGGTAGAATGAATTCCATCAAAATGAACTTACAAATACCCGCTGAGAATATTATTGTGTTAATTCAATATACTACAACTGAAAACACGAGGGAACTTCGTGGCATCATGATGTGCTCACTCTGCTCAGACTACTTTCAGTGACCATTGGCCAATGATCCATTCTCACAAGCCTTCTTGGCATAGAATCTACGGTACATTGAATCAACTTCAAGGAGATAGTAGGTGCCTGGGGCTAGAAGGCTGCAGTCCTTGCTAGTTACAAAGTCCTTTGCCCCATATCTGTGCTCCATCAGATGCATGGTTTCGACAAATTTTTCGGGAGAGAACTGCAAGAGAAAACATTTACTACAATTTATTCTACTGGAATAGAGATGAATGCAGATGTAACAGCTCAGACAAGCTCTTTCACTGGGACCTTTTTAAAGTTGAAAAAAGAATCAAAATGTCACGAACTTATAGCAGCTGAGAAAAAATTATACCTCGTGCCTTGACTTCAATTTCTCTGCCACATCCATCACACTTGCAATGTTGGACAAGCTAAATGGGTGTTGACACTCACGAAGACGAAGTGAAAACATAGTAGCGGTCAAGCCACTTCCATATGAGAACATTATCACCCTCTGTCCGTCCTGGAGAGAAGGAATAAAATGAGATTAATAGCTGATGTGAACAAGAGTAAACATCAAAATCGAAATATTTTGAAGCTTTACCAAGGTCTTATGTTTTTTATGAATGAGAGAAGCAAATGCAGCATATAGCGATGCTGTGTACATGTTGCCAACTTGCTTTGGAATTAAAGTTGTTGGTTGCACCTTTGCATCATAAAATGGTTTTGCCACTTGCTGGGATGCCTGCACATAAGTTTGACACCAGTTCACTACTATGCTCAGTTGTTCAAAAAACAAGGGGTGAGGTGCTGAGAAGGTGAACTCTAAATTAGACTATTTACTCAAGCCGAACACAAGTGAGTAATTTTAAGCAATAAACCAGTAGATTATGACACCCATAGAGGAAAACACTAGAGGTAAAATGAAAAGATATGCACACTAACAATTACAAACCTTCTCAAGATCACGGCTTTGGTAGCTTTCATCCCCAGTTAAAGACGAAAAAGGTGCAAGCTTTTCTTTTGCAGCATCATCAATTGAACTATAATTAGAGAAAACAATTATGATCAGTTATACCAAACCTTTTTGACAAGTGTCACTGCTGTTCTCCAATTAAACATGAAACATATACCTGGCATTCCTCAAGAAATCGTTGAACAGCAATCTAGCAAAGCTCTTCTGTACAAGCTGCAGTTTCACACACGTTAACCATTTTCTGCAACATCATTGCTTCAACAATATGAAATTTACAAAGAGACCTAAGATCATCAACTTGAGATTTACCTTGTTATATGGAGAATGAAATACAACATATTCAGCATCAAGAATTGAAAACTTCTTGCCCTCCAATTTCTCATATCTACGGTGCACAAGACATTGAGGCCAATAAATAAAACACCATACTATCGTTTCAATATTTAAGAGACGAAAAGATTCTTCATTCTTATAAATGCTTACTTGTGACAGAAACTCTTGTAGCATGAATCAAGAGCCATGAGGTAACAAGTTTGTGAAAGCTTGCCGTCCACAACCTGCAAGCAGTAACTTTAATATTGTGAGTAAGAAAATATGGGAATATAATCAATTCATAGACTACAATCTTAGATTACACTAGCATGACTGTGAGAGTGCAGCAAACTTCTTTAGCTGTAAATGCCAATCATCATTTCAATAAATATTATTAAATAGTTGCATTTCAAACATAATCTGTTTCTGCCCTGCCTAGTGACATCCCTTGACAAACTATAGCTTCCTGATCAGCTAATATTTAAAGAAAATCGACACAGAAAATCAAGCATATCATTCCATATGCTTTCTTGCTCCTTCTCCACCAAACTCTGCTTTTTATGACCAAATTACAAACTCTTAGGTCAAGATCCCACTCCATGGCAAGACACCTTTCCCTCATCCATTCCACCCACACGTCCGGACACTGCACTCTTTTTATTTTCAAACCACAGGTCCAACGCACTCAATGACAGATGCCTAAGTAGAAACAGGGGTGGCTAGGAACCCCCCCCCCCCCCTTTCTCACAATATCTACGAAAAAGAATTTAAGTTCCCGATTATGTTTAGAAATAATTGCTCCATCCTTCATTCATCTGCATTGGCTCCCATACAAAATTTTATTTTTTCGTTGTTATCTATTGGCCCCAAAGTGTAACCTCCCTAGAGAAGCATTTAAGCATGATGAGACAACAAAACTATAAGCAATGTAAGGGTAATTACAGGGTATTCACTGGCAAGGTTAGGCTTGTAAAAGTCATAGGCATGAGCCATATGACTACCCCTGAGCTTGCTTTCAAATGCAATAGGAGCATCAGGTCCAATTAGCATTGCAATGGCTGCAGCTCCTCCAGTTGGCCGGGCTGGTCCATCAGCATAGACCTGTAATACAAAGCTTTCCAGTTATCAGAATGCACTCTGGATCAACAAATACCTCAATAAATTCTTAAACCAGCAAAAATAAAATTTGCTGGATTTAATGGTCCAAGCTCCCTCTCCACAAAAATATTTGACAAAAGTTCAGGACCATCAGCAATGCTTGCAACCCAAGAAAAATTTCACATTCTTCCAGGTGGTTTGAAACGGAAGAGTGCTTAGTGAAACATGTAAAACAACAACAACAACTGCAGTTTGCAAAAGGGTTATGTTCATACCGCACTATCAGTGCAAACAACAAGTCCATAACGTCCATCCCATGAACTGCTCTCGACCCAGTTGACGCAGTTGAACAAAGCTGCCGTTCCACCATAGCATGCATTGGTAGAGTCAACACCTTCAATATCAGTATTTCCACATCCCTGAACATTTGATATAAAAAGAGCAGTACAAATTTTAGATGGATCAAAGTATACAGCTAACCAACTTTTGTAAAGTCTATTATTACTACTTGTATCAGCCGGCTGCCTCAGTTTGGTGGATGCAAATTCACATAACGCATGATTTCAGGCATACCATAAACAAGCAGAGTACACAAGACAATTCCAAATTTTAATTAGCATCAAGATAATTTCAAGATTTACCTCAAAGATTTGCATCAAGAATGTCTTGATGGATTTACTTTTGTCTAAAACAGTCTCACTCCCAACTTCTAGCCTACCAATTTGCTTTGGATCAACCTTGTACTTCTCAAGAAGTGAAGTCACGGCTGTCAAACTGAAGATCAAACAGTTAGTTAGAAAAGACTGCAAGCATGTCAAAATGAATAAAAGTGAATAGATATTTGTAATTATAGCCAATAAAGGACAGTGACCAACGCATAGGAAGTTTAAGCTTCTATTGGAATTATGTGTAATCAATCAACACATCAATAAAAAATTTTAGGTTCCAATATTTCTCAACCAGCTTCCAGTGTAAAAGGTAAATAGATAATTCAACACTTGGCAAGTGGTCAATTAGCAGAAGACTCATTAAACATCCAAGATAATTACAAACCATGTTAAGAAAATGAATCGTATTTGTAATCTGTGTTCTCTGCTATCCTATTCCCAAAGTTTTATTTTCTATAATTCCCATCAATATTAAATAACGCTAGATCAAGTTACAAGCCATGATCCAGCTTAGCAAAATAACACCAAACTTCTCAAAATTTACCAGCACATCCAATTTTTAACCAAACACTGGATCTTACAATCAACATGACATTATGCAAGTAAAGAGCAACAAGTGCATTAATCAACAATCATGAGTATTATTACCTCATGGAGATAACATCTTCCACCTCAGTGCAAAATCCCATGCAATCTTGTCCAAGCCCAATTGTGTACTTCCCTTTACTTGCTCCATCATGAGCCTCCAAAACCTCCTGCAACACAACAAAATATCAACACTGGAAACTTTCAAGAAAATAAAATCCACATTAAGTTCCATCATTAATCTTGAAACAACAAATCTGTTAATCAAGCAAGGGTTGAAGCCACCTTCTTCAGGCCATTTGACTCTCAAGAAACAATAAATTAATAATAACATCAGCAAAGTTCAATTTTTTTTCCTTGTTAAATGACATAATAACTGCAATAGAAAGCAAAATGACAGGAAATGGAAAGAAATCGTGCTTATAATCCCTATCAGCTCCAAGAAAATCCAGTTATGAACATCAAAAACCATAATAATTCAAAGAAAATATAAAAGGGAAGTTACAAAACAAGCAGTAATTACAAAGAACAGTCAACGCCCACATATTTAATTAAAACCCATCAAAGATCAGCTTTTTTTTCCCCTCAAGAAAAACTCTGTTTTCAGAAAAATGTATGACTACCAACTAATACCATAACCGAAATGGTGATGCAAGAAACATTATTGTTTCCACTTCATCATCTCTTCCTCACAAATTTCCAGAGATTACCAAATTCCGAAAGCAGAAAAAAATATGTTTCTTTTCTTAACCTTTTAACAGAAACAAATCCAAGAAGCACCACAACCCATAACAGCCCTTTAACTACAGAAGCAATCAAACGAACAACTGATCATAAATCAACAACAAAAATGAAGACGTGGGTTTTCTTTTTCCCCATTTACCTGCTGGATGCAAGTGGGAGGGAAGTAAATTTCCATAGCAAGAATCCCAACATTTTTGTTGTTGTTGTGGGCAGCCATTTCTTTGTTTCTTTATTTCTTTATTTCTTTCTTGGCTTGAGTAAGGTAAAGAAGGTGGTGATGATTCCAAAGAAACAAAAGCAAGCAACAACAACAAGAAGAGATGAAAATAAGGGGAATTAATAGATAGAGGGGGTGCCGGGGGTCCTCTCCTCTATCTGGTATAGTTTCCAATCTGTGGAATCCTGGAAAGTCGCTAATCAGAGGAGAGTGAAATCTGTTCTGTTGAGGCTCACATGTTTCTGTTGCTGTAGGAAGGGGATATATATAGTGCGAAGGACTTGCAAATGCAGAGTTCGTGATTCCTTCATTACTATTATTTCCACTCCACCAACCATTTTTTATTGGAAAAATTTTTACCATCCAATCATCGAATATAAGTTAAATATATTTGACTCTTTATTTTATTTTATTAGTTGAACTATTACACTAGAGCACGGTATAGTACAGTATTGTAACATACTATAAAAATGATATTTTAAGGAATGATAGGACTTCTTTAGGTGCGAAACAAATGTTTTTAACTATTGTTGGCTATACCATTCAATTCTCTCTTATTCAGTAATTGTTTTTACTAATTATTATTTCTTCAGTTTCATTAATATCGTCTTAAAAAAAAGAATTTTTTGGCCTTTCAGTAGCAGGACGGATCTATTTCAAAATCATCCATTAGTATTCTATATTTTGTTAATAAGATTGTTGAATACCAAAATTAAAATATCGACAATGAATTTTTTTCCCAAAAAAGAGAAAAATTTTAAACATGTGTAAAATGAATCATGGCAAAGTTAGACAATATTAATGAGACCGTGGCAACTTACTAGGACATATAAATTATTTAGAAAATGGAGGGGTCAAGACAGTAATAGGGAATAAAGTAAGATTCCAAATTTCTTGGGAATTTAGATAACTTATTACAGAGTTTGCCATTATGTCAAGTTGAAGAAGGGTATCAAAGAGAGTTAATTGCCTTTCTTTCTCCCAACTCCACGTTCTCCTTCCAAGTCCCACCTCTGATACCTGGTTACCTTACCTTCGCTTGGCCAGCACCAAGTAGCACACACAGTGAGACACACAGAGGTGGCCACAGCCACCACGATAATTTGCTACCTGACAAAATGACACATGGGCTGGCTACTCATATTGACTTTGACTATGATATTTTTGTCACGTCAAAAAAAAAAATGTATAAGTTGAGTTTTAACGTTCAAATTTAATTTGAATATTCATTTTGAAGTAATAGGAGCGAGTCTAAATAGTTAAACTTAACTTAGTTGTTGACACTCTCGTTGCGCAAATTGGACATTACATTGACCTCCACAGAAGCAGGCTCTACAATCACATAGTGAATTGTAAAATGCAATATACTATATTGCAATTTGATTTGATTGCAGAATGAATTGTGTATTAATTATCCAACAAAATGTGTGTGTAGTTGTTGACCACATTTGAAAATAAAGATGAACAAATTTTGAGTAAAAGATTTTATAATTGGCAATAATATACGACAGATCCTACTATTGCTTCTAACAGTTGTAAAAGGACTGAATGAGATATCCACCTATCACTTTGTCTTTTTCCTTTTTTTTTTTTCCTCCATACTCACATTCCTCAATTTTTTTATGGGACTTTTTTAATAATTATAGTACTAGTTTATAATTTTTTCAAATACAGGTAGGTAGAAAATACGCATCTCAAAAATTTTCTTTTGCGGGATTATCTATCGTTATTGAGTTGGAGGAGTGCAAGTTTTTTAATTTAATTATCTTATTTTCTATTCATCGACATTTAATTATTTTTTTATATTGGCTTTGTTAAAGATGTGTGATTATACATAATTTTCTATTACAACTTGCAAATTCACTTTTTGAAGTTGTCACTTACACAGATCTATAAACAAAACCTGTCAGCAATAGGCACAAATGAGCTTTTAAACTTTTGTCCATCAAAATAATTCTCTAATGCTGAGATCCATCTCCAAACCCCACCTCGCAATTGCCAAATCTGGTATCTATGTACCGGATTAATTAGTCGTTAACCATGGTCTTTTAACTACAGATCAAAGTTCTCTTAGGATTTTTAATCTTAATTTAATGTTGGTCACATTACATGTGGATTTGTAATTTACAATTTGTTTTCTTGAGTAAATTGATTGAGTCGTATTTCGGACAAGTTTTTATGCACTTGGTATTCATATTAATGCACATTTTAAAACCCTTTATTTTTTATTCCTAAAATCCAAGGTTAAACATTTTAATCACTAAATTCTGCTTTGACAGTTGAATAATGAGCAAAAGTTAGGTTAATTACAAACTGCAGAGATTCAAGAGTAAGTCAAGAAAGGCGATAGTAAGAAAAGGGGTTCTGAGCCACCTTTTTCTTGTACTAGGTATTACATTTCTGAAATGAAATTGGATATTTTTTGCCATTGACCACTTCATATAGGCTGATGTAAGAATCCATAAAACTGAATTCTTTTTTGGTCTTTTTTGTTTTGGTACATTACATGAAACTGAATTCAGTCAAAAATGGTAGAATAGACAGAGTCAAATCAGATCCATACATTTCATATTTGTTAATGCTTTGGTTGGCCAAGTATAAAGTTAGTAATTGTGTACGTTATATATAAAGACTGCCCACAAAGGTAATGATTTGAGTCCATAGTGGTGAGCTCCATGGTAAAGAATATTGTGCCACAATGGTCCAATTGTTTTTTAAATTAAAGAAAAAAAGGATCCTCCACCTAATAAGTCAAGCAGACCTAACAAGTCTAATTAAGTCTAATTGAACAATTTCACATTAGAGAAAATGGACCCCTTATTATTTGGCAGGAGAAGAAAAAGTTGACCATGCATGTTATGGGTAAGTGGGTTGCTACATGATCTTTATCTATTTTCATTTTTCTTTTTGGTTTGTATATCAAGGAGGGTGTTTGGTTCTTCAATGGCTGGACATAATTTTTTTGGGATTATTATTTTTGAAAAGATTTGGTGACAATAGAAATACATACATACATACATACATACATACATACATACATACAGACATGTGTATGTGTGTAGACAAGAATAACAATAACCATGTATGAATGAAACGTATGTAATTACAAAATTCATGCATGAATGAAAAAATGTGTTTTGTCATAATTTCTGAATACCAACAAATATACAATCTCTGATAGCTACCTGATGTTCCTATGTCTATTCTTGTGAAAAAGTGTTTTGAACAGATTGTTTTAAAAAAATAAACCCTTTTTTCTTTATTCTTTTAGAGAATTATATGTCAATGCTTTGAGTGGACACAAGGAAAGAAAAACCAAACGCATTGCGAAGCTATATATTGGCCGCTTTCAAAAGAAAAGAAAGCTGTTGTCACTACAGTATACTTATCTATCAACTCTCAATTCCATTTTCTGAACAAGTGCGGTAGTTTTCACATTTTTATGATATAAATATTGTTTAATTTAATTTCGATAAGTAAAATGACTCGAGGGTGCCTAATAAAGATTGGTCAAATTGGGTTCAAATATTAGTATTTTGAAAACATGTAATTAAAACGATAAAGTGTTTGAATAGAAGGAGAGTCAATAAATATAAATATGTATATTTATACCAACTTTTTATATGTATTAAACTAGTGCTTATTGGACACTCAGTCAAAAAAAAAATGCATAAAATAATAGCTATGAAGGCATCAAAAGTTACTTAGAACATGAAACAAAATGGCACCACAGAGAATTAAAATCCATGCTATTAAGTGAAATATCTTTAGGTGAGAAAACAATAATGGGATAAGACTTGAAAACAACATTGCATTGGTGACATGGTACCAACGTTTGTGGTAATAACACTCAGTCAACCCATATATTCAATAGCGCTTTTATTTGGTGAACTTTTTCTTCTTTAATTACACAATTAAGTACTCCAATTTCACAAATATGCGTACTACAAAAAGTTTTGCTAGTATGATTAACACAAACAAAACTTGGTATAAAAATAAGATTTGTCCTTAATAAATTAAGGAGAAAATAAGATTTTTTTTTTTCAATTCCATATTCCAATTAAACCCACATCCTACCTACCTCTCTCTAATCATTGTGCTTTTTTTTTAATACTTGAATTATAAGAATATTTCACAAGAGAACAAAAAAAATTTGTACACAATTCTTGGAATCTTTCACACATATCAGCTCTTGTGATGTTTGATGATCATAATAGTCAAGCTTGAGAAGTCAAACCCAGAGGTTTTCAAAGATTACACATATTTAAAAAAGCGACCTGTGAACTGTGAAGCAAGCCAACGTTGATTCATCAAAATAAACCTCAAGAAATTAAATTACACAAGTAACGTGTACAAACTGTTTATTAGGTGTGATCCAAATATTTTAGTTCATGGAAATACTTTTGACTTTGGTAGTAAAGTTTGGCGGCTGACTTTTATTGGTTGGTAAAAATAGGATAATTTTTCAGTGCTATTAGTTGAAAGAGCAGGAGAAACAACAATAATGGAGGATGCAAATTCAAAAAACAATAATGGAGGATGCAAATTCAATCCCAAATAAAATGACCCGGCAACTACAAAGTTCCCATTAGTTGATTTGGCCTAAAAAAATGGCATGCCACTAATGTGTTTTATCACAAGTTTCAGAGCTAGGGTCCATGATGGATGCTTTTTTATAAACCACAAACTTAATCAATATTAAGTTCACTCAACCAAGTTAATTGTACTAAAAAGAAAGCTTAACATGAAGGTTAATATGTTACATTAAAAAGATGGGAAGCCTATTTTTGGTACAAGGCATCAAAAAATGGGGAATCTACAGGACCAACCAATTAGAGAATTGATTCCTGATTGATTCCTAGTAGGTCAGAAATTAAAATTAAAATGAGTTTCTAAATATATAATACCAAAAAGAAAAAAAAAATAAATACATGGGCTCGCTATTAAAGCTGTAAATTTATTACACATTTCTTCAATTATGCATATTTTCACGAAAAAAATTGTCCATTTCTTGAACTCATATTTTATCATGTGTGTGTCCTGAGTCACAGAATAGCCGAACAAAATAAAAATTGATTAAAAGTGAAAGATAAAAGTAGGAAGATTTCCTTTCCTCGTGAAACTTTCCCTCTACGAGGTAAAGATCAACAAAATTGTTCCTGTTTTTGTTCTTTATTCTATTCTCAGTTGGAGTGCAAAAACTTCAAAACAAAAAGATAATGTTCTTTTTTTCTATGTAATGAAACGAGCAAGTGGAAGTGGAAGTACTAATTAACCATTCTGTTTCTTGGATTATATTCAAATCCAATATCGTAAGTTGTTTTAGTATCTTTGTTATATTAGCAAATACCGCATTTATTCTTCTTTTCATCTGTTAATTTACCAGAGAGCTTTTTTGTTAAGGAACTTTCCGTTTTTGTCTCTTAAAAGAGCACACAAATTGATCTTAATAAACTTAATTATCACATAAAGCATCTTCTAAAAATATCCTTGTTTTGAAAACGGAAAAAGGAAAAAGAAGAAGAATAAATTTAGTATAAGATGAGAAATCCTATACTATTATGTAATTATGAAAAAAACAATTCAATGTTTACTTTACTGTAAATATATTGCATCAAAATCAAAATCTCTTTATACTAATTAACTTTAGTTAACTGGTGTTATGACTTTAAGACCATGTTTGGTACACAGGAATGACTTAGAATGGAAATCCCTTCCATCCAGAATAATATTCTACCCAGAATAGGTTGGAAAAAATTTTTCATTCCACTGTTTGGTAACCAAGTCAGAATGTAATGTCTATTTCTTTTTCAATGTTTGACATAATTACATTGAGATGTTAGAATATAATAAAATATATATTGATTTGACTATTGTAGCCTGAATTATTTATAAAGTATAATTCTTTTTTGTGTGCACTATTGTGTAACTAAAAGAAATTTTAGCATTTTTTATTTAATAATAATGATGTTCATATCATAAATAATTCAGTTTTATTAATTATTTACTTTTACAATATAAATAAATATTTAATTTTTTTAATTTTTTTGCAATATAACTAGCGATGTAGAATTTATAATAAGAAAACAAACATACATTTTATTGCTCTTAAAGAAGCTAAACGTATTCGTAGATAAATCATTCATTGCTTCCAAATTATTCAGTGCAAAACTAGAAAATTATACCGGTAAAGAAGGACAAAGAAGTTGAGAAACGTGTGACTAGTAGGTAGGAATAATCTTGGCATCCCATAGTTTTAGGTTTTCAGGATAAAGTGGAAAACACTATTCCTTAGGTTTTGTTGAGAACTAAGGTTTCCAAGAAAAAGCTGGAATAAGCATTCTCGAAAGAAAGGGCTTTCCAACTCAAAGGACCTATACCAAACCTGAGAATAGAACAGATACGTTGGAAAGGCCTTTTCATTCTAGGCCATTCCCATATACTAAACGTGGGGTAAGAGTTTGTTCTTAATAGTTTCTAGTTTTTATGAAAACTAATTTTGAAAAAGTTGAAAATCGGTTGCTCTTGATTTTAGTTTAAAAGTTTCAAAAAAAATAATAAAAAAAGTAGTTGAGAACATCACTAAATAAATTTTTCAAAAATCAAAAGCTAAAATTAGGTAAAAAAGGCCTATTGAGAACATATTTTAAATATCCTAACTACCTTCGTTCAATTTTTGTTTTGTGCATTAAAGACAAAAAAAATTCATAATAATAAGATATCGCTTAGGTTCTTTTCTCTTCCCTGGCCCATAAAAAAGAAGGGAAAGGTATTACTTTAATTTTCTTAAAAAGATATCTCCTTTTTTAGTCCTTACATGTGATTTATGAGGTGCAATAATGATTGGAAGCACAAAACGGTAGAACTTTTCGAGCAATTTTTTTTTTTTCTCTTGGAGAAATATAAAAACTCCATAGTCAATCTGTACATTGCCTATTTGTGGAAGAAAAAAATTAGGCAACGACCCTCTTTAACATGAAAACCTTTCCCTACTTTTTTTTTTTTTTTTTGTCAAAACATACTAATCAATTTTGCCAGATGGCAAAACAAAAGGAAATTTTGACAATTTGGTAAAAAAAAAAAATCTCGAAATCGGCACACAAATGATGCTTAAACTCTTTTTTTTTTTTTTGGTGGTAAAAAACGTGTTGAAATTTTGCTGGAACACCAAGCACGTGATGACATGTAGAAATGTCCCAAACAGGAACTGGAATGAGGTGGGAGGATTTAACCATCATAAATATTTTCTCCAACTGTTACTCAACAACACCATTTTTTTTTTTTAGTGACATAAAATTCTTGGAACATATATATATATATATATATATATATATGTATGTATGTATGTATGCATGTATGTATGTATAAAACAAAAAGAGGGTTCTAGGGAAACTAAGAACATGTCTTATCAACTCAGTCAACTATTGCATCAAGCGATGAAATATTTGCCAGCAAATAAATCAGTTAATCATTTCGTTTTCTTCTTCAGCAGGTGCTTATTGAGGAAAGAGCAATTGATCTGTCCCTTTTTCTTTTTGGCTTATTGTTATTAAAGGATTGATCCCCTAGTAGTCATAAATTCTTCAAACCGATTGGGGTCTTTTCTCCTTTAACTTTAACTACTTAAAGAAATATTAGTTTCAAGAAAAAGTCATTTATCAAATTGAAAGAGTGCTTTCAGTATAAAACATTAGAAGAAAGACCAAAAATTATTTTCCACAAATCTCGAGATCTACTTCTCGCAATCAAATTCAGCTCTTCTGTAACTAATAATACCACAAAAGAATAAATGAAAACAAATGAGAATGCATCACAAACTTTTAGGTTACAAGAACAGATATGGTTAGTTGATTTAAACAGCTGAGAGCGCTCCCTCAACTGCAGAAGACAACATTAAGCACTTGCAACCAATCAAACCTCAAAGGTGCCATTTCCTTCCTAAAAATAAAAAATGTTGTAGTGCTGCCGCGTTACTAAAGAAGATAAAATTTTCGGAAAAAAAAATTGTAAAACTCAAAAAACACACACACACACACACATGACAATTAGTGACATGGTGTTACTCTATCACTGTCAATAAAGGTATAAAACCTTGGTTAAGTGAGAAAATTTGTAAAAATAATATATTGAGACTTGAACTTAGGATGCAACCTAACACAACACGTTTAAAACGTGGGTTTTTAGAATCCGACCAAATCGTACACTTTTCCGGATGTTTCATAGAGTACCATAGAAACATGTCGAACTGTTTCATGTGGAGTGATTATTGCACATTTTACCCACAGAAAAACAGTTATTAAATATTGCAATCAGTGCACATGAGGCTCTCAAAACTGCATTTAGACCATAGCCGAGTTGTTAGGTGATGACCATAATGATCAGTTTTAATATGCAGCATGGTGGTAGGTGGTACGTAAGCTTGTGATTTGTGAATATTGTGACCCTATACGTTGATAAAAGATGAAAACATATCAATTGATGTTGTGACTTGTGACTATTTTACTTACTTATTCAAGAGAAAAAGGTTCAATCATTCATTCCAATCATTGGAGCAAGAAACTGTGCAAATGTGGAAAAATCCATCCCATCAAACGTTTCTATGATCAATAGACAGATTGATAGTGTTCAGCAACATTATGAGCTGTGCAAATGTGGAACATCCATCCCATCAAATGTTTCTATGATCAATAGACAGCTTAATAGTGTTTAGCAAGATTTTGAGCTGGGAAAATTTCAGTTCGACATAAATTGAAACGAAAAATGCTGTGGTGACCAAAAGTTTTTAAGAAAAAAGGAAGATCATAAGCGTTTGAAAAAAAGTTGTAAGTTTTTGTTGAAATTTAATACCATTTTTAGTGAGATTTATAGTTACGAAAAGTTGTTAAATCATTGTCCTAATTAAAAACCTACAACAAATGAAATAGATTATTATACTAAAACCTCAAGTTAATTACTACCCACCAACAAAAAAAAAAAAGGACAACCCATTTTACGGCCCAGATTGTAACAAATGAAATAGATTAGAGTACTAAAACTCCAAGTTAATAACAGCCCACAAAAAAACACGACAGCCCATTTTAAGGCCCAGATTATTGTCTGTTTTAGCAGGCGAGCACAAGATTTCACTACATCTGATGAGGTTTTCAGAATTGGGGTACAGCTCATATTGGGCTGAAGGCACTGTTTGCGACTGTTAGGTTGAGTTTACCAAAAAAAAAAAAAAAATCCAGGTTAATTTTCTATAGAAAAAATTAATTTTTTTCTTTCTTTTGTTAAATCAGGTAAATTTCTGCCACTTTTTTGTATAGATTGAAATTTGTATATATTCAAAATCTTCAGACTTGGTAGGATGGTATTTTTTATTCCACTTCTTTTGGTGAATATTAATTTTAAAAATATAACCAGATATATATTTTTTTCATTTGACACCAATTTGAATATTCTCCAAATAATATGCTATTATACATTCCAAAATGTAAAAGAAATCTGGAAACTTGAGTTGAGCACTCAATTAAATTCTATTTTGTATTATGTAAGTTGGAAAGGTTTTTTTTTTTTTTTTTTTGGTAAGTTGGAAAGGTTAAGGAGTAATGAACTACGTATTTCATTCTTGTATTCTATTCTTAGCAAAATCTATCTATATCAGATCCTCGTTGAACAAGTCAACTGTAACTTGTCTTTTTCGTCTTCGTATTGTTAGAAAAACGTATCTATTAGAACACAATAGAATGGTCCTACTTAGACCAAGTCTTCAATTTGAACGATCATCTCCTCCCTTTCTGACGGCTGTATTAATGTGGTTTTGTTATTTTCTTTGGGAAATTTGACATTACTTGTCTACAAGACCCCACCCAAAGTCTTCTTCTTTCCTTTCCATTTTTTTTTTTTTTTTTTTTTGGTTTTTCTCGTGTCTGCTTTAGAATCTCACTTAAATCACGAAAAGTATACACTAATTTATGCCAATGTGGCATGCAACAAAGGGCTGTAAGAGGGCGGCGGCTTAATACACACTCATTTCCCAATTCAGTCAACAATATGACTTTTTGGTGTACGTGCATGTGCATGTGTAAATTCAATAGATACATTTGATGAAAGCCATTACTGCAACGTCTGGAATAGGGAACATTAATGATGTCCGGAGCAATCTTGCCATAATCTACTATTTTGCGCATAAGTCTTGCTTAAAAATGGGACAAACAACTACACAGACTAAAGCCCTCAACCAACTAAACGAGATAAATTTGTCAAACTAATCGGTAGAATGGATTCGGTGTAGGTAACACAATTTTTGCAAATTCGAAAACGTGACCTTACAAGTTTGTTTTCTGACAAGTTGACGGTTCAGATTTAAAAGACTAAAATTGAATGCACGAGATTTAATCAACAAGGTTAAATTTAAAATGAAAAACGACGTCATTTTAAACTAGTAAATAGTTACATCACGTTTCAATATAGTTACACTATTATTTCAGTATAGTTATACTTTTCAACAAACGTCTAACGCACACCTCTAATTATGAAAAATAGAAAGGGGCTAAATTGCGAGACCTATAACCTCTTAGTGTACAAATTCAAACACTTCACAATCATTCATTGATTAATAATGCATACAACTTCGTTACTTTTGCACACGAAAGCATTATATGTTGTATACACTAATCAATTGGATCAAAAATTGATTGTGGCTTGTCACTAAAGTTTAACAATGTGTCATGCGATTATATTCAAGTTGAATCTGGCAGCATTTTCCAGAGGATTACCATGTAATATCAGAGTTCTGGGGATCCTCCTTCACTTCCTACCTAATTTTCAGCATTTCAGGGCAATGAGAAGGATTGAACTTCTATTGCTAAATGTAATCAAGTACATTCTTGTGTTATGCTGATCAAAGAAGCAAGGATTTCATATGAAAAATTGAGGGAAAAAGTGTTGGAATTGCAAGAGGAAGAATCAAAGAATTTATAGTTTAGTCTACACCTCAACAGTTGTTTGATCAATGCCAGTATATCTCCATCTTTCTTTTTCCACAAAATCTGCATCAAGAAACCTGGAAACAAAAGCCCAAAGCCGATACAAGTCCTCGAAATTGGTCAAGAACCCAACTGAAGCTGTGACTACAGAAATTCCTGAATCCAATTTACCGCCCTTTTTCTTGTCATCCACTTTTCTTGTATCAGTAATTTCTGTCTCTAATATTTTGTCCTGCACATCTTTATTATTTTTCCCGAACCAAACATGCTGCAAAAATCCACATACAAGAGAAATGTTGTTTCGGTCAGCTAACTTCTGTACGAGAATTGGATCAATTTTATCTCCTTTCCAATCAAATACATTGAAGGCCACAGCTGGTCCTCGATTATTGCTTGTTTTTTGTCCATATATTTTAACTAAGCGAACCCCATTTTCAGAATCTGGATGTCGAAGGCACAACAATGCATTCACCAGCCAGGTTATGTGGTACCGATTTCTGCTACTGATCAATATTAGGCCTATTTGATCAGCATGATCTAATCCCCTGCATTCAATCGTCTCTGAGCTTGTAATACCACTGGAACTTGCATGTGATTTTGCAAAATGGGAAAATGATAATTCCTCCTGAATTTGGCTGTCACGTTCTTTGTCTTCTTCAAGTACAAAAGTTTCCTCACTTGAGCTAGAGGATGAGCTTGGTAATCCTGGTTTCTCTAACTCGAACAACATTGCCAAGGTTACAATTTGACCTTTGCTTTCTGTTTCAGAAATGATGGATTGTCTAAACAGATTCCCTGTTGGGACAAGACTGACAATTCCAATGCTTGTGGAGGATTTGTTTAATGCTGAGATACTGGACTTTTTCACAATTAAACAGCTAAAACCAGAAGGGTTTTCTCCAAAAACCTTGAAAAATGAACAGATAATAAAGTCAGGATGGAACAGAGTTAGCCCCAAGGTTTCCATCTCCTTGGCTGGTAATGCATCTGCATCAAGCAAGACGTGCCAACCATTTTCTTGAGCCTTAATCATCCATTGATAAGAATATCTTGTTCCTGTCATCCTTGATTGCAGAGGGAAGACGAACAATCCACTCTTTTTATCCTTGTTACCTTTACGGATAACCTTCTTCCTTAGCTTTTTTGCGTTAATTCTCAAACTAGGCCATGAGAATTCAGCTGATATTACTTTGGCACCATTCTTCTTGGAGCTTTCAATCATTGCTTCTGTTGCTTCGTTCTTGTAGTCATATACAGAAAGAAGCTTGTGATTAGCCTGGAAGGAGTACGACTCAGCTAGAAGCTTGAAAGCAGATGCTTGATTAGCAGTGAAAACCATGGAATAATCATCTTCAGAGATGTTCATGTATTTCATGATCCTTTTTCTCATTGCCAATTCAAACGCTGATTTTTTGCCACCATAACGTAGCAGCGAGACTAAATTGCCAGGCTTGTATGAAAGATCAAAAAAAGGTACTTCTGAAAAGGTAAAATCCTGTGGAGGAGGAGGAGGAGATGACGAAGTAGAGGCAATTGCAGCTCCAGAATACTGATTCTGTTTCTGTGAATATGAGAAAAGACCATTGCCAGTGTAGTCCAGGCAGACATGGTTTGAGAGGGAGAAATGATAGTACTCTTGTGATCTAATTTGGTCAGCCAAATCAGTTCTTGAGTATTGCGGGTAGGCTTTTTTGAGGTTAGAGTACAAATCCGTAGATGAAGGCAGGGATTCGTGATTAGTAATTGGGATGTCTGGTTGGATTGAGGAAGAAATGGCAGCAAAAAAATCTTGCTGGGAAGAGATGGCAGTTTTAGTGGATTTGGGAGTGGGATTAGGGAGTTTATGTAGGCCTAGACAAGGATTTGAGCAACAACTTGAACAGGCTTTTGAGGCCTCTTTGATGCAAGGTACTTGCATATCAATCTCAGCTCTATAGTTCAGTGACTTAAAATCCTGCCACTCCCTTTTCCCTTTATTTCCCTATTTTCCATCTAAATTTCAATAAATTTTGTCTCAGCCAGAAGAAGTTTCAATTAGGAAAGCTTCTGGAATGGTTGTTTAACGCGTTTTTGCAGAGGCAGGTTTTCATGGGCATGTGATTGACTAAGTCTACCATAAATTACAATGCTTCCCTTCTTTCTATTCTCAATGTCGTATACAGGGCGTTTAGTGTTTTCTGTACCCTACCTTTTGTATTCTAAGATGTAAATCAGTCAATATCAATCTTTTTGGTTTGCGTCAACCATAATGGGAGGGCTATAATGTGCAATATTCGTTCCTTTTCATCAAAACAAAATTGACATATTTGTTAAGATAACACACACTTTCCCTAAGGAAAATTTTGTGTAACTGAATTTATGCCAAGATAGAAGTATAAAATTATCATGAGAGTTGTTACATGTGTAGTTATGCAAAAATTGTGATTAGGAGATTAGGTTTAACATAGCTAAGCTGACTCTTTTATCGTATCATCAAAGAAATTCTGTAAACTAAGTGTCTTAACCAACATGCATTACAATGTTTTCCACAGAAAAAAGGTAAGCTAGGGACCATCATCTACTATGGTCCAGCACATGTTCTTGTCAGATTAGTCTCTTTTTCTTGTTTCATTTTCGAGTAATTTCAAGACTAGTTCTTAGCCACTTACACATAAAATGGTTGTCAGTGTTTCTTGTGAGATGTGATAGCTACTTTGAGAATATTACTGTTGAGCTGGTAGAGAGGAGCAAAAGACAAGTATTAAGTCTATAAAACTTTTAGTGGTGGCCGGCATTATCCATGCAGATGAGGAACTTCGCTAGAATGGTTCTCAATCAGTGCTTAAATGTTATACTCGTCGTTTTATCACAGCCATATAAAATCAGAACCCCTAGTCCTCGTTTTATTTGGTAGTTTATATCTTCCTACTTTCATCTTGTTAATCAGTTCACAATATTAGTTTAAGAAGAAAAGACAAGGGAAAGAATTTATCCAGCCATACAATTGTACCAAAAAAAAAAAAAAAAAATTGTAGATGAATACATTCTGGCTATTGATTGGAAAAATTCCTAATTTTCACATACACACCATTCTCAATTTGCCTATTTGCACACCTTTCTGAATTGTAACATCAAAACACCCTTTTTGTTCTTTGCCAAGTCTTTGGTTGGACCACCCAGATGGCAATAATTTTCGCTATCTTTCACCTATGGTCCTCTCTCATTCTTAATTGAATTGAAGCTTTTAGCCTTGAACACCAGCTGCAATCTAAATCAAACTCACATAGCCCAAAAAAAATGAGGAATTAGGTGCAGAATAGAAGACCGTTATGACATTTAATGATGTTTGATCGTGTGATTAATTGTTATTATGGTTAAATAGAACTGTTACATCCCTCGTATTAAGCCCCACACTCCATTTAGTTAATGATACGTTCTCACCCCCATCACGGTTGCAATAAAATTCATTTAACAAAGGTAATCTGCTTGATCATATTGTTTTCATCGTTTGCATTTGTATTACACAGGTCATCCTATCTGGATTTTACCAATTTGGGGTCGTGCAAAAAGTGACTTGTAAATTGTAATCTCTGGCTCAAATGTGGATTTGCAAATTGAAACATCAGTACTTGCGGCTACTAACTTCACCTTGCTTTCTTTAATTTGTCGCGAGAGCTAGCAAACAGGTGATGTGGACTTCGAGGAAATTTCATTGATTCAATCACGCAGGACATTGGTGACAAATCATGCTATTGGATTTGGATTTGGACATTGGTGACACATTGGTGACAAATCAAAATGAAAATCAAGAATGATTACTTGCACCAGAATAATTTTTCGGTTTTTCTTAATTAACTCCTCATTTTGGTCATGGTTTTGAACTTGATTTTGTGCTTTGTACGTTTTAAAACTCATCTTTTCAGGTTCAAGAATAGATGTGATCATCATAAAACAAGTCTAACCTGAAAAAAATGATACCAAATGGCCAACTGGAAAAATAATGCAAAGGGGAAGAGAAAGATTGTTGAGAGTGGGATTTGAACCCACGCCCTTTCGGACCAGAACCTTAATCTGGCGCCTTAGACCAACTCGGCCATCTCAACTTGTTGAGGGGATATGCAATAATATTTTATTTAAATAATATAATGACATTATTGCTGATATTTCATCTTATTTTAGCCACATTATAGAAAATATCTTCAAATTTATGATCCTTTACTAACTTCCTGTGATGGTGTAATAATTTGCATGTCATCAAAGAATAATGAAGAATGTATGAGATCACAACACACATGACTCAGTACAATAATCCTGTATTTGATAGGATCAAATTTTTCAAGAACCAAATTGAGGAAAACAAAATTATATATGGTTACTCAAAATGTGATCAACTTTTCTTTTCATCACATCCTAAACGAATTTGAATGTGTTGTAGCAAATTTGATGTTAATGAAAATTTGAAATGCAAACTTTTTTGTAAAGAATTTGAAATACAAGTAGAAATGTATGTTATGCAAACTAAATGATGGGCTAATAGGTACTAACATTGAGATGACCCAAGAATTTTGCTATTTCCATTTTGCTAGTCCTTGGGAACAGCGTAGCGATGGATAATTCAGATATTTGAACCCGGCTCTACGTTGAAAGCTTCTATAGTAGAACTCATTCGAGAGGGACGATTACTTCCATTACTAACCAGAAAGATACCAAATTCTCCTTCAGGTGCCTACGCACCACTGTTGCTATTTAGCCCGGAAAAGAATCCGCTCAAAACCATCCATTCTGGTTCTATATTTGTTCTAATAAAATGCTTAATCGATTCCAAACAATTTGAAGAAACTAGAAATGTCTGTTCATCCAAAGTACATGATGCTTATGCATTTTGATATACAGAAGCTTGATAAATGAGATTCAATTAGTGATTTCCTTAAAAGAGCTCGATGCACAGCACTGGTAAGTTAAAATGGACCTACTTTGTACACCGGATTTGTGAAGGAAATGGAGAAAAGAAAAAAAGTTTGCAAAATGACTTCCATAAGTAAATTTATAATGCAATTTTATTTTATTGTAATTGAAACTTCCAAGAACTAAAAGGTTATTTTTGGCCATAGCTAAAAAATTTGTTCTTTATTTTTGTATATTTTATTTTTTCTTCTTTCTCTTAAAAACCAAATCAGTGAAATGAATTTCATCGTAATTTCTTTTTCTCTTAAATGCATCTAAATTTCCAAAATAAAATTTATGTTATGCCTTAACTAAAAGTATTTGTTTCCTCATTTTTATAGTTTGTTTTCTTCTTCTTTCTTCTTTCTCTTAGTAAACAAATCAGCAAGATGGATTTCATTATAATTTCTTTTTCTATTTGACACATCTAAATTTTCAAAAGGCGACCAAATTACATGGTAATTAATTTACAAACATTATTGAAATAACACTTAAGAAATCTAAAACATGAGAACTTAAAAAAATAAAATAAAACATGTACGTCTATAAACATTATGGTAAACTTGCTACTTTGCCACACCAATTTTTACCTGCACTGAAACACATACAGCATGCTACTTGGGAGTCATGCGACCCCAAATGATTAACTTATAAACAAACTAATTGACACTGATACTTATAATCCATGGATTCGTGATTTCCATAATTCCCAGTGAAGTTCTTGTAATTCTAAGCATTTTCAGAGCACACCAGCCAATGTCAAAGTAATCAATATATGAAAATATATAGTTTAATTTTCATAGAGAACAGCCTTGTACTAATTAACAGACTGCCATGGCTACAACAAAATTCGTTCCTCATTTCCTCATGTTAGAACGAGATTAAATTTCATGTGCCAAATTCTACCTATCCCATCTTATAAAAAACCACAAAGGAAAAAAAAAAATACACACACACACACTTACACATTCGAGTTAAAGAAAATGCATTGTCTATTTTGATTGTGGTCGTACCTTAGCATGAAGAAGAAGAAAGGAGGTTTCCGAGCATATTAAACTGAGAAAGTCCTAGGGCAACTCTCCTTTGGCAGGTAACTTTACTGGGAAATTAAGATCAAGATTAACTCTTTTTTTTAGTGGTTAATTGACCAGAATTAACTCTGATCCATCAGTAAAAGTACTTCTGCCAAGAGGAGAGCTGCCCTAAAACTTGCTAGCTTTTTTTTTTTTTTTTTTTCCCAAGCCTTTCAGTCATGAATGAACTCACTCTTCCTTGCACACCCTACAGGACCAAAAATTGAGTCTAGATTTATATAGGCATTCTTTGCATTTCTTGGCTGCTGAAATTTGAATGAGGGGATTGAAGAAAGTAGCATATGGCATAGGGTTTTATGCCTTTGGATATACCGTTGATTATGCCTGTTTTTTACGCAGTCCATGGCTCCATGCAGGGCAGGCTGCTTTTATTTTGGAAAGGCCCTTAGATGGCAAAATGTGTTAGATTCGAGGTTGCACGATCTTGACTTATGATTTTTTTTTTTTTGGCAGCTTTAAACCTTTCTTTCTCTTGATGGAGGAGGATGGAGGATCAGATATAAAGCAATCAAGAAGAGATGCCACTTTTGCTTAGACCTTTAAGACTCCTAAGGTATATCCTTTGTCATATTCTTTAGATCTTTCAAGTTGGAGTAAAGGTTGGTTAATCTTGGATTTGACCGGTAAGATTTTATCCAATCAACATAAATCACTACCAAATTTTGTAACTATTACTGAGCTTTTCTAGAATTCCTCAAGATATGAGATTGCACAATTCATCCCAAGCTAGTTGCATGAAATTGCAGACACCAAAACGTTTTGAATCAAAAGGAGGAAAGTCAAAGAGAAATATGTTGAATAACGAATTCAATTAATATTTGGTCTTGATAGACATGATCTTATACTTTTAAGGGCTGTTGGCATAATTAACCAAACGCATAAAGAATTAGAAGTACCCTATTTAGTTAAGAAGTCACGTTTTAGTTCAGCTTTAGTATTTTATTTATTTGACGTGTTGAGTATTATTTGTCAATTTTCTATTAGAATTATATTATCTATTTCAATTAGAATTCTCATTATTCAAGATTTGCGAGTTATAAACACAGAGCTTTGTTATTGTATTTAGTTGAGAAAAATTAAAAGAGTTGAGAGTCTAGAGAAATTTTAGATGATGTCAAAGCTATGATACCGAGGGTTTATGCCGGTCTCAACATGAGAATGCTTTATTTGTAACTCCTCTTCTCCTACATATTTTTATACATCTTAAATAAAATTTTGCTGCATATTTTTTGTGCTAACAAGTGGTATTAGAGCTCCAGGCATTGTTCTTGGGATGTTAATTTTTAGATTTGGAGCACAAGATTTGTGTTTGTTGAAGTACTCAAATATTGGATAAATTGGACCACGTGGTTGGTCTTGGAGTACTCATTGGTGTTGAAGTTTAGGCCAAAAATTGGTCCTAATTAGGCAAAGATTAAAAAAAAAAGAAAAAGCTCCTGTCAAAATTGTTAACTTAGAGAGTTTGACAGGTATAGAAAAAAAGATCTTGCCAAAATTGTTAAAAAAATATTACAGGCTTTGATCAAGTCTTGGAATTAAAGACAAAGGGTAAAAAAATATGCGTGAATTTTTCTTTGATTCGAGATTTGAAAATGAAGATCAATTTTGGGAAGAGATTAAAGACTGCAGTGGCAAAATCAATGAAGCTCAATTATTCGCATTGTTCATTATGGAATAGGCCCGCATTATTTGTTTTTCATGATGGAAGAGAGAGTTTGATTTAAGGGGGCATTGTTGGCATAATTAAACTAAACTCATAAAGATTAGAAGTTCCCTATTTAGTTTCAGATGTCATGTTTTATTTTAGTTTTTAGTAGTTTATTTATTTGACACGTTAAATAGTATTTGTTAGTTTCCTATTAGAATTATATTATCTATTTCATTTACACTTTGCATTATGCAAGATTTGTGGATTATAAATAGAGAGCTTTGTTATTGTCTTGAGTTGAAAGAGCTGAGAGTTTAGAAAAATTCTAGATGACGTTAAGGCAATGATGCCATGGGTTTATGCCGATCTCGATTTGAGAGTATTTTATTTGTAACTATATTTTTATGCGTGTTAAATAAAATTTTGTTGCTTTTTTTTTGTGCTAACAAGGAACAAGTTAAATTAATTCAATAATTAAGAGCTTGATTGACACATTCATACTTTTGGCTATCCACATCCAAATAAATTGGACAACTACTTGGGGAGAAAATAAAAACATAACAGAAAAATAGCTTGATGGCCATTTTCCAAAGGATGAGTGACTGTGGTTGGTTATTTACAACTCGGGTAATGATTGCTTTATTTTTCCGTAATTTGTAATTAAGCTGCTATAAAAGCTTACGTACCTTATATCACGCTATTCCTATAATTCGAAGCACTACTTATTTCTTTTTTTTTTTATGTTACAGTAAATAAGATTTCGAAATTAAAAAAAAAAAACTAGGAGTTGAAATCTAAAATTCATTTTTTTTTATTTCCATCTCCAATAACAGGAAGTGAAAAGGGAAAAAATTATCATAGGATAAGGTAGGAAAAGTTTTGGGTATATATATATATATATATATATATATATATATATATATATTTATATATATTAATGCATGTCATCAAGTTATTCAGAAAAGCAAGAGAAAAAATAAATGAACTTATAATCGAGAGGTCCTTTGACATAGATTTGATGTAAAGAAGTACTTTAATATCATTTATGGAGCAATTTCTACATGCAAACTTTTTAATATCTCTGTCTGAAGAAACTAAATACTAAATGGAAAAAGCAAAAAAGAAAAAGGAAAAATCATCACTTTGATTGTTCACTTGCGAGCCTCTCGTTTAGTATCCTTACTCCCATATACCTGCAGCCACAGCAAACAAAAACACTCCTCTTAGTCATGGCCTACTACCCCTTTTTCACAATTGCCAATGCAAAAATTTTTAATTCTAAGAATACTTAGAAAGACGTCAACTAATGCATGAATTACCTTCCTAGCATCATGACAGTGGCTTGAGGATTAGTTCCAGGAGATTCATAAAATGTTGAGCCATCGATAACCCGTAAATTATCCACACCTAGAACTTTATAATCTTGATCAACAACTCTTTTAACTTGACATCCTCCATGGTAATGCCAAATGGTCATAACAGTATCCTTACAGAACTGTTCCAATGAAGTTGAGGCATTGGCATGTTTTGGCAACAAGTTTACTGGAGAACTTGCGGTCATGTTGAGGAGGACTTGCAAGGGCATGTTCTCATACCTAAATTTGGAGAAGGGTTTTGATTCAATTATGCTTTCAATGACCTTAATGCCATCAACACATCTTTGCAAGTCCTCTGGATCTTGGAAATAGTTAAATCTTACTGATGGATTGACATTTGGGTTCTTCTTTCGAAGAGTTAAGTATCCATCAGAGGCAGGACCCATGATTTTTTCTAGGATGAATCCACCTCTGAAAGCTGCTTCATCAAGTTTGCTCATGTCTTCAATAGCTTTGGCCAAGGCTTCTGGGGTTCTTTCTTTTGGTGGCAAGGTGCTCAACTGACCAATCTGCAATATGCAGGTAAACAAAAAATGAAAATTTCTTTTTCGGTCTATTCAACTTATATTAAAGCAACAAACTCTTAAATTAATTTTACACAAAAAAACAAAAAGGATTATTACATAATAGGCCCTCGGAAATGCAGAAATCTCTGGACTGAGAACTGATTTTGTTCCTTCAAACAATGGTTTTTGGCAATGGAACCCCTTCAAAATATTTGGCTCATTAAATGTTATAGTTCTATCTCCAATGTAACACATCTTACTAAGTTGACACAATTCTACAAATTAAATGGCAAAATTGGCATAATTTAGGAGGTCTTCCGTGGGGCACATTATTAAATATGATATTTGGACCTGTCATTAACACAACGTCACCTTTTGCTAGGTCAATCTTGAAAAAGATTTACAGTTTTTATTTGATTAACTTGAACTTTAGCCTAAAAGGTGGCTTTAATAACTTCAATTACCATGAAACACAGGAAAATTTATGAGTTCTCTACTACGTTTCCTGGATTGATCAGTGGAAAAATGTACCTTAGGAGAGAACATTCCAAAGTCCCTGCTAGTTGAACCACCGGCAAAGTTTTCTCCACTGGCAGCCTCAATGTAACTTCCAAATCGAGTGATACCCACAACTTGAATGAGGGAAACCTCAACAGGTGAAGGAGATGGAACATAGATGGCGTTCATGGGGTTATCAGACATGCCTAGGCCAACATATGGCTGATGGTAAACCACCTTTATGTTGTGTTCTTGTAGGTGGTCTTCTGATCCTATACCACTCAACATTAGTAGTTGTGGGCTTCCAAGTGCACCAGCTGAGACAATCACTTCATTTTTGGCTCCTGGTTTTAGGTATGCTTTGTGTCTAATTCCTGAAGCATCTCTGAAGAGTACCCCATGTGCTAAAGGCGTTGATCTTCCTGAATGGATGTAATTATACATCATTGCTTAATCAAAATCAAGAGAATCAAATCATTTAAGCGACAACTATTTCTTTTAATAAATTGTCCAGAGCTACTCCTACGTTTCATTGATTTCGATGGTCCAATTCCAGATCTGCAATGCACATCTTTGAGGTTACAACTATATGTAATAACTTAAGTTCAATTTGGGTTCAATTTGGGGGGAAAAAGACACAAACGAACTAATGAGTACCACTTAATTTTAAAGACTTGAACAAGCAATAGACAACTTTATCTTTCAAGAAGTTGTCCTACAGCGATCAACATCTCTAAATAAATGGTCCAGTTCCTCATGTGGACTTCTCAATCAGAGTATTTAGGCTGTGGTTAAAGTTCAAGCACAAAAATTCGATCTGTTCATTAAATTCCGGTTTTACAATTCTGAAACAAGACAATTTACCAAAAAAAGATAAAATAATTAATGATTCCTGCCACCAACCACACCCCCCCCCCCCCCCCCAAAAAAAACCAAAAAAAAAAAAAAAGAGGAAAAGCCAAAAAGAAAAAATGAACTGGAGAGGCTATTTATGCCATAACACGCTTACCTTTGGTCCTGAACAAGATTTTGTGGACAGAAGCATACAATAGCACAGTGAGCCGCCTAGGATTTGCATACTCAAGTAGGTCTGCAGCAGTATGTCTAATACCATCTTGATCAAAAATTGTACCACCAACCTTAGTCCCATAAATATGGTCATATGTAAAACCATTGTAAGGCCTTACACCAACCTCAATTAAACCATCCCTCACTGCCGATTGCCACTGCCTAACAGGCGGCTGAAATGCAACCTTTTTCTCCACCCATTGGTAAGACTTATTCACCAGCTTCCCATCCCAGCCTACATCCCTCACGTATCTGGTGGAAGCACGCGTGTAAAAGCCCGCATTTAGGCAACTTCCACCGCCTAGTACACGAGCTCGGGCATTTATTACACCATCTTCTGAGATGAAACGTTGAGAAGGAGAGGATGGAGATAGGTCGGACAGGGCCGCCCCGAATGTATTCAGGAAGGTGATGTTTGGGTTGCCATATGGCGAACCGCCACGCTCGAGTAGGAGGACACTATAATTTTGAGAAAGCGTGGCGGCTAAGGGGCAGCCGGCGGTGCCTCCGCCTACAATGATGTAGTCATAGAATGAAACATTTGGGGCTGAAGTTGCATGATGCATAAAAGTGTAGTTTGGAGCTGAAGAAGAAAAACAGTGTTAGTGCATAATGATTCTTCATGAATCACTAGTAATTACTAGTATTACAAGTATAATTGTTACATGCATTCGTATGCTTCAATTCACAAAGAATTAAGTTGTTCAAGCAATTTATTTTGTGGCTTAAATCCAAATATTAATCCACAAAAAATCATTAACATCAAATCGATCGGTACATTTAATTTCATTGGAGGGTTCTCTTTGGCTGGATGACCCTTAATTAAATTTTGTACTTTATCATTGGTCAAAGACAGGCTCGTGATCTTGTGGGCTCTAATGTTGTTAAACTTGAAATACTAGCCCTTCATTTCACAGGAGTAGTTGCATGACCATGAATCCACATGTCGCCGTGATAAACCATAAATGTCACATCGTATTTGCCGAAGTAGCGGTTGATTTTCATCAACCAAGAAAATTGACCTCCACGTGTTGAATCTTTCTCGTGTTCTAACAGAAACTTGTTCTTTTTTTTTTTTTTTATAATAAGAAACTTGTTCTTCTATTTCTCTTTTTTATATTTACTGTAAAGATACCTTAAGTAACAAAATTACCAAGAAGACAATTTATTGCAAATGACATAAAATAAAATACATATATCAGAGTTCAGCACATTCAACCGAAAGCCAGACATACTGATAAATATGCTGCGTGTGCCTTGTGTCTATTAAAGACTTCCTGTCAAAAGTTGAACAAAAACAGCAGCGCCATTAAGAAGATCATTTCTTCCCATGTAGCCAAGTCAATTATCCATACATCAACGAATTCTTAGTACATTTCAGAAATTGTAAAGTTATTGAATCTGAACATAATGCATGCCAGTTATCAAGATTTTCACATATACTCGAAGATACACCCGCAAGAAAACAAGTATAAAAAAAAAAAAGAAATATTTTGCCAAGCTAAAAACTAAGACGAAGAATACTGTGAGAGAGAGAGAGAGTTGAGTTGGTTTCGCCAAAATGCAAATGCATAAAGTCTTTATCACATTTTATTTTTATTTTATTTTTTTTGGTAAAGTCTTTATCACATTTTATTATTCATGCACAAGTATGTAACAAAATAGTTGTTTTATAAAATTGCATTTCGAAACAAAAATTAACAGATAAAGAGGAAGAATTCGGTACCTTTTTCAGATAAACAAAAGCCATGGAAAAAGAGAACGCAAACAATTGCAGGAGCAGCGAAGTCTCTCCAGCCCTCTAAACCCATGAAGGAAATTGTGGTTGATCGATCTTCAATTTTCTTGGCAGTTCAAATGAAGACTTAAAACTCAAGTGGAAAAAAGTTGAATATTGTAATGTTATACGACTAATAGAGGCCCTTTAATAACAGAAAGCCAACGATCTCGACGGCACTAAATTTTGACAGTACAAAGATTATTAGTTCGTTGGCTATGCGAACTGTTATAGTTATCATGCACAGCGAGATGAGCAAGAGGCTGAACTGGCAAAAGCTTCAATAGAGATTTCAAGAAATGTGGGTAATGTGACCTACATCTCCGGCAAGATTTAAAGAGCAACTAATACCAGCACTAATTTATTGTGCGTATGGTCATGTCCATGTCAAAACTGCTCTGGAGAATGGAAAGCCACAAAAGAAATGTTGCTGCTGTTCTTTCGGACATTCTTTTTTTCGTCTCTCTGCTTTTCTTCTTCCTTAATCACAGAACATAAGAAGAAATGTAAGTTTTCCTTCTTCTAACGTTAGTACACGCTTGGTTGGGGGTGGGGCCCAGGGAAGAAGGGGTGCAGATGTAATACTCCATTCCACGTTGAAAAAGTCAAGTAACTTGGATTAATGTATAAATTGAGTCTAAGCACTCAAGTTCAACTTGGATATCCGTTTTGAGCTAGCGAGGATGAAGCCCAAAAGTTAGACTTGGCTACTGAAACTCTAGTCGCGCGCTGAACCTACTGGCTCGCGGTGTGACAAAATGATATTAGAGCGAATCTCATGTGGTCTCTGCACGGGGTAAGACTGGGCTTATGATATTGGAACAAACTATGCAAGGAAGTGGAGGAACTAAGTATACATGCATGTCCTCCACAATTGAATGGATAGAACCTCATGTGGTCCCTGCACGGGGTGAGACTAAGCCTATAATATTGGGTCAAACTATGCAAGGAAGTAGAGGAAATAAGTATGCATGCATGTCCTTCACAACTAAATAGACAGTCCAGATCACGCATGTATGGACCTATGGTGTTGGGTCAGACTACGCAAGGAAGTGGAATAACTAAGTATCTCTGCCAAGGCAATGCATTCATACTACTGTTATGCATCAACTCCAGAAAGCAAAGAGAAATGAAACAAAATATCAAGCTGTGGAATCATATAAATTTTTTATAATGCCATCCTTTAATCTCATTACTATTTGATCTGGAATTCATGGCATAATACTTACATTTTGACTTTGATCATTTTAAAATTTTGACTTGACATCTTCAATTGTACATAATTTTTGCCGAATCATTTTTATTATGATCGTTGAAACATTTTTCGTCGAAAAAGTTTCGCTAGAAGCAAATATTTTGCAGTTTGCAATGATTATATCAACGCCTTGCTCAAGAATTATAATTATTTTTAACATACATTACCGCATGATGATTTTACAATTTTGAAAAACCACGTGTATGGTTATAAAAATTAAGTGGAACTACCAAAAGGTTTGACCAAAAAATGTCGTGAACCAACCAGAATATGTAAATGATCTTGAGGACTAATGGACTATTGACCCCTTATTCTTCAGGAATTAATTCCTCAAGCTACGGACTATTGACCCCTTATTCTACAGGAATTAATTCCTCAAGCTACTTCTTTCTTGTTGGTTTTTTTCCCCCCTTTGGTGATTGGAAGTATTCAAACTTGTTTTGTACATGCTTCTTAATAGATTCATGATTTCATTTTTTTTTTTCCTACGAATATTTCTGCATGGCAAACAGTGTCGTGTAAAGGCTGGCGAAGGTGACGCTTATCTATAGCGCGGATGGATGGATGGATGGAACTATAACAAGAGAGACCGTGGCTTTACTCAACGACGTCCAACTACTTGTTTTTGAGGAGCTCAGCAACAGTAAATAAATGGATTGGAGTTGTTGGATCCCTTTAACAGGCTCTAAGCTTCTAACCAACCCATATACCTCTTTGATACACAACCGTAAAATTAAAAAGAAAAGCCAAAAAAAATACAAGTAAAAATCAATCAATTAATAAACAGATAAACGAGAGGAGGAAAACTAACAAGAATGCTTCTAAGAATTAAAGACGCCATTGAACTACAATGATAAACGAGAGAAGGAAAACTAACAAGAATGCTTCTAAGAATTAAAGACGCCATTGAACTACAATACATTACACTAGTAGAGAGAGTTATAGGTACAGCAGGTGGCAATAATCGATGCTATGCAAAACGCCAATGAAGGAAGAAGGGTGAGATTCAGCAGTTTACTCTCCCCTAAATAACCAGCCAGTGTTATGGTTCCATCTGCAATCACTCGAGCAAAGGTCCCAGCTTCAGTTGACAAGAGTCCGCCATTATAAGTTCCGCGAGAAAGCCTAGATGACATGACTCGAGAGAGGAGTGACAAATTGACGCCTGATAACAACCAAATTATTGCTTGTGTCAGTAACATAATTCCTCAGAGGAAATATAGCACCGCCAAACAATTAATCCCAAAATATCAAACTTCTACACCTCTTTATGCAATTCTATTGACAACTCGAGGTTAATGGCGGCATATGTAGTAGGTACAGACTTGCCACTTGAACTTTGTCTCCATCCAGATATACATACCAGAATTTCGGTATTGAAACACAAAAATTACCACGTTCCTACTCTATAAGACAGTTTTCTAGCGCCTTCGCAGCAGTTCACATTTCTCCAGGTTTAAAATTAGAAAGGCAATATTATAATATTCCAAGCATGAAGTGATATCCAGAGCTGAAGCATGTTGCACTTGTATGAAAAAAAAAAAAATATCGACAATGTCATGTCTTAGCAAGATCAAAGTACGATATACTAAAGAGTAACATCAAAATATAAGCAATGCATGGCAACAACAATTTCTGTGGTAATTCTCCTAGTTCAGGATGCCTTTCTAAAACATAGATTCCCAAAATTAGAAGTTACTGGGAAACATGCCTTTTGTGTACAACATTATTAGACATCTACTCAAGCTTAATAGACAGATTTTCAGTGAGTAGGTTGATCTTACCTTCTAATACTTCAGCAGATACAAACATTATGAGCCCCGAACAGACGTACTGAGGGACTGTATATAACCCTGTTACATGAAAACTGAATAGTATACCCAAGAGAACCATAATTTCGGAAGCAAGTAAAATTTGCCTGCAAGAAAATGAATGAGAACAAAAGTAGGTTACCCTTGACGCAGAGAAGATTTTACAAAAAAAGTGACACCGGCAATATTAAGAGGTGGCTTTGCAATTTGTCAGCAGATGTAGTATTTTAACAAGGAAAAACTTAATCCTCAAGTCTCCATGAACAATGTAGAAAAAATAATCATCAATTAAACACCAAAGGACCGAAGTGCTGAACATTGGGATTAAAGTCAAGCCACAAACATAGTCAAGAGGAGAATTCCATAACATGAAGCACTAAAGGCCTAGGCTCAAATAAAACACAATGGCTCAAGTGGAAAAACAGGTCCCAGAGCACACAACAGGTACAGCAGAACCCAATTAACTAATATCCAGCCTCAGAGTATCATCTTAAAAAGTAAATCAATCCAGACCTTGACCAATAAAATGGGGCAACACCTCTACCTACTTCTCTATAACTTCAAAAGATTCATAAATATCACATCAGGAATTCACAAAGATTAGGCCAAACCTCATTTCAATATGGTTATGGAAAGAGAAGGCTGGAAGGCAGTTACAACTGATTTCTTTGTCAGTCAGTTAACTTGTGCTCAGCCAACAGTGCCCATAGCTGGTTAAATGAGATTCTTCTAACCAGGGATAGCAATAGAGTTGGGAAATTGGAGCCTAGTTGTACTTCAGAGCAAGCTCAAAAGGAAAACATCATTCTTATGGAACAAAAGAGTATGACCACCATTTAGATAACCAATCGACATAGGTTTCTTTGTTATGTGTTCACTATAGTGACAAAGTGCAAATCTGGCTAACAGAAAGTCAAAAGGTCTACTTAGTTTCACAAAATGACACTGGCTTCTGGTAAAGAAGGGTCTATACAAATGAAAAGCATCCTCTGTAACACGCCCTGTTACTTAGGGCACTTAACAAGAAGGCACAAGCAAAGCTCCTAACTTTAATTTACATCCTTCTTTTACCAAAATTTTGGTAGAATGCCAACCAATTTTGGTCCAATAAAAGGCAGCGGATAGAAAACCAGGAAAGAAATCCTCCTCCTACAAGATGAATATTTAATTATCTTTTTTCTTTTGGTATATAGAAAGGGAGGGAAAAAATATGAAGAGAGGTGACCAAAATAATACTTTGAAAAAGATTAAATTACTTCAGAACTTTTCACTTTAACTTTGTTTTGCCTTTTTCAATTTTGAATGCGTTTACAGAAATTTACCTAAAGGTTTGAATCCTCTCTTTCAGTCTCGCATTCCCATCCTAATTAGACATCTAAAGAAACTAATGATGTTATTGATGATAAAGATATGTTCCTTAATCAAAGATAACCATGTTCTGGTTGTATGATGATTAATGAGGAATTGCACACAAGGAACCCATTTCTGTATGTCAACAAAGAGCCACCCCAAAACCGAAACTGATTGCTTTGTTAGAATGAAAAAGTTCTAAAGTATGCCTCCAGTCAGAATAATTTACCTGTCCTTAAACATGTTACTTATGTAGCTCCCAACCAAAATATTTACGGGTAGAACTGTCAAGCCGAGGCCAGCCAGAAAGATTGCAACAGCACTTGTAGACCAGTGAAAGTAGTATGTTGTAACAACACTAGATTCTGAGAGTAAAATCTCCATTGCATATTTCAACATGAAGTAAATCAACAGTTGAACCTGAAAAGGCCAATAATTATTTTTCATGAGCATTTTAACAAATGTAAACTGTTTTTCTAGCATCAGCAAAGGATATTGATCTCAAATTTTTTAGATGACTGTTTTGGAATTCAGGGGCAGAGCAAGAGGGAAAAAGGAGTCAACTCACCGCCGCCACAATTTGTGAAATTCATTATCCAGAGGAAGGGGAAAAATGGAGTTAGGTTGTTGGTGGGAGTTACTAACATCCATCCCATTTCTTCACTCAACAAAATGGAGGGTGATGAAGGAGTCCACAAACAGAACATGAACGGGATAAAAAGAGTGACTTGGTCAACCAAATTATGTAGTTTACTTATCATCCAAAGCTATATTTTTGTCCCTTAAGCAATCAAAATAACCAAAAAGAAGAAGAGGACATAAAATATTCCCCCATTTAATCAAATTTCATTTCAGAACCCAAATTAAACTGTTATGCACGTTATTCCAGTAAAACATCTTGCTTATTGCAAAGTAATAGCAAGTTAACAGAACTTACAAAGAGGACCTCTTCAAAGTATTACATAGACAAAGTTCAAACAAACCGAACTTTATCATGATTGCTGCTCTTTTCTTTTACTGTTCGAATTACTGAAAAGAAGATGAAGATGAAGAAAGAAGCAGCAAGTCACTATGATTTCCACTTTAGAATTTAACCTTCCAACCACACAAACACAGATAAACACACACAGAATTAAGAAATTCATGCTCATTTTAACCACTCTCCTGTTGTGTACCTTTTTGGTTCAGTTTGGCTTCTCAAAACTAATATCTTAGCTTCTAATCAATTGAAGCAGGAAACGTAATTATCTAGACAAGTTTAAAATTAATCATCCACCTTCAAGTCAAATATTTTATCGGACATTTTGGATCCAGAAATATCAGAAGAAAGTTACTAGCATACCTTCACTGAAGGTGTAAGCAATCTATATGCTGATCCTATGGATGTGGCTGGTCCACGAGATTCCTCAGAAGCTTCTTCACTGCCATCACATTCTTGGTTATCATCCTGTTGCTGGTTCTCCTCTGAAGTCAGAAGCAATGGTTGTACAAGGCCCTTTTCAAGGGTATCAGTTACCACTGTCATCATTTAAAATCACAGATCTCTTAGTAGTCTTTTAAAGCGCTGAAGAAGGAAAACCAAAGAAATTGGAATGATGGAGATAAATCAATGAAAGGTCTAGGCAGTATTCAAATATTATTGAAGATAAGCTGTTCAGATTGAAACCAAATGCAAGGTAAAAACTGAAACAATATTAACTTGAAATCTTTTATTTATAAATCCTCTAGACTTCCCCACTATTTCATATTATGTGATAATGCTTCCGCAGAAAATAACCTTATAAAGCTAGCAAAAAACACAAGGAATACAGTGTGCCAGTCAAGTAGGCAACACCTAAATCTGAACTTTACTTTTAGGGGGGAAAAAAAACCAAAAGGAAAAGGAACATACTTCTCAAATTACACAAAAGAGGAAGCTGTAAAAGTAAACATACCCTCGTTTGAGCCTTCTGACACATGATTCTCATTATTTTCATGAGAAGGTTCTCTAAATGAGATCCACAGCCATACTAAATAGACCAACCATGCTATTGCCATAACCCAGCCAGGTAAAGTATTTTGATTGAATGTGAGCTTGTATATCTTAAAATCAGTCTGAAGTAACCCAGCTAGGGCAGGACCACATGCCATTCCAAGGGCACTGGCACTAACAAAGCCTGCTGAAGCCTGCATGCGAATCTTAAGCGGCACGCAGTCACTGATATAACGTCGGTTAACAGCTCTAGCAGAACCCAAACTGCATATTTAAGTGTTGTTACCATCTAGTACAATAGTAGACAGACATATATGTACATGAACGTGGTTGTCATTGTGATGTGCAAAGACAAAAAATAATTCCATTAACAGAAATACTTACCCGCAAAATAGTCGTCCAACTAGAAGAATAGCTATTGAATTGAAATCATAAGCTAACGCATACAACACATTTCCTAGGAAAAGAACTATGCTGCTGAACAGCAAAGGTTTGAAGTATGACTTGTTGGACCAAGCACTGAAGTACACGGAAGAGAAAATCTGAGCAACAGCCATTGCTCCAATTACAATACCACAAACTGTTGCAGCAGCACCTAGGCTCATCGAGTAGTCATCAGCTGTAGGAACAATAATGTATGTATTGACCATGTAAAGAAATGTGTTTGCCAAGTTCAAGAGAAGTGACATGAAGTGGTATTTTCCATCTTTGACATGCTCCTCAATGGGAGTAGGTAATTCTTCTTGCATAATAAGTGCATGCTGGGCTAGGAAGTGAAGGAAATTTGTTGAATAGGTTAACCTATCAACGGCTGATTTTAAAGAGTCAACCACAGGATCCTGCAGATAAATTATAAATGGAAAAGCAAATGATAAGTATTTTCCTGCAAATAAATAAGGCGAAGTATCAAAAGGACCTGTAAGAAGGACATGCCAAGATAAAAGCTAAAGTCTAATCAATTGAATCAGTTCATTGCATGGTAAATGCAGAAAACCTGCAGGGGCAGAGCAGGCTGATCATAAATCGACAAGTAGCTACCCTGACGGTCCTGAAGCTCTCCAAGGTTGCGGGATATTGCTCCAACAACTGCTCCTACTCCCTGCCAGAGATCTTCATTCTCAGTAACAAATTTTTGTATCATTATTTTTTTGTTAGAAACTGGAATTGTCAGGAAAAGTGTGACAACAACATAATGATGACAGTTCGAGGCAAAGTATCAAGTATCTAGCTTCCTATCAACTAGAAGAAAGGACCCTTAATTAGAGTACAGAGTTTTTCAGTTCTCTTCATGCAATAAAATTTTGAATACAATTATGCAACACAACTAATAACCAATACAACAAACAACTGAAAGGTTCGACAACAAAGCTTTCAAGTTAAGCACATTACCACGTGCTTGAAAACTTGCTGAAGCTGAGAATAAGGATGATTAGCACGAGTTTTGACATAATAATCAGTAAATCTAGAGCCAAAGCGCTTGTCGAACTTCTTGAGGATCTTTCGCAGTCCAATGGCATTTACTTCAACAAAAAATAGAAGCTTCAAAAGATCTCTCCCTACTTCTCTATAAGCTTCTCGAAGCTCAGATATTTTACTTATATCAGGCTGCTCCTGAAGAGAATCTTGTTGTTCATTAAGTTTTTCTATCCTGCTAGCAAGTATGCCTTGTTGTTCCAGCAGAAAAAGAACAATCTTCTCAATCTGTGACATCAATAAAAGAGAATTATACAAATGAGAAATCAACTTTTGAGCCCAAGTTAGATATTAGACGTCATAATGAAGTTATTATTCCATTATGACCTCTTTTATGAATATTTCATGAAAATATACATCAAATGGAGCTTCATTTTACCCTGTTATCATCCCAATTTGAGCAAAGTTCTATACATTCCAACATTTCTCACAACAAAAATGCAACTTTCTGTATAACATGATTGGTGTATATGTGTGGCTTTTTAAACGAAACAATGTATTGACAAACTTGTTAAAATACCTGGTTATCCAACATGTGAGAGAAATCCTTGAGAACATATCGGTGCTCTAGTGCTCCAGCTTGCATCTGAAGGGTATACTGTTTGACTTTTTTCTTCATTAACTTGTAGTTGATATAATATCTGAAAGAATAACAAACTATATCGTCTCACACATCCACATAACTATTGCATTTAATTGCATAATAGATACTAGCAAGAAGTTGCATCTGCCTTGACGGTCACCCTTACCTTGCTTTAACTCATTAATTATTTCAATATTGCAACAGCAATTGAGTTCCCAAATCAACATACCTTACTAACTGCATGCCTCTCTCTTATGTGAACAAACAGTGGGCTGAACGTTATCCCACTGAAAAGAAGATGTTGTACTCTTCAACTGAACAACTTCACACAAGTATCATCCATACACCTCCACGCAGAATGGACATAAAATATAGCCCTATTGCGTAGGGAAATTTACTTTAATGGGAATCAGTTTTCCATTTTAGTTTGATGATGAACAGATTTTTAGTAATTTATAGTTTGCTCAGAAATTATTTTGTTGAAACCTTACGGATTCCAAAGCATCTTCTTCTTGCCAAACTGATAGTGTTGCAGAGTCATTGGTTTTCAAAAGAAAATACAACAACAACAACATCTAAGCCTTTATCCCACTATGTGGGTCAGCTATTTCAAAAGAAAATGATTCAAGAAAATTTACTATTGTCCCGGTATACAGGAAAAATTCTATGCATTTTGCCCTTTTTCAACAGAGAGAACAAAAACAAAGATAGAGGAGGCTAAATCCAAACTTGATGAAAATAGTGCCTGCAACACATACCCTTGCCATTCTTGGATTTGTCTTTCCTTCAACTTCTTTCCAAAAGCAACCATCTCTCAACACTACAGAAAGAGGATGAAACCTCATGTCATTGTGACATTTCATAAACAATATATGCATACTGAATATAAGTGAAGGTTTACACAAATGCACTTACAATAATGTGAGACCGAACTAAATGAATAACACCTTCATAAGAATCCAATCCAATGCTAACTGTAAAGGTGGAACTTGTAGAAACAATTTTGAAGCATTATATTCCTTTTACGTATAGGTTAACTATATTTGCACAGATGAAAGCCAGACATGAGCGTCAGCGGTTCAATCTTGCACTGAATTTATTATTTTCAGAGGTTGAAGTATCATGCCACCAGTGTACCAACTTTCAAATACAAGAAATGAAACGCAAAATGAATAATGCCAAATGCATATACAAATAAGCACACAGCTTTTCGCATTATTCCAGCAGCAAGAAGAGTCCTATACATCCCTCGACTATATTCAATTCAAAGTCTTAATTTTGAATCTTCTTTTAAAAAAAAAAATAGAGAATATAATAATAGTAAAAATTTGAAAATAAATAAATAAAACTCTGCAATCACCAGCACTCTCATAACTCTTCACCAGCACACTCATAACTCTTCTTTCCTTTAGATGCTAAATGTTCATTAAAAATCACCCTCAAGAATCAAAACTCAAGCTTTTCATCCAACCCCAAAAATCAGCAAATTTCCAAACTAAAACTCCTGCATATCATCAAAATTCAATATTCTCCTCTAACTCGACCACCCCTTAACACAAAATTCAGCTACTTTTCTATACGCCACAATGTCTAACCACGACAAAACTAAGAAAACAACCAAAACAAAGAAAATGAAGAAGAACAAACCGACAAATTCGCAAATGCATAAAAAATTTCAAGGAATTCGTATCGAAAAATATATTATAAAAACAAACACACATATATTCACATGCAAATACATTCACATATATATAAAAATAAATACATGAATTTTGTTAAAATTTGTCGAATTTATACCTGCAGGCACCAAAAAAGATCGGCGAAGAGAATTATTACAATTAGATAAGCATCAACTAACGCGCGCAAAGCTCCGAAGCTCCAGAGACATTAATATACATACATGTATGTATATATGTGTGTGTATGTTTAGATATGTATATGTACGTTTTGAATGACTAGAGAGGAAAGAAAAAAAAATGAGAATTGAATGAATGAATGATGGAGGGACGGAGGGAGGGACGGAGGGAGGCGACGGTGGTGGTGGAAGATATGGGAAGAAACAAAAGTTTGTGTTTTTTTGGAGTAATTGAATCCTAATCTGTTAGGATGATGATTAGCTCTTATTTATAGGAGTAATTGTTTTTAGAAGGAGTTTGGTTCAAACTCTTTAATCACTATCATTATGAATATTATTAGCTCGACTATGAGCATAAATTTTGATAATTTTTTCCTAACATGTTTGGTTTAATAATAAAATGATATCATTCTACTTAAAAACGTTAATAAGTTTGATACAGTAGTATTTTGGACGGAATCATAGAAATTTTAATTAATTACTTTTATTTTCATTGAAAAATAGTAATAGTTATTTTACAAATATCAATGTGTATCTTCAAAAAAAAAAATCAAGGTATCATTATTATTGATACTCATTCACTTCCTTGATTCTCGTAAACCAAACACCCCCTTAATGGTATGAAACTCGGTATGATCATAAAGAAAATTTTTAAATTGGATGAGATTCACAATTTCACCTATAACTTTTATAGTCTAAAATAAAACCAGATAAATACTTTCACATTATTTTTTTACATTAACATACATTGTTATATAAAATTCTTTTAAATCAAAATATCTACAAGTAGGACCGTGAACTTAATCCACCTAAGTATCTCTTTAGATATTGGTTCGGACAGGATCGAGCCGCGACCATGTTTCTCCAAGGGGCATTCAGCTCGTAGTTTGGTGATTCCTAGGAGTATTAAGTACTTCGTACTTATCAATTATATTTTTAGGAAAAAATTTAAATTTTTTATTTTGTAGCATTTTTTTTCTCTTTCCATTGGGGGATATCTTCACTTCAATGTGAAAAGTTTTTGTTTGGAAACTAGTTCGAGTATTCATGGAATTAAAATAAGTAAAAATTTGGAAACAGAAGTTGTGTGCATTTAATATTTCTCATCTATTAGTAATAAAATTACTCTAATAATCTGTTTTAAGTGTTGAAGTTTCAAGTTTTTTTTTCATGGTTTTGTTATATACTATTCATCGTCAAGTTTAAAAAATCATGTTTCAAAAATTTTATTTGTATATATCATGTTTCTGAGTTTTATATAAATTTGGCATGTATAAAAAAATGTAGTGATTACTCTACAAATAAAAGATAGTGATTACTCGATGTAGTTATTGATTTTAATTTTAGGATATGGATATTATCTATTTTTTTTACCAAATCATGTTTTTTACTAAATTTTTCTCAGTAAGTCCAATTAATTCAATATAACTCAGCTGAGTTTTTCAACTATGACATGAAACAACAATAAAAGGCATCACCCATCAAACGTTGTGGGGATAAAATAAATATGATAATATTCTAAAAAAACACCCCATTGTTCTATAAGTAAGTAGAATACAAATACAAATAGCATCGTGCTAAAAGCTAGTGACAAGTGCAAGGGCAATTGAAGAATTTAACTTCTGACTTGATGTGATTTGATGTGATGTGAGTGAAAAAAATGTGGACCTGAATAGAAATTTTAATAATTAAAAAGAGAGGCGATAACTGTGATTCGTGATACACATGACATGAGGGATTGTTTGTGCAATTTACTCTCGTATATTCCATAAAATCAAGAAATTGATTTCTGCTTTTTGAGTGAAATTGAGGAATTCTTGTCTTTCGTTTCTGCTTTAACTTTTTGACAAATATTGTGATGGAACATGTTTAGCTTTGGACGTGATAATATAAATGCGACTGTCATTTTCTGATACTTCTGTTTTTCTAGTATCTGTTTGTAACTTTGTCTGAGGAGGTATCACAAATGTGCACCTTCAATTCAAATAAAAAGGTCAGCATTAAAAGGAATCCGACCATACATGTTTTCGTGGCTATCAGTGATTTCTTACTCATTTGTGCGAGAAGACAAAATTGCCTGAGATATATATATATATATATATATACACACACATATATGTATAAGTATACGCATTCGTATACATAGCCGTAATTATGGGAGGTACAATTGTACCTCCCATAATTGTACCTCCAAAAGGGAGATCAAGGCAACGTTAATCGCATGTATAAAAAATGGAAAAAGCAATGTTTGATGACTTCTACACATTTTTGGGACCCTAATGCAAACCAAAAGAAGCCTAAGATTTTAAAGGCTTGTATGGAGTCACGTTACCATATTGAATCACCGTTATCTGACTTGATCAACCTAGACAGTTATTCAATTTTCGACGATCAGAGAAGTTTACGTACAAAATAGTTACATGTCACCAAATATATATTTACTACAGTTAAAAAATTCTCGCCTTCGAGACTGTAGTACAGAATGATTGCATATTGCAAAATATATATATTTTTTTATTTATGCTTTCAAATTTTACAAGATAGATAGAGATAAAGAAACGACTTGATAGTGGGACAATGCAAAATATATTTGAAAATTCACATTATGGGCCGTAATTTTCTTTTTCTATTAACTAGTTAAAAATTAATGTTATTATATTAAAAGTACACTAGAATCAAGATGCGCATTGTTCTTAGTAGTTTAATGGCGGCGAGATGCCAAAATCTTTTAAATATTGAAACTCTTATCTCCCTTCTGAATTTTATAATTAATATCTGGTCATTCAATCTCAAGTCAACTTGTAGATCAAATGAAATACGTACAAAAGCAGATCATAGATTTTCCTCAAAAAAACAAAAAAGCAGATCATGGATGTAATTACTTTTTTTCTGAAAGGGACAAAATGGGGGCTGGTTTAGGGTGTCCACACCTGATATTTTTTCCTTGAGTAAGATATAATACTAATAATTTGATTAACAAAATTCAATAACCATTTTCTCAAAAAGAAAAAAGGAAAACGTTAATCCTTTAGTCTTCATGGCCTCAAATTTTTTATCCTTTTTGTGTTTGTCGCTTTTTTTATCTGATGCATGATGTTTATCCGATATCGAGACATATAACGAAGTGATATATATATATATATATATATATATATATATATATATCTCCAATTAGAGTATAATATGATATCAAAGATCATTCACGTGCAACACAGAATGGATAGATTGAATAATGGCAGCAAGAAAACATATAATAATCAAAATGAGTTAACTGAATGAATTGAATAATGGGATAATTACAGAAACCTCCCCTGAGGTTTCTGACAATTTCACCTGGCACCCCTCAATTTTCAAAAATTACACAAACCTCCCTTGCATTTACTATTTTGGTAACAAGACCTCCCCTTTTAATAAAAATTTTAATTAAAAACCCCATAATACCCTTCTCAATCTACAAAAGAAAAAATAAAACAATATCATTTTTTTTACCACTTAAACCACTGTACCACCGTCGTTGCCACTAACTTAATGAACACTGCCACTAATAACCAAAAAACAATCCTATCAATGCCAGTACAACACTATCAACTAATTAGGAAAATAAAAAATAAAAAATCTATTGGGTTTTGACCATTTGAATTACTATCATATCATGCCAATTCCATTTTCATTAGTTACCACCACCAAAAGAAACCGGATTATAAAGCCAAAATTTATAGAGATATTCCTTAGCCAGATATTGAAATCTAACCCAACTACATAAATCCTAAACAAACTCAAATAATTTGTCAAACCAAATGAGTTTTTCTATTTTTATGAACCTTTTTTGGTAAAAGATTGATTTCAAAGGGTATTATTGGAACTTTAGTTAACCAAGGGAGGTTTGTGTAATTTTTGAAAATTGAGGGGTGCCAGGTGAAATTGTCAGAAACCTCAGGGGAGGTTTCTGTAATTATCCCTTGAATAAATTTCTATATTATTTTTGGATCACGTTACTTATCTTGGTGTGCACAATTTTTACTTCTTTACCATGCCTCAATGAAAATAATCATTGTAACATTTTAATACTTTTGCTATCTACTTATTCACACAGTTTTTATTTTAGTAAATGAACAGAAAAATAATATGCCAATGCGACGTAGCTATCGATGTACAAGTTTTCTCAGAAAAGAAAAAAAAAACTGTTTTTGTCACATCATCTAATTATGAGCACTAAAGCCGTGGAGCTAGAGAAATTACCGATTATAATAACCTAATTACCTCTCAAGGTGATTCACAAAGGAAACAAAAGTACAAAAAAACATGAAAAAGAAAAGACCCCTGAACCGACATCTGGGGGAGGCCAAGGTCGGTTTTTAATACTGTTTTGCATCATGGTCAATTCGATCAGATTTATTTGGTCATATGTAGCCAAGGCTGTATTAATTTTTTATTCTCACATTCTTCTAGCCAACTAAAGTGGCTGTCATGAATTCGTGCCCCATGGTGACAGCATCTTCAACATGTAACATTATAAAACCAGTAATAATTGAGCATAGATGGATAAAGATAGAGAACTTATTTCTCTGTCTCTCGATCTGATTTGCTCACGCTCTTGATTGTGTCCCATGCATCATTGATCGCTGACCAGATGCAACATAATTGGATCTCAAGCTCTTACCTATTTATTTTACCCTTTTGGAGTCAATATTCAATTAATAAGTTCTATGGTTTGATGTCAGTAGGTAGCAGAGAGATATTAATACTGTTCTCTCCAATTCAGACAAATCAACATAATAAAGCAAAAATGATGATATTAATCTTTTACTGGTAAAAAAAGATTACGTTTAACACAAGTTAAAATGACGCAAATATTTGTTGGCGTTTGTATATTTTGATAGAGATGTGATTTAGTGTACGACGAATTATGCTATCGAAGCAAAATGGAAGGAATAAAAAACAGTTCTCGATTCCAAGGAAGGAATAAAAAACAGTTCTCGATTCCAACGTCCATGTTTATTGCATGAGCATATCGCATTTTCTTAGTTGCGTTTTGTGGCTACCAAATGTTATTATGATACGAATTGACAAAAAGAATACAACGAATAACCCACATATACGATCTCATACTTCAATCACTATGGAACTCCAAAAACTGAGAATGATGGTGTTAGGTGTGTTGGTAACATGGGATGTCGACCTTCTCTCTCCCAGATTAGTGGATTAGGTTACGGTTACTCTGTTATAGTTATGATCCATAACACCGTATTTTATCAATTCAGATTTTCAGTGTCAGTTTTGCCCGTACCATCCCAATCCCAGCCATCAGAAAATGCCACCTTGCACTCACACTTAGTACACTTGAGATAACTGAGATAACTATCATATTGTAAATGCAAAGTGACAGTCTTTGGTAAATAACGCTGAGGTGATACTGAAAAAATTGGCACTGAAAATCTAAACTGTGTATTACACGTGTTAATAGATTGCCATGTGTAATTTAAATTTTATTGAAAATTATAAAAAGGACATGTGTCATCCTTTACCATTTATAACATGGTATTATACATTTTTTGGTGGTATAACAGAAGATTTGTTGTCCATGGCTTGGTGATAGTGATGATGAACAGACAACAAAGAACTAGAAATGGATGTGGGGTTGTGTGCTTCTAGCAATGCACTTATCAACTTTAGTGTTCCACAATCATGAACGATTTGTCAATTTGTGGTCTGCACTATAATAAGCTTCAAATGAGCAAACAATTGCCATGCATTTCTGCCCAATGATTTATACATGTTTTTCTCACCACTCCTTTATTCATTTTGTGTTCGTGTACACATAACCTCTTACATTTTCAATTGATTATAATTGGGTAACGTGTTCATGACATGGCAAACAAGAAAAGAAATATGAAATTTCTTTGCTCAATTCAAAACATGTGGCAAGTAATTCGTCTTTTTGCCTAAATAAAAGGCTCTGTGTTTCACAACTTGCATTAAGGGAGACCTTTTTACGTGTAAATGAATCTTTGATAATGTCATGCGAGAAAAGTCATATGATAGCCGCAAAACAGCTATGTGGATTTGATAACTCGACAACGAAATTAGTCCATGTGAAATCAACGTTAAAACCATCATTTTGCCATCTCAAAGTTGATAATAACTAAAGTTCGAAAGAGACGTTTGATAATAACATTCAACATATACCAGAAAACTTGAGCTTTCCTTCGCTAATAACAACAATGATCACCTCACAAACTGACACTTTTTTGCCTAAAAAAAAAATGTATGAAACTAAGAAAATTTTTTTCCTATCTTCTAAATTCACAATCTATCTTTTCATTTTTATCTCTTATTGAGTTGCTTTTGCTTTTTGCAAAGAATAAATTACGAAATATCCTTTTGTTATATCACTTTCGACCACATAATCCTCCTATCTTTTCAATATGATCACATACTGTGATTTTTTGAAATGTGAAAAATGAACCTAATTAATGCTCCATTGCAGAATATTTCACATCCACTTCTTATAATCTCCTACTAATGCAAAATATTTTGTGACGTCAAGTGGGTCATATACACATATTCGGAATATTCCATCTATTTTTCAACATTTCATAAAACTAGAGAATTATGTGGTTATATTGAAAAGGTAGAGGAGACTATGTGATCAAAAGCAATACTACAGAGAGTATTTTGTAATTTACTTTTTTTCAAATTAATTACTAGCAATGTGTATTTTGATCGGACCCAAATTGACAACACTAGACTAGGCGTCAATAAAATAATAAAACCTGTAATAAGCACTGAATTGAATGATACATTGAATTATTGTCTCTTATTTCTCATAAAAAGACATTCTTTTGAGATCAAACAAAGTTCTCAGTTACAGCAATTGATCATCAACATCTTATAGGTCCACTAAAATTTTGATGCTTTGCTCTTCAATTAAACTCAACTGTTGTACTGCATGTGCTAGACAGAAAGCATGAACAAAGTTTAATTACGAAGAGAGAAGTCGATTTTTCAATTACCAAATTTGTTTACCAGAAATCATCAGATTTTTAGATCTAAAATAAATTAACTGTCTCTGTTGTCAAACAAAATTGCAGAAAATGACACTGCACCTAATCTTCGTACTAAATTTCAAGAATGTTTTTGTACCTCTGGAAAAGCTAACACTAACGCAGAGAAATAAAGAATGGGTTGTCGAAAAAAAAATTACTGAAATCAGGAATGCAAATTATATTAACCAATAGTCAAGACCCCAATCATCCCTCTCCAACTTTACTCCTGTTGGATCACTGGTTATGACTAGATGTGGTAGGGATGTGGGGTTCGTTTCCCTTGTCCGCAGTCAATTGTAACAGTATTCAATCATGAATTGTTATGATTTTGATACTTTCTGCCATCTCTCTTTCTCTCTCTTGATTTTTTTTTTTTTAATTTTTGGGGAGTAATCCACGAGTCTTTTGCCGTTCCTTCCTTATTCCGATGTCAAAATTGTGATCTTTCATTTAATAATTTCAATAAAACCTACCAAATCACAAAGTTTGAGGAACTGAACCTTTCAATCTTTCGAGATATCTGCAAGGTAATTGGCATCCAAATTTAAGTATTCAATTTTCATGTCCAGAGCAACTTCTTGAAGCCATATAAATCTAAACTTATCAGCACAAAAATACTAGGTAACACTACATGAAAATGGACATGCAGCCCCCTTCAAAGCGTCTCGTTGCTACTTCCACTAAATCTTCTTTGCCATTTCGAAACTAGGCAAACAAACTTTAGTGGAAGCAGCAAAAAGAAGCATGAGAATTGAGCTACCCTATATTTATAAGATGTCAATACTACAAGATGTTTAATTATTACAAAGAAAACTAAAACCAAAAGAGAAATGCAGTTCTACTAGTTAATCCTTTCCTCCTCCTCTTATGTTCCACTTCCTCGTCTCTTATGCCCAACAGGACGGGGTAATAAACGAAAATCTAGCACTTGTAAGCAGCATTTTGGCATAATCTTCATCCATTACGCGAACTACACGGGTTCAGACCATGAAAAATTGCGAGCAATGCAGGCTGCATTTGGACCAAGATTCTGGATTAAAAACCTTATCTGGACACCAACTCTCAATGAAACAGAGTCCTTCCACGATCATCTACAGCAGAGCAGCTGCTGATATCTTAATATCCTATTATTAGGTCAAATGATGCATCAGGATGAATACGAAACACTTCCGCAACGCAGTCAGCAGCTTGTACCTTTTCCTCCATCCCTGTACGACAATATACATGCTCCGTGCTTCTAAATTTCACGAGAATGATACGCCCATTCTTGTAACACTAAACCACACCCTTACTCCCCCATAAAACCCTCCAAAAAAACAAAAAATGGAAGCAAAAAGTCCCACAGGGCTTCACTGTCCCATTGTTATTGATCTGTATGTAAGGAGAAGGATAGAGGATAGATCCTAGAGTCTTATTCTCGGCAAGGATGGCCCATCGGCCACACTACACCTTTTGCTTTGGGGCCATTCAACCATTTTGACTCGTATGTTTTTGCTCTATCAGGAGCAATTAACTGCAGAGCATTATGAACACACTTGTGATAGGAGAAGTCTTCAACAGTCCCATCTTTCCTTATCAATACAAAGCAGCGGGAATTCTCATATTTTGAGTGATATCCAACCTGCAAAACATGGAGATAATGTGAGGAAAAAGAATTTTGATGTAGCAAAGCCAATGCAAATAACAAAAAAGAAAAGGCAATTACATGTCCAAAAAGAAAACCTAACCTACCAAGTGCTCCCCCCCAATTGACACAAATAGCAAATTTCTTGCGCTAGCCGCAAAATCCTCATTCGTTCATATGCTTATATATTACTGAGAAAATTAAAGTTTGACTCTTCTTGTAGGTTAAGAGTATAATTTGGATGATAAATGAAACAGAACTAGAATACAGGTTAACAGGCCCAAAACATGGCCTCATTAAGAATTTTCTGCTAACTTCTTTTTCTTGCTGGCTTAATTATGCTTTAGAGTCCTAGACAGAAGTTCTATTTAGAAACTAATGAATGTATATTTTCGATAGTAAATTGCGTTTACAAAATTATCCCTTTCCAGTTGTGCAAGCATGCCATTAATCCCACTCCCTGATAGCAAAAAATATTCAAATCCTGTCATAGGAGACAACTAACACATGCACCATCTCTTGACGCTCTTTGGGACCCAAAACAAAGACTATGATATTGGATAAAGAATCAGGTTCTGATATTTAGGAAGAAAGGAGAATGAGCCGTTTATGACCCTTAAGATAATTAGGGAGTTAACTGCTTTTGCAGTCTGTCTCCAATGGTTAGTTTGGTGGAGTAAAGACCACAATATCAGAAATTTTAGGTGACAAATACTATTTACTTGTTTCCCCTCACCCCTTATGTGAAACATGCCCTAGTAAAAAGACCAATAAACTAAAAGCAATAAATAGCCACAAACTAAGAGCAAACTTCATTCAAGAAGCTAATAGATGGAGTATGAAATATCTTTCAACTTCTTGTATATCTATACTTGCTTTACCTTAACTTCAAGAGCCCCTATTCCAATCTTCTCACTTCTTCGAGGGTGAAAATATAAAGCAGTCATTACAACAGCCTTATCTACTTCACTGAGCTGGCAATCAATATCATACCTTACAATTTGAGAAAAGAAAAGGACCATTAAACAGAACTCAAACAAGTGACAAAGTGAGAACAAAAATAAAGAGAAAATAAGAAGCATGGAAGTTTATTGGCGCAAAAGAACACCCATATTCAATGTGGGATGAGACATTCTTCACATCAGCTGTGCATGGTCAAGTTAATAAAACTAATGAAAAAAATGTTCATGGCCAACACAACGCTCAACAGGGATCTTATGGAATAAAACAGTTCTATTATGTAAAATATTTGCTTCTTGTGCAGTATATATTTGCAATGACATGGATAAACATCCGAATTCCTAATTCAAAGAAAATTTTGTTGTTGACAAATAAAATTCTTGATAGAAAGGCATTATAAAAAGGAACAACAAACAGAAGAATTGAAGTATACCTAATCTAACATACCAACTAAAATATGTGTTATACAATTGCAAAGGAAAAAATTTTCAAACCTCTAATATACTCATGAAAATAAAAAGGTAAAATCCAGATGAACAAGAAATAACAACTTGCATAATCAATGTTTGAGCATGTAATTTACCAAAAAAGAACCAGCTCATGCAAGCAACTCAATTACTAATCTGTAGGATACTTTAGATGCTGCAAAAAAGATGACAAGAAAATAACTAGCATACTTGTTTAATAATTGTTTCAAGGTGTGAGACAGCCTTTGGATATCTTTCAATGAGAGGAAATCCCTCAAGAGTGTCTCAATATCTCGATGACCATTAACTGAGCGAGGGAGAACACATCCCTTTGTGGCTAAATCATCATACATAAATAGATGCTGCGCCAGAGTTTTGCCAGACATTTCAAAGTGTTTATTCGGTAACTTCACTTTAACCTGTTGATTCAAGCTGACATTGCTACCCAGCACATCATAGACATCTGTAGACTTAGCAGGTTCGTGACCCTAACAAAAGACGAACACAAGAAGAAGAAAATTATGCCAAAAATTTACTAAAAGCACCACAATGTTCTCAAAGCCTACAAGCAAACTGCATTTACATTTTACATTTGGAACAATCAGTGCTATGACAGATAAACAGTAAAATCAAAGAAAGTTAGAGGATTAAAAAGCAATTGCATTATCAACAGATGCAAGTCCTAATAGGATATTAATATATAGGAAAAATGGTTGAAGGGAAAAATTGAGGACACATGCTTTCCTGTACAAATGCCTTTGATCTCAGGTATGATTAGATGTATACCACTATACAAATTGATTAAGGATTCGCATTACTAAAACAAACATGTAGTTATGAATAGCAAGGAACTTAAAGGGACGAGCCAAATCCTTGAAAGATTTGGATGTAGCCAAATTTCTAAGCTGTTTGGTAAAGTGAAATGGCAAAGCCTGTAACTAGTTCTTAAACTCATTTGGTTCTTTGTAATACCAAATTGTACCTAATCCAACTGGATCAGATTTTAAGCACTTGATCCCCCTAATGGTAAAGATGCATTTAAACACAAAACGATTCCAAAAATTCCAGAAGGGAAATCATTTTTAAGCAACAAACCCAGATTCCAGTCTCACAAGACCTCCACCTTTGTGCATAAATGATATTGACATATAGTGAAAAGAAGCAGGGAAAAAGTTGGTCGCCAAGAACAATATAACTTGATCCTTTTTGGGAACTATTTTGTGGTCTTCAACATCGTATTCCTCAAAAATTATGGACGAAAGAAAAGTCAGTAGAATAAAAAGAAGAATTTGAAGAGACTAATTGCATTAGTATCGTTTGCTTTACCAGTTAATTGTAATAAATTAAGGAGAAGGACATGGAAAATGCAATGTCATGAAACATGTCAATCTGCTAACAAACAAGTGTGCTATCGCACTCCAACAAGCTGGAAGATGGGCATGAATATGGAGAGCAATAAAGCAAGAAGTGCAACGGAAATTGGGGACTTTCAAGTAATTAGATGGCATCCCATTTGAGGTGGAATCTGAAGTCATAACTAAGTGAATTATTGTATCTTGTTTATTCGTTTGCAAGATTTGTAATCGATCACCTATAAGCTATCAATGCCAGCTTTCCCACCGAAGGATCAATTTGTACGTCTTTCATTTGGCACCACAAACTTCTGATATCAAAATAAGTTTTTTAACAACGTACAGATGTCGCCATAAGTAACTGATATTGTCTACCTTCCCGGAATACATGATATCGAATCGAGCACCAGTCCCTATTGAAGGAACCATTCCCCATGACAAGGCATCCACAGCTCCATCAAGATTATCCACAATTCCCATCTTGGCAGCTCTAACAAAGCAATCACCTGGGCTCTGCAGAAAATGGAACGTTAATGTGTTAAGGAATTGTTTCCAGATGAAGATCAAGAAGAAAAACCAGTAAAAGGAACACGAATTGAAATGACAACTAACAGAAAAGCAAGCTTGCAAAAAGGGTGAAGAAACAGCAGTCTCCTTTCTTTGCTGTGCCAGCCCTTTGGCATTTAAAGCAACAAATTCTCCGGTAGCTGAAAGGCAATCTGCAGTAAGAACTAAATGTTCTGGAAGAATAGTCTTGCCAGCATCACAGATTGCAGAATTCAAACTCTGCATTGAAGTAAATATTATTAATTTGTTTATTCTTCTCTGGCAAAATAACCAAAAAAATGCATGCCAATATGGAGCTAGGAGGACCTTAAGGCACAACTCACACAAAGGAAATGGTTCACTGCAACGTCAATGCCATAAGCTGGAGTCAGATCATGAATATCATCTGGATGACTGTGTTCCCAATCAATGATATCTCTTATCCGGAGGCAACTATCCACAAGGATACTCCAGAATTTAGCTCTGTCACACTTCTCTGACATGAAAACCCGCAAATATAGTTCACCCAAAGAACCTTTAGAAGATTTTGATGAATTTGGGCAATCTTTCCACAAGATATCAACTTTCTTAAATTCCGGGAATCCTAAATAACAAGTCATAGATGATAATCGCACAATTATAAGTTTTTGTATTCTAAACATAAGGATATGCATCGAATCTAGCAACAATTTTACACAAGCAAAATAGATTTAACATCTGAAACACATGCTTTGTTAGCAAACACGAGGGCATACGATGTCTAATTAGTTTTTTTATGTAGATTAAACATACATAGCAACAGGCTTTGTCAGCAAGAGACACCATTGGATACGATTTCTAATTAGTTAATTATGCAGTTCTTAATTGCTCCACTCATGGTGGTCTAAACAGGGAAGGCCGGTAAGTGGACGAGCAACATGTGTTAGATAAACCAAAAATTCCAAGGAGCTGCTAAAGTTATCAGCAAAATAGGTCCAACGAAACATATAAATGATGTTTACTTCCCATCTTCATACCTAAACAAGCAATGTAACACCATATCTACTTACTCCATCTGAACACAAGATCCTTATGCTGTAATTTCCAATCAAACTGTAGTTTCTAATCAGTCTATTAGTTTCTAATCAGTCTACTTAAACAGAAAAGTCTACCGACATCTGCCAAAGATTCAACACTTACTACAAGTATTTTGTAATTATTCATGATAACTCACAGTATGTGTTGATCAACTATTGGCATGATGCAAACAATCTTTAGCCAAAATCTTTCAACTACTAGGTTTTCCAAAGCAAAAGCCTTTTGATGTCACTCTTATTATTTCACAGCAACCCTACCTAAGAAACATTTCATTCCCACTACTTCCAAATTTTTGATCCGCCAGCTTTCAGCTCCTCACTGATTTTCATGTTCATCACACACAGAATAACCATTACGAGCAGTATTGCCTGAGATATCTGCCAAAATCCAACTAATAAAAAACCTTTGTCTACAATAGTAAAAAGATCAATGCACACGCAGAAATTAAAAATCGTGCCAGAATGCACCAAATAAATGAATGGCTCGTGGGGGCATATACAGCCCTAACAAACCATATCCCATGGCATCCTCAACATTGTATACATGTACATGTAGAGAAGTAACAACCCTCCTAGTACTGAAAATGCCATGATCTTTAACTGCTATATATCCGCCTCAAATTAAGTTCCAAGTAGCATTAAACAACTCTTAAAACGTCACTCTGTCAGAACAAAAATAGCAAATAACCAAAACCAGGTCCATATGATTAAAAAATAAAAATCCAGTGCTCACCAGAGAGGTACAGAAAGTACGTGAGATGAATTTATAGTAGTTTTTTCAGACACGGTAGCTGCTTGTCAAAGTTGACTTATGGGTTAACCACTAACTGTATGAACCGAGCGTACAAGTTTGATTACCTCTTCAATGTGACAGGGAAAACTTGATTTTCAGAAATTGCTTTAGGAGACCGTTGTCTTTTAGGCTACCTAGCGCCGTTAGATAACCGATTCTTTTGGAAGCCACTACAAACAGCCAGCCTAAAATAGTGGGCACTTGTAAGCGAACTGAACAACCAAAAGTTTTCAGTTTCCATTCATTTGACTCATCTCTTTCTTTTTCCGATTCCATCTTTCTCTTGCAAATAGAGAATGAGTTCAATACTGTCTTCACATTCTAATCAAGCATGGAGACATTTTACTCCAATATGCAGCTAACCATTGCAAATGCTGCAGTTTTGCAATTTGTGTAGGTGTCAATCACCTCATCCTTCTTTATTTGCTTCCTTTTTATGTTATTTTCGTCGAGGAATATAACAAACAGACATGATGCCGATAAATATGACAGAAAGGTTGGTAGTACAACAGTTCAATAAAACAAACCTTTTATAACAGTTCCAAGGAGCAACGGTATTACCATATCCCGAAGGATATGCAATGGTAAAGATGAATTCCGAGACCTCTCAAGAATTGAAACTGTGATGCATATCTTGTTATCTTTTTCATCTTGCTTTACAGCTAGAGAACATGCCATACTGTAGAATAACCAAGACAAGATAAATAGGAAATAAGACTTTCAATAAGGACACTAGCAAGAGAAACCACATAGATTTAATGTCTGATATTAGAAGTTTCCCAGATAAAGCAGTAAAAACCTTACTAAGTGCTGGGACTACTCCAATTCCAATATAAGAACTCCATTTCTCACACTTCAGATTTAACAGACTTGTAAGTTCATTTTATTGTTTATAATAATTAAGCTAGACAGAATCCACGACAAAATTCACCTTGCTCTTATTAGTTTTCCGTAATGTACTAGCAGCAATAGGACACTTTTCTATAATAAAAACATCTTACTTTCTCGTTATGTGCATGTCTGGAAGATTGATTTTCAATTTTACTTTAGCCAATTTCCATGTCATGTTAAGAGCATCAATTATTGACTGCACCCTGAGTCTTCTCCTCTTGATAATTTCCTAAAAGATGAGACATCACAAATTTTCAGAAAAGATATTAAAGGGGGGAAAAAAAAGAAATTATCCCAGGAATATCATCTCAACACACAGAAAAAGAATGCATTTTTAATTGCATCACCTTGGATATATGAAAATGACAAATCCAGGGACTAATTTGCGAGCGATTACATTTCTCCTGGGAATAGCTAGGTACACATTACACACATACATACATTAGACAAACATGAGATTAGTTATATCCAATTACCATGAAACCAAAAAGTTATCAAGAAGCGTGCTGGTACATAACATCAGAAAAAATTACCTTATCATTGAAGAGGAAACAATGTCCTCGAATTTTAGCCTCTGCAAATGATCCTTCACTTCTAATGCTCCATATTCAAAACCGTAGGCCCGCCTTCCAAGTTTCTTAGACAAAAAGAGTGATGCAGTCTTATCACCACTGCTCTTTTTCACTCCACAATCTAGAATTTTCTGCACAGTTAAATTGGCATCCCAAAAGAATGTAAGTTACTCCAATCTAAAGGTAAATATCCATCTGGTTATCAAGTTTGAGTATAGTACAAGACAATGACGTTCAGCAAGACCATCAATGTAGAGTGTCTAGCAGGGGTCCATAGATTATATGAAATTAATTTCCACGCCCAAAAAAGGGCTAAAGCGAGTTTGCTAGACCACTTACTACTCATTGAAGTACAACGAATATCCCGGTCTTGTAATTTGAGGGAAAAAATTGGGATACAGCATGTAACCCAAGTACAGTATGGCAAAGAGAAATTTACTGGGTTTCACCACAAAAAATGACAAACTAGTCTTCAAAAAAGAAAAGCTAAATCCTCTCTTATTTAGTTTGAAGAGTAAATTAAAGCTTCCTTTGCATATATTCTGTAGTAGCTTCACTAATCCTATGCTTAATCAAAAGCAAATATGGCCTATTCTCAACTGTTTTTTTGAACATGCTTTTAGCTTTTGATTTTGAAAAATCTGTTTTGCAATCTTCACGTTTACTTTCTTGCTTTGCTTTTGAATATTTCTGAGCTATAATCAGAAGCAACCTGAGATCTACTTTTAGATTCTGATTGTCAACTTCTTCAAAATCAGCTTTTACAAGAATCTGACTCAGTCATGAACAAGCTTATAGCACAACAGAAAAATTAAACATATTGAGAGAGATAGAGACCAGGAACTAGAAGATTAAACAAACTTTCGTATAGTGTTAAAGTGAGAACTCATCCATACTATAAACAAAATGATTAAGTTTTGCAGCACCCACTCTCCAATTGACTTAAGATCAATTGGATTGCTGCACAAAATATTGTTGAGAAAGCCAACAGTAAAGGGTTTGGTCAACCTACAAGGTTAACCATAGACTAGTCATAAAAGAATTTCAGAATTTCTAGCCCAAAAGTTTGGAAAAATAAAGCTAATAATTCACTAAAACATATAAACAAGCAAAGCAAACTAGATGTTTGAAAATGAGACGTGCTTGGATAAAAAGAAATAAAACATGCACAGGAGAGATGAAACCTTCAGGTTCAGGAGTGGTGATGATTCAAGTGCACTAATAGGTTGATCCAAAGCACTGTATGCTGCTTCAGAAATTGCACAAGCAGCCAGTGAACCAACAGGATGGCCACCTATAACATCATAAGCACGAGTTGCCTCAACAGGGTACTCATTACTGCTGTTACAGGGGGTCAAAGTATCTCTGCTGTGGTAGGAAAACTGAATAATTTGATTTCCATAAGCATTTCTAACTGTTCCATCATATCCAATGCTTAAATCACGCATGAAAAACATAAGTTTCCGGGTCAAAGTCCCAGACACATCCGCATGGCCACTGAAAGAACTATCTCGGGTTGTCAGTGAATGCACAAAGCATTCCAAAGGGTTTAAGCCTGTTAGGAAAGAATTTTCAATCACAGCAAATGGGATGTAAGAGTCGGACTGTTCTGGGGTACCATGAGATTCACGAAGAGAGATCTTGTGTTCATTCCATGCAACACAAGAAAGCTGTCCGGATATTCTAAAGGATAATGGAATCAGCGAATGCTGCAAACCAAGACACATACTATGCTGAACCAATTTTAGCAAGTTTCCCTTGCTTCCAGCTTTTAACATAGACAAAAAAGAGTTCTCCTTGCTCACATAATGGTAGACCAAATGTTGAATATCCAACAACACTTGCTTGAAAGCAGAAACAGAAGCTTGACTGAGTACTGCTGACTTCTGCTGCTGAATAGAAGGCAAATGCTCTACTCCAAAATCCACACCCATTCTATTTTCTTCACCGCATTCAACAAGGAAATCTTGATTGGAATCCACCATCAGAAGTCTGATTGCAGATGTCAACTCTGCTTCTTGCAGACCACAATGGACTTCATCAATCATATTCTGTCTGTAGTATGGATCAGAAGTAAGATAAAGATCAGACAGTGATACGCTTAGCCCTCTCATCGCCAACCACTCACATAGAACTTCCTGCGCAGCATACAGAAACCCAAGAACTTCGCCTTTGCAGTGTTTAACAAGACTATCTAAAAAGTTCCTATCAGTATCCCGCAACCAAGAAGATCCATTTGAAGAAGTTACAATTTCCCCTTTGCTTACGTGCACCCCAATTGAGGGCAAAACATAGTCAAAACCTGGAGGAATAAGTAGGGAAAATAATTGTTTCCCCGTCCAAAAACAAGTGTTTCCAGGGGCTTTGATGACAGCAGGAAACTGCATTTGACAAGAACAAAACATTTGTAGTTGCTGCATTTGTAACTTGTTCAAAGTCACCCCATCCTCCAAAAGTAAATGAGCTGCAGTTAAACTATCATGACTTAACGACAAAAGGCTTCGACCACTCTGCCCATTAAGCAGCTGTTTGTTTAGAGCAACAAGCTCATTGAGTTCAACTCTAGAATCAACTGATTGAGGTACATAACCATGAAGGCAGTCGCCATCAAAATCTCCACGGAGAGGAGAACAGACAAGAGGATTAATAGAGAGAACTGAATTTATCGGAAGGATTCTAACAGATAGGGAAAGAATGGAGTGTTGATGGATAGACGGGGGCCTATTTATTAAAACAATATCTCCGTCAAGCATAGGTCTATACAAAACATCTCCATGACACAACTTATCGGTGATAGTAAGTCTCTCAAGTCTACCTCCTCTACGAACACAAATCTCTCCACCACCAACAAGCATTAATGTAACGTACCTTTCTAACTTAGCAAAGTTCAACTTATTCACATGCTCAGATACACGCATCTTTTCTGCAATACGACGGGGCATGCCAATTTCACCAAGATTTATATTCGGATCACCCACTACAACCATGCGAAAGGCATGATCAGTTCGCTTTCCCAATAGAAGCTCTTTGATATACTTTAAACCAGAAGTAGTAGCAGCAGAATCTTTAAAACCAAGCACGCTGAAAGCAGAACTTATAGCTGATGACTTTTCAGAACGAACCTGCAGCATAAGTGTCAAACATGCTTGATAATCTTTGTCAAAATGCCAATCTTTTTTATGCTTTCTAAGTCTTTTAAAGGGATGAATTTGAAAAGGAAAGAGAACATAAATCAAGTGCTTATGCCTTTGAGACTTTAATGCAGTCAAGAACACGGGTACTCAGTTCATTGGCAGTTCCTCTAAAATCAATCAACTTTTTGTAAAGCTTGGTTTTTGTGTCCTGCACAATTAATCAGAACATCATATAATCATTTTCAGATATAAAAGAATAGCATAAAATAAATACCACATTAAATATATCAAGAAAAGATGAAGATGTTTCACTTACGAAAATTATATGCTGTCCCAATTCTGTCACACGATGGCAATTAGGAGTCAAAAGGAAACAGTTGAGGAAGACAGAGCTTTTCCTTTTGAGAAATGATCCGAATAACCTTGGATCAACATCTTTTAAGATGTTATAAACCTAAAAACCACAAGAATTATGGGAGAAAGATGAGCAATTGGATAGATCATACAAATGACAGCAAAAACAGAGGAAAGGCCTTGGAGGGGGATTAGAAAACTCTAATTGAACAGAGTATTGAAAGAAGCAAAAGCACGGTCCGAATCAGTAAAAAGTCCACATAGCACAACTTATCAGCTAATTACATACTGATAGCATTGCAAATTCACATACAAAAGCGGTACAGTCAATCCAAACCCTCCACCCCATAACAAATGAATAAAAAAATATATAATATGTCATTTTCACCAATATCAAGGCAAGGCACTAGGTAAAAATGGGTATTTTTTGGTCACGTAAACTAACCACACTACCATTGTCGACCAATATTCTGTAATGTATTTTATCTGTTTTTTTTTTTTTTTTTATCAAACTTCAGAACAAAATCCTCTTCATGTACAATGCCTTGTCACCTTAAATAGTTCCATCCGTACATGATAACCATAAACCAGCATCCTATTCATGTTAGCCTGTTGCACTCTTAACTTCGACACGATTCTGATATGAGAGGTTCTTGATAGCAATCATACTAATTTTAAAATTCCCTTGTTCAGGGGAAAATGCTTAGTGATTATAGTTTCCTCAGGGAAAAACAATTTTTAAGGATTTCACTCTTTTCTATTTCATATAAGTACATGAATGCAATTATGTTGAATCATCATTGTGTGGATGAAATAAGATCTGAGTGGTGCAGCACATCTTGGTTAAAGAACTAACAAATAGACACACAGATATTATTCCCAGATTCATTGTTTATCAGAGTGCACTTTGTTCTGCTCAAGTAGTGAGTTTATGAACTCATAGTTTCTCAAAATAGACAACAATTGATTTAACCGCAAGCAGAGGAAAATAAAATGCAAAAAGCACATATATTCTAAAACTACTGGCATGATATGATTGCCACCTGGGCATGTGATAGAGGGCGTTTATTTGATCCCAAGCTACTTGGATCTTGCTGAGCATCAGAAGGAATAATATCCCAATAATCAGAAGCCATTGACCCATTTGAACTCCTATTTCTTGATGACCTTTCACTCACTTCTGCACTTATTGCAGTTTTTGCACAGACATCTTTTGAAGTCACTTTGAATTTCATTGCTGGATAAGAATCTCTTGACCTTCCCTGCTTATTTAACAAGAATAGAGTACATCAGTTGAGAAATTTTAGTAGGCAGCTAGGAAGACACCATAATAAAGAATGAAACTTACATTGCAATATTTACAAGTATTAGAGCGGTCACGCACAGATGTGGACCTAGAGCTCTGATACAGGCAAAACAAACATGGATTATGGACTAGCAAGGATTGAAAATGACAACTTAGCCACTAGAATGGATGGATGAACAGTGCTTAATGATCATAAAATGGTCACACCAATATCAAAAAAATTTTTAACAGAATTGCCAAAAATAAAAAACATTTAAGTAGAAGTCATAATATCAGCAAGAAATTTTTAAGAAGCAGGTGCATTTTAAAGAAATGAAAGACTTATCAGCATCAACTAGATTTTGTTCCGCATCCTTCAGGAAGAGCAAGGCAGTTCCTCCAGTCTCATATTAAGTTCAGACTATCCAAACAATACCAACTACCTCTATCTCAAGTTGATGCCCAAGATAAAGAGGTTGAAATGTTTGGCAGTATCATGGCTAATCCGCTCAAACAGGTAAAGAAACTGTAAAGAAATCTCTGTTTATTTCCATACTGATAACCTTATGATATATATGACAAATATCAGATGAATTAGATCACTCTGCACAAAATCATTACAATTTTATTTATATGCACCAAGAATAAGTCCAGAAAATCGTCGAACAAAGGCATTTTTTTTCATTTGCAGAAGTAGAAAAGATTGCTGGCTGTTTACGTGTTTGCAGGAATGAAGAAGCCGGTATCAAGCCTTGCCATTCAGAGACAGCCAGTTGCATATCTAGCAAACTATAATTAATTCTCCCTCAAATTGCAAAACAAAGAATAGCAAGGAACTTCTACCAATACACATCCTTCGTGTCAATTCAATAGATCAATTTAGGAACATTCATTATGAAATAATCATTTAGTCGATTTTACCCACAAAAAGTATGCATGTATATAATACTAGAATCATTAATCATCTCAAAAAACTGTAGGGATTAGTATAAGGAGCATAGTACCTGACCTTAACCTTATCAACACGAACAGATTTACATGCTGGACAGATCTTATTTAAAATCTGTGCAACCTCTGGTAAGAAATACGGGTTGAGAATTGTAAAAGGGAAGTTGATTAACCCAAAATGACCTGCAAAGTGGAGAATTTATGGTCCGTCATGTAATGCCATGAATTTAGGGCCTCACTAATTAGCGTATGGATTGTTAGATTTCCATTGTACCTTCACATTCTCTTCTGTCTTTGGAACCGCATGTATTACATTGATTAATTAGATTGGGAAGTCCCAAAGCAGGATCTGTCACTTCACTGGCTGCTCCAATTAGCTTGACTGATTTCTTTACCTATGAAGTGGCAGGGAAAACTTTTAAACATATACCAAAAACATGTAATAGTCAGCAAGAGTTCTGCTTAACAGCAAGTATGGATTAACCAGAAATATCGACAAACTACCCTCCCTTGGTCCCTCCCTCCCTCTCTGTATGGGTGTCCATGAAGTGAATAAAATAATTAACAAAAATTCACCACTTGCCCAGGAAGAACAAAATGCTAAATGATGTAGGACATCCAGGATGTGGTAGAAGCATTCATAATGAATTGGTTGAAGTCTCGGCCTGGATGTGTTGGATCTATAAATCTTACTGTTGCGTTTCCACGGGTGCAAAGTTGAAAGGGAAACAAAACTTTTCAGAACATTGTTAATGGAAAACCTAATCTTTTAAAGCGACCTTGTGGGAAATCAGAAAACATTTGGGCCACAAAAATGGTTCCTAAGTTCCTGAGGCTTTTCCTTACATCAACCACCAGGCAGGAAACACCTTCACGTGTTATGCATAGGAATTCACAAAGTCATAAACACACTGAAATTTCAGATCAGCGTCAATGTAGATAAGAGAAGTTCAATAGGAAACCATCATTTGATATTTATACTTACTGCATCAGCCTCAGATAAAATGTTAAAAGAAATGCTCCTTATGCGACCTGTAGACTCCAGACTCTCCTGCTGCACAATATTCATTGTCGCCCAATCCATTTAATTCTGAAATTCGACAAATTGGCCAGAGAAGTCAAGAAGATTCATACATAGAACGAGTTGAAAAAGGAATTTCCAGAAAGAAAAAAAGCAAAAGGCAAAGTCATAATACCTCGACTTTCAAGAATTTTTATGGTCAGTATTTTGAATATTTAAATTAATCATTTCATAATGGCTTAAGCTATGTGTAAGGTAACCATCAGAGTGGTACCAAAGAAAAATAAAGGTATTAAATTCAATCATTGCAGCAAAATCTTAAATCACTTTCATCCATAAAAGGTACTATAAATTTTTCTAATAGCCCCAATATATGCACATAATAAAATTGGTTGTGATAAGATATGGACCTGGGTGGCCAAGTAAAGCTAGTCTTCAACAAGCCAAAAAGTAATATGAATCAGCTTTTAATGACCCATCACATGCACATCCAACAATGGAAGGTGAGTTCTTTTCCTATTTCGTTGGGAGGTAAGACTTGACCTCAGGATCTTCAGTCAAATTGCTAATGCACTGTCAACTGATTTATAATTTTAGATTTTCAAAAAGGTCAGTGGATAATCCACATTCTCTACTTTAGAAACCAGTTGGAAAGTTAATCAGCGTACTCTAACTCAGAACACAATTGGCTACTACCAGTCCAATAATCACCATTAAAAATTAGTATTGTTCATTGTTCTCTAGTTTATCCTAATTAGTATTTTCTGTTGTTCTGTAGTCTATCCCAGTAAGTTATCAACTCTTGAAAGCGCTTGCTAATGAATAGAATGCTAACTCTGATTGCACTGCTTACAATGGAATCAGAGTACAGATACAATTATTTAGAGCCATGGTAGTTGAAACATGCTCATGTCAAGCAGAGTGAAAAAGAGAAAAAAATGTTGACACAAAGCATAACAAGTCTGAGCAGATTGCAGACTACTGCCACTAAATTTCTGTTGGTATGAAAGTAAGCTATATGCATGTAAAGGCATTGAAACCATACGCCCACGCTACATGCTATAGCTATTAGCTAATGTCTGAGACAACAAGCTTGATATCAGTCTGGAACTTCTCCATGTTCTTTTGATACAATATACTCAGTACACTTGGTGATTTTACTTACTTTTTCACATTCCAAGAGAGATCAGACAAAAAGAATTCAGTGCTACATAAATCAAGCTTCAAGGTCTTCATACACCACTACTACACTCCCATTAGCCTCTCACATGTGGATTATAGATCCAGCACACATGCCCCTTATGATAGCAAGAACTGATTTCAGGACCTCAACTTTCTCTAACAACCCCTTTAATTACAAACTCATTTACAGCTTCAAACTAATGAAAACAATTCAAAAATTTATATTGGCTTTATTTTCCAATTAAAATCAAGCATTTCACAGAGGCCTAATCATCTGAGTACATCTTCTTGAATTCTTCTACCATCCCATGTGGACTGCCTATATGAATTGGAAAGGGTCTCATAAACTCATTTAGACATGCAGAAAAAGCAAAATAGAAACTTTCAAGTTAACAGATGAGAACCTAATATCAGCGATTCAAAAGAAGACTGTTGTACAATACCTGCTAGCTCAGCCAGAAAACTGATACTCTATCTTTACCCAAACATAAATGTCCTCCTTAACCACTGTCTGGCAACAAACAACACATTTGCCAATGGATCAGTCTTCGAAGTCATGAAACAGTTGGAAGGAAAATAAGTAATTAGTTCAACTCATCACTTCTCCACAACTCTACAAACTTCATTTTCTAAAATGGGGTAAGAGATACATCTAAATCTCACTTTTGATGTGTGTCTTTCAATTTATCTACAGTGGTTTTTATTTGAAGGCCAACATCAACAAAAAGAAGATTAAATACTCTTCCTATCAGTCTCTGCTCAACTTCTTTCATTTATGCAGTTCCTATTGAGTGTATTCCAGACCTCTAACACTTAAAGATTTTGTTTTGTGCATGTCATATACAACATACAATATATTGCCCTAGAGTTTATCTTCAATACTATGTCCCATGGAAACCACAGTCATAACTGCTGTAATGTTTAATGCAAAGGCGGTTAAGAATAGCACGAAAGTTTCCTAGCGTAACTCCAAGCAACTTTCTTTTAGTGGTTCTCTTTAACCCAGAGTAACTCCCTCCCATATACCAAATACTTTTAAATAAAGCAACTTTATTGTAGTGGTTCTCCTTTTTCTTCTCTCTTTTGTGTCCGACCTGGGGCAGTCAATCATCTAAAGTAAAGGAAGATTCGCTACGAGTATTGTTCCCCTTGTCATGCCCTCCCCTCAGTTACAACACACTGGTGTAAAGTTCCATCTTGAACTCCATCAATCCACTTATGCAAAATAAATAAATAAAAATAACTACATAGATCAAGTTATGTTATTATAGAATTCCAACCTTCTGAATGATGAAATGCCTGCAGTTCAAGAATGGGAAACCCATAAAGAATCCAAAAATCGAGGGCATAAATGAAAAATCTCAAAATGTCATTGTAACTGGGTTTCTGTTGAAGCAGTTCCTTACATGTGGAGTAAAATGTAATTAATGCAATAAGATGAAAAGGAATCCTTTTGTTGGCTTTTTCGAGTCATAATACCACGTGTATTATATCTTTTATACACAAGGAGGTAAAGAAACCAAGATGTTGTTGAAAGCGTGAAAAAAATTGATGTTATCATTACCATATTTTCCAAATTTATTCATTTTGTGGGCAATTTTCATGCTATATAATGTTGAGATGATAAATTATCTAACAATCAAAGACCAACTAATATAAAGCTTCATGATTGGGGTAGAGGTAATTTGTTTTTAATATTCTAAATATGCACCTAGTGGAAAGAAATTTTTTTAGGATGTCCAAGGGATGGATTTTGAAAAAATATAAAGAAAATCTGCCTACTCTCCTGCCCTCATGGTTATTACATGATTAGATAACTAAAGCTTAAGGTTACCAAAATTGTAATTTCTTAATCTCCAAAGTTCTTTACATTTTTATCAACTTTATGGAACTTTAATGGTTTACCTGCTAACATCTCAGCCAAGAAGTACAGTCAACTGAAGAAAACAAGCTTTCCTTCAGAGTCAGAATCAATCATGAGACTCATTATATTCAAGGGAAAGTAATTCTCCCTCAGCAGATACAGAATGGATCACATAATTTAAAAATTCCCAGTGATGTCAAAACTTTTCTTGCCTTCTATACTAACAAGAATAAGAATGGAACGAACATTAATAACTCGTCAGTATCAACCTCCAAAAACGGCAGCAAACAAAAATTGAAAAATTGGCTTAGCAATAATTAAAGTGAAAAGCCATGTTGTGTACTTCTCTTAGATTTTCTAAACCATCTTAAAAGTAAGATTTTGTTCTGAGCACCAGCAATGCAAATACGATTCGATTAACAGATCAAAACATCACTTGCTGTAATGATCAATACCATGAAATGAAGCAATAAACACCGTGCAATAAAATATGTGAAGACAAAAAACGTATATTACCAAGAAAATCAAGGGATGGTATGCCCAACCGCAACAATGCAATTCTTTCAGATAATAATACCAACCATGGGATGCAATAAGTATTTGTCCCGAAAAAATTATTAAATGCTATTACACATGGATATTCACAAAAATATCTAAGATAAATACAAAAGGACCCTCACTTGCCAAACACCACCTCCCCCCCCCCCCCCTTTCCTTCCCCCTCCCCTCCCCTCCCCAACCCACCCTAGCTCTGCCCCAACAAATGAAAAAGTAAAACATAATTACTTTATCATTTTTGTTAAGTTCACCATGAACACACAGTGATTGGTTGCATTGATTAAATTCTCAATACTAGACAAACATAGCACCAAAAAAAAAAAAAACCACACCTTTTTATTAGATTACAAATATGCATTAAGCAGAATTTGTCAAATTCCAACAATTGTCATCATAAAACGCATAATTATCAATCACATTGCATAATACCTACTAAAATGGACAGAAAAAGAAAAAATAAAAAAACATCCCCCCTTTACACACAATTAATCGCTATTCATCTATTTCCACCAAAGGCCATCATTCATGGACACACAGCTATTGATCACATTGATGAAACTTCTACACTGCACGCCAAAAAGAACAAAAATAAAAATAAAAATCCCTCCTTATCATCAGCTCAAAAACAACAAATACTCACGATTCATCAAGTTTTCAGCAAAAAACTCAATGCCCACAATGCCCAATTCCTCAAACTCTCAACCAGCCAGGCCCCAATTTCATCTTCACATGCAATAACCAATTCATGCAAATAACGAAAACCATAATCACATACCCAAATAATGTACACACAAACCAAAAAGAGAGACATGTATACATTATCACAAACTCTACCTTTGATCATCAAGAAAAACAAAAACCTACATAAAAAAAAGTCCACAAAAATCAGCAAAACATCTCATGATCACAAATGTACAAAACCCACATTGATAATCAACGCCCCAGCAAAACAAATTAACAAAACCATTAAAAAACCCCCAAAAAACCACCAAGAAACCAATAGTTCTCTCACCTTTATTAGTCAAAGTTGACTTTTATTGTGAGGAAGACAGGCCCTTCTTCCCAAGAGGGGAGAGAAGGGGAGGGAGTCCAGGAACTGAAGAGGTGTGTGAAGTAGCAGAGTAGACAGCAGAGGCACTAACTCTTTAGCAGAGCAGAGTCTTATTATAGGCAAACTTGTAAACCAAAAAGAAAAAGAAAAGAAATAAAAAATTGGGGAGTAAAATTGTAATTGATATCTAAATTTGAGGGCATTAAGAAAAGAAGAAGCAGCTAGACAGTGCTGGTGTACCGTGCTTTCTGTGCACCGTAGTCAAGATTGGCGGTGTAAATTTTTTATGCGGTCGAAATTCAAGAACGAATTCCGAAGATTATTTGTGCCTGGAAAAAAGGTAAGTGTAGTTTTTTGGATTTTTTTTTTTAGTACTATTGTAACAAATTTTAGATATTTTTTAGTAAATGTGCATGTAGAATAAAAAAAAATTAGATAAAAAAATGGTTAAAACTTTCGAAAAAACAAGATCAAACGAAAAAAGAATGAATGTTTAAGTTGAGTTGTGTAACTAAATTTTAAACATGTAATGTAAGCACAAGATATCAACAATTTTTCAAGGTAAATGTACCAAAAATGCTAAGCAAAAAAAAAATTTTTTGTTAATAGAAATCTAAATGTTATCTCGTGGTCTGATCTAAAGTGTGAATTTAAATAATAATATTGCTAAATTTTAAGTACACGATTTAGGGGTAAAATATTAAACTAATGGGTATAAATGGCCTAAAAGAATTACATCAATTTTGTCCGAATTTGGATTACAAAAATGCCAAGCAAAATTTTCTTTTATTCAAATAAATGACTAGAATTGGAAGTAAATTCAACATTCGATCTAAATTGTGAATCACTTCAAACAAGCTCTAATCGATAATTTATATGCAACTAATACAAAGAGACTATTTATTTTTTTAATATAAAATTTTGGACAACTAATACAAAGAGACTATTTATTTTTTTAATATAAAATTTTGGACAACTAATACAAAGAGACTATTTATTTTTTTAATATAAAATTTTGGACCACAATTTTCCAATAAAGAATGCAATTAAGATTAAGAATTACCATCTACAATGGGTCCCCCAAAAAAAAAAATTGCAGTGCCATGCTGAGTGCTGGGATAAATAATAGACTTGGTCTATGGACCCGTGATAGACAAACTTTATCTAAGCAAGCTACTGCTAAGAAAACAGCTGACTCTCGATTATCGAGAAAAAAAAAAGAGTTTGTAACCGTCCGATGGTTTTGTAAATAAACCGGAAAAAGGTGAAAAGGTAGCGTCGAGTTGGCGACAGAAGTTGTGGGGTCAGATTCCGTCAGACAGTAAACCCTTTTGTGATGTCTATTTACCATATCACCCTTCGTGATTGTATTTGTTTTTTTTTTTTTCTCCTTTTGCTGTTAATTGTATTTCTTTATCATTTATAGAAAGTTGGCTTTTTAGTTAATTTACTTACACATGAATTTTTCTTTTTTAGCCTAGTTTCTTAGTGGGTTGAATTATGCGCTATCAAAATCATAGCATGATATTACTTTTTTCTGAATGTGCCATGTTTTACTTTAATTAACTAACATTAATTTTTTACGTGTATAAACTGATATTATACGTTTTGTTTTAACTTTATAGTAAAAAGAGTAGGGATTTCATTAATTTATTTTTGAAGTTGGCTAAGAAGAAGTCATTATTAGAAGTGATTGATTAGGTTATCATCAAATGAAAATATCCTTAAACTACAAATACTTAAAAAAAAAAAAAAAGAAGAATAATAAGGAGAGACATGACTTGAAAAAGATAACAAAAAAGGTGAAGAATCATCTATGGATGACAAGCTAGGATCCAAATAGCCTAACAATAAATTTGTCAGTATGCTAACTTGATTCTTCAAAGTTTTCCCCAGGTTGCTTTGAGTTAATTGCAAGTGTCTCTGTGGAATTTTGGTTCTCTTTCATCACGGGAGAAGCCCTCCCTGATAAGGGCTTAAAGCAGAATAAAGTGAATTTATATATAAAGGTTGCATCCACTTTATATTTTGTACTTGGACCTTTTTCTTTATTTTACTTTTTCTTTTGAGAACTTTGCAATTAGATTTGTAATTTTGTAAACAACTAAACATTCTACTTTGTTTTTATATTAGGAAATGTGCATTACTTCCCGAATTATCTAAACAAAACAATTATTTGGTGGTCTTTGTGTATACGTAAAAGCATCAATGCAATCCGAAGTGTTGGATTAGGTAAATCTATATTTTATTTGGCTTAGTTTACTCATTCATTTTGCACAGAGAAATTTTCTAAGGCACAATATAATACATAATCATTACTACATATCAATCTAAAAATCTAGAAAAACTTTTCTTTTTGAGGAAAAATGTCAAAAAAAAAAATGCTCCGTGTAAGTTACTTTTATTGCTTTTATTTATCTTTATAGTGATGTTAAAAGTTACAACATCTAGGAAAAACATCATGTTTTTGGTAACTCATGTGAATCTTGTATTTTTCACATTTAAAATAAAAGGGGTGTAAGCTAATTTACTAATTCGTCTTTTACCAATGGAATTTGGACGTCTCAATTGTTAGATTAATATTTAGCAATATTATTTATACATGTACTTCAGCTATATTTTCTTATTTTTAATAATTTTTATTTCATATATATTATATATCAGAATGCATGACAATATAATTCCTTAAATAATTTTTTATAAAAATGCAATCTAAACGAAGCAATTATTATTGAAATACAAATGTTTGTATGGATTTCTTGCATTCTAGAAGCATAAAAGAGAAAGAAGTGGAGCTAAAGTATGACACAATGAAAAAGGCAAAGGGCAAATCAGTAAAGTGGGCATTACGTATGAGGCCACTGACACAGTAATTTTTTCATGATATAATTGGCCAACTTATTATAGCAAACCAAACTTACCTGCATCACAGTTGAATATCTGTAACTTTATTTCTACTGTCATGAAACGCACACACACGTAATCAATATTCCCACTCAGAACAGACGAGAAAAAAAGTAATAAAATTTCCATGACAGACTATACTTACTGCATCTATAATGACTAGGCCTAATATTTACATGGCATGCCATAGAATCATATGAGTACCAAAAAAGAAATAATATAACAAAATAGTTACAGTGGTTCAATTTTCATATAGAAAAATCACAAATTTTACCAAAATACATTTTTATACATTTAGCATACCTTTTCTTTACGAATGATAGAATAATCAGTTTTTCAATTACATATTTCTTGTTCAAATAACATGTTATTTTGTCAATCTTTTTGAATCGAACCCATAATATTAAAAAAAAAACACGTGATGATATATTGATTTTTATTCTCAGTTCGAAAGAAAAAGTAAAAAATAATCTCGAACAACTTCATAGGGAGGACTTTGATTTAAGGTCGCGAATGGTGAGACCTCAAATCCGTCAAAAAAAGCACAAAACTCGATGACCTTTTTAGCAAAAATGTGTACTTCCTTATTATTGTTTGCATGCATGCCACAGAGCTTTCTCTTTCTGCGTGAAATAGCCTTCGTTTTACGTTTTCCGTGTACCATTATTTTTACCCACACAACACACAGTAATAGAGGCCCTTTATGACGGCACAATATCTTATTCTAAAATCGTCATTGTTCCCCCCGAAATCAAGTTCTAATTCAGACCTAAATGAATGTAGTTTTCTTCTTATAATCATCACCATTCACTCGTTCAGAGGCATTAACCCTTTTTACCCCTTGGAAGTAGTGAAGGGTTGGTGTAGAAGTTGTACCATCTGCCACTATTTTGATATTTTCTCCTGCTAAATTTTACTGTTAACATCCACCAAAATGCACTAATCTTGATCTCTCTCAATTCCAAGATATGGAAATGAAGAACAATCATTGGTTAGATTTCTACAAAGTACAATAAAACGTTAGAAAAATCTCGTATAAAAGAAAGATGTGATTTGGCATTAAAATCAATTGTTATCCCTAAAGAACATGTTTTTGTTTGGTATAATACAATGACAACAACTAAATCTTTAGCCCACTATGCGGGGTCAGCTATATGAATCACGTGTCAACCATCGAATTCTATTAAGACACGTATTCTTATTAAGGTTTAGATATATCATGAACTTTTCAATTCTTTTTAGACCTTTTTTTCTTTCCCTTTTTAAGTCTAAACTTCTCTATTTTTTACATTAAATGGTTTCCTAAGCATGTGTCCAAATCATTTTAAGGATGATTCTCTCATTTTCTCATATATTGGTGCTACCCCTACAATCCTGTTTGTTTAGTATGATACAAGGATTATTTAGACAAAATACCAATGGTGCAAAAATGTACTCCTAAATCCAGAGTTTATTTCTTTGGCTAACGTACATAGTCCATTAAATTCGTAATGGACAATTTAGTGTTAATAACACGTAACACAAGAACGGTACACTTGCACCCATATGACGTGAAAAGTTGCTGCATAAGCGTACAACGTTATAAATAGGGATAATTATGGAAACTTCTCACGAGGTTTCTAATAATTTTACTTGGCACCCTTTAATTTTTAAAAATTACACAAACCTCCATTGCATTCACTGTTTTGGTAACAAGACTTCCTCTATCAACACAAATTTTAAATAAAAATCCAAATTTGCCTTTCTTAATCTAAAAAAATTTTATTTTATTTACCACTCAAACTTTGCTACCAATTTAATGAACATCGCCACTACTAACCACAAAACAATCCCACTAACATCAATACACAACTACCAACTGATCAAAAAAATAAAAACCAAAAATCCATCTTATTTTTACCACTTGAACAACAAACATCACCACTACCGTATCACGTTGGCTCCATTTTCATCACTCACTATCACTACAAACAATCGGATTATAGAGACAAAATTCGCAAATATTCACTAGCGAGACACCCAAATCTATTTGTCCAAAACTAATTACATGTTAGTAACTTCTAAACCCTAAATTAATAAATCAATTCATATATAATAATAAGAATAATATATTGTATTCGAAAATTTTAAAAAATTTAAAAGCTCTTAGATGGGCGCTGGTTGTAATTGCAGGAAGGGATAGATAGGGAAGAATATGATGAGTCACGGGTCATTATAGTCATTTTAACTGACCAAGGGAGGTTAGTGTAGTTATTCAAACCTCTGGGGTGCCAGTGTAATTGTCAGAAACCTCAGGGGAGGTTTCTGTAATTATACCTTAAAAATAATTTGCAAAATAAGATACATTAATAAGGTACATACTAGTAAAGGACTTTTTAAAGTCATTTGTTATATTTGCACTCCTGTTGCAACGTTTGTACAATCAGACTGATAATTATACGGATCCGAATCTGGTACATCATATAAGCGTCAGAAACTGGTCCTGAGAGCAAAGGGGTCCCTTTAGATTCTGGGATAGATTTCTGAAGGAGTAATCACTAATCAGTAAAACTGCAAAAAGTGCAAACCTAATCTCCAATCCTTGACTTTGCTTTGGAAATTTCAAAAAGCTACCGCTAACATTGCCATCACACTGGAGACCAGTCGCCACTTGCCTAGTTGGATTCTATTCGTTTTTTGGTAACTAGTACTAACAATCACTTTATTTAATCTTCTTTTCTTTTTTTATGGAGGCTAAATATATGTTTGTTTAAGCAAGATTACTGTTCCTAATCAACTTGATTTAAAATTGTTTCTCTGGGAATATTGCCTTTCTTGCAGCAACAAAAAGAAATATGAAGCTGAAATTTGGTCTGCGAAAGTGTCCTTTAATTGAATAGAATAGATGAGATTCTTGCAATTGTCATTCCTGGTTTCAAGGTTCATAACTGCGGTCTATTAATATCTTAACCTCCAACTGGTCAAAAAGACAAACATCATCATCATTTTCTAGGTGTTTTTTTGCAGTATTTCCTCATGGATAGTTTGTGATAAAAAAAGATTCTGAATGGAAATGATTTACGCAATCATATGAGTGGAGAATTGCGAATCTGCCTAGTGGAGAATATAAAAGTGAAAAGTCACTTGAATTGAAGTTTATACTTTTATTCTGATCTTTCTGTTGATCTTAAACAGAAGAAATTGCCTTTAATTGGCATATTAAAGCTTAGACCTCACTTTCCTAACTTGGTCTATGTTAACATCAATTGCATATGAGTCTTGAACTTTTGACTAGTGACTGATTTTAAGTCACTCGTGGAATCAAAGACTAATCCAACTCATTAGGAATGTTTTCAGAATTTACAAGAGATGCAGAGAATAATGGTTTATCAAGAAAGTGTAATTATTGTAACTTCTTATCTTCTCAAGGAAGAGTTAAATGAATCATCACTTTAGACAAATAAATCAAACATAACTGAGATAGAAACTAATGAAATGACTACAGATGAAAGAGAAAGATTTATACTCTCTCTCTCTCTCTTTCACACACACACACACACACACACACAAAGGTCAAAAGCTTTTCTTCCAGTCATCGAGTTCCACACAAATTTCATTGAAAAAAAAATCCAATAATGTCAAAACTCAATAGTTGTCTATTGGCAAAGTTGGAATTAGACTCTATAGCTTTTTATGAATGTCAAGTCCCAACATTTCATTTCGCGCTTTCATATCCAAGGTAAAGTCATTGCTGAATTTCTTTTGCCATTATTGCCTTTTGGCGGAGCAGTTGTAATCTTCCCCCTGCCACAAAAGTGGAATTCTCCAGTCTTTTGAAGTGTCCCATTAATAATTAAGAAAATTATTATCAAGACTTGCATGCCTTCTCATTGCTTTTATTTAGCAAGGATTATGCAGTATTGGATTTTAAAATATGACTCAATAACTAGTTTTGGTACAATTTAGCAGGCAACATGTAGCATTAGAATAGAACCAATAGATATCAGAATCAATAATTAGATTATCTTCTTGTACTGTGAGCTGATATTTACTACTTTTCGTATCACTTTTTTTTTTTTTGGTGTATGTTGGGGGGTGGGGGGGGGGGGGGAGGGGTTTAGGTAGGTTTATATAACTTGTACCCAGACAATGTGCTAAGCACACTTAATTAAGCATCACTTTTGTGATTTGACAGTAATTGAAGACATTATCTGCTTGTACAAGGGAAAGTTAGAGTTAAATGTGAGGATTAAAGGCAAAGTCTCTTGTTTGTGCCATATAAATTTCAAGGGAGTTGATATCAGCAATCTACGGTTGTTAATAACATTCCCTTTTACTTTTGTCTTCATGTGAAAAGATAAATTATTCATTTTCTCGTAGCAATTACAACTTGCATGAAGTTCTTGTAACGTCGATCAAGAAAAACTAGTATTTTATGTGATTGTAAAAATCAAGAAGAGTACAATAACAAATAAATACGAGAGCACTAATACTAATTCCCATTTCAGAAAACACAATTAGTTAAAAGGAATGCTCAAAGCATTACATGATTAAAGGAAATGAATTAAATGTCAAATCAAAACTTCATAGATTCATAATTACCTGACTAATGTCTCCACCAGTTAAATTAGGTTTTGGAGATGCATTTATTCCCCCGACTAATCATCAATCTTTTGATTAGAGGCATGGGCTTCAAACAGAATTTCCCCTTATGGGTTTACAGCCCCAAAATTTAGTGCCCAAAGTTTATTATATGCTCGATCCGTTTAACTGTTCGCTGCATTGATGCCCTTCCAAGAAGCCTGTCTGTGTGGCTGGATGCAAAATACTTGAGGCCCAAATAGTATCATTGGACCCTCATATTTCTCATTTTCAGAAAATTTTGTAGAATTTGTTACTATCAATAAGCATCATAATAAACAAAGAGAGAATCAAGTCGTTAAAGTTCTACGATTCCACTCCAAATATCGAGAATTCGAATCCTACCAACATTATTTCTTCCTCCCCAAATATAATAGTATAAGTTTGATAAAAAAATATATCATAATAATTTAAAATCAAATAAAAGTCCACATACCTCTTACACCGACTTGATTTCTTCCTTTTCTTTTCTTTTCTTTTTTGGGAAATTCGAGTTGAGAGGGTATTTAAATATTCCAAAAAGAAAGCAAAAGAACACACGTAAAAGCCATACAGCTAAGGAGAACATGAAGAACAGCTGGTACTTGTGCTACCTACATAAATTATTTCTGAAGCAATAATTAAATACCATTATAGTAACATTTAATTAAACAAATAAATAGACTGGACAACTTCAATCAGCCACAACTCTATAGCTGTCTACGCCAGCCACTCTTAATTGAAGCATGTGGCAGAACCCCCCAACATATCTCAGGGGTCCACCATAAACTTAATGCTTTTATGGGACTCAAAGGTTATGGTATTATACCGCCGCCGCCACCACTGCTATACAGCACTGAACATGGAGAGAATCTGGGGAAGATAAAATAGAAGATAGTGATTCATTACACTTCAAATCCTATCTCTCGAAAAGTCTCTCTGTTCTCTCGTATTGCTCTTGTATAACTATTACGTGTATTAATTTGTATATGTAATTGTAATTTTTTTGAAAAACGTTATGAATTAATATAAGTAACAACTATGTAAGAGCAGGATAAAAGGGAGAGAGGTTTTTATGATAAAGATTTTGGAACGGATTAATTTATATGTTTAGATTCAATTGATGGAAGCTTCCTGTGCTTTTCAGAATTCATTTTGTAAGTGGGGTTTTTTTTTATCAATCATGTGCATCATTTGAATTCGTAATCACTCATTTGCATGAGGCCATGAGGGTACTATATATAATCTAAGACCTAATAAAAGTTGAGATTTTGCACATATCAATTGCTATATGAATATGTAGAAAATGCATGTATTTTTATTTATATGCTTCTATGGCTTATCACAGTTTTTTAATATTGGATAATGTAAACACTTTAATGCTGCGGATACAAGTCTTACATCAATTTAAAGATGTAGATTTAGTCCCTCAATTGAACTTTTACTCTAATGGAAATTTGGGTGTTATAAATCTAAAGTTTAAAGTATTTTATCATTCAAAGTTTTTGAGTATTTTATCATTCAAAGTTATAAATCTAAAGTTTAAAGTATCATTCTTCAACAAAAAACACTCGCAGTTATTTTCACGAACTATTTTCATGGTCTATTTATGACCGGCAAAATTATTTTTAATCTTCAATTGACCATTAAATTCTTAAAAATGATATACTTGATGGTTATTGAACTTTTGAAAATGATGTACTCAAAAACAAATATATTGTTTTAAACCATGCCCGTTTTGATAATTTGATGGCTTGTTAAAACTAAAAATAATTTCGTGGCTATAAGTGGACTTTTGAAATTGTTTATTAGCTAATTTGAAGCCAAAAATAATTTGGTAACCATAATTGAACCATAGAAATTGTTTAGTAGCCGTATAGAATTTTTGCCTAAAACTTATATGTGATGGTAGTTGATAGTTACATTGGAGCTAATTACACTGGAAAAAAAAATACATATGGAAGTTATCATTTTGCTCATAGATACATAATTGCACTACAAGTTTTATTGATCAAATATGTTTTTATTATCTTAAGTAGCAGTAATTTTGAACTATGAAAAATGAGATTTTTGTAGACTTTATAGGATAATAAAGACTCTGTCCCTATCGTCTAATCTTCAAAAAGCATTTGGACTAGGATGGTTAACATTGAGATTAATCGAGTTACTTGTGAATTTAATCGATCAACTCTTCAAAGAGCATTTGGACTAGGATGGTTAACATTGAGATTAATTGAGTTACTTGTGAATTTAATTAATCAACGATAAAGTTAGACTTATATTGATCGAATTCGAGTTGAGTTGAATTGAACTCTCAAGTACTTTAATGAGTTGAAAGTAAAAAATATATACACGAGTTTTAAAATCTCGTCAATTTTATCTAATCTCACGTATATATATTTTATATTTTTTGTAAATGCAAATGTGAAATTTATTGTATTCCCTATCTAAAAATATATAAATTTTATTATTATTTATATTACTCAAATTCAAGTTGATTCGAAGTCAAACTCGAATTAACATTATATCGAAGTTCATAATGAACTTGACTTTTTAAGTGTTTGAAGAGCAAACAAAATTTTACTCGACCCACGAATCAAACGGGCTGATTAACACCCATATCATTTTTAACTGGGATTTAATTAAAAAAAAAAAAGAGGGGAAAAGAAAAAGAATAAAATGAAAAATACAAGGTGCGGACTTTTGAAGCCTTTGCTGCTGCAGGCCAACAACACAACGGTCTTGTTCTTCAACTTCTTCCCCACTGCTTCTCTCAACGGGTTCTCTCTTTTTCCTATTTCCGCATTTACTAGTTGATCTTGTATACTTTATATCAGTTGAAAATGTGGTGTGGGCTTCTGTTTTTGGTTTGAAAAGTAGTTCATTACTTGTTTGCGAATCTGGTTGAATTTTTGAACTTGTGTATTGTGCTCGAATTTTGATGTGTTCTTTCTTTTGGCAAAAATTATGTGTTTTTGGTTAACTCATTTGTGATTTATCATGGGTTTTTCCTGGGATGAGTGAAAAGTTTTGATCTTTGTGTAGAAGTTATCTTCAGTTGTGCTCTGTACTGCTAAACAGTATATACTTTTGTGAATTTTATGGGATGTCTTGTTTTCTGAACTTATTAGTTGCGTTTCAATTCTATTATTGATCTGTTTGGCCATCTGAAGAAAAGGGTTGTTCTCAAATTCTCCTCTTATTCCCCCCCCCCCCCCCCCCCCCCAAAAAAAATGTTGGATCAAATGGGGGGAATGAAAAAAAGTATGTTTATTTGGAACCTTAAACAGTTGAAAAATGGAAACTTGAACTCATTACCCTTGATTATCCACAGGTATTTGTAGGGGAAGATAAAGTTCAAGTCTTCTGGAGTCTATCACTAGGAATTCACTGGTTGAAAGTCAGCTGCTTTCGGTTGTTGAAGGAGATGGTGTTTTTTTCTGAATGAGTGTTGTTGGTATGATATGACTCCAAAGAAGGGATTCAGCCTCCTAGATCTCAATTTCCTTAGGATCTGCTTTGATAGTGGGATATAATGGTTTTGGGACAGGAGCTGGTGCAGTACTTGGTTGGTGATTGTAATTGAAGTTTTGAATCTCATATGGAATTAGCACAGGGTGACAACATTAGCAGGAATTCAGTTATTAGAGGCTGCAACTGTTACAGGGCTGTCAGCTTGACAGAACCAATTCTTGACACAAACCAAATATCTAATTTTACGGAGTGGTATGTTCTTGAAGAGCAGTTGGGATGGGGGAAATTCGGCATAATTAGGGCATGCTCGGATAAGTTGACAGGTGAAATCTTGGCTTGCAAGTCTATTGCAAAAGAGAGATTAATCACACTAGATGATGTTCGCAGTGTCAAGCTTGAGATTGAAATCATGACCAAGTTATCTGGGCATCCAAACGTGGTGGATCTCAAGGCTGTGTATGAAGAGGAGGATTATGTGCATCTTCTAATGGAGCTTTGTGCTGGTGGGGAACTCTTCCATCAGATTGAGAAGCATGGGAGATTTTCCGAGTATGAAGCACGAATGATCTTTAGGCAGTTGATGGAAGTTGTTAAATACTGCCATGAAAATGGTATTATCCATAGGGATTTGAAACCAGAAAACATTCTTTTAGTCTCAAAATCTTCGTCATCACCAATCAAGTTGGCAGACTTTGGTCTTGCAACATATATTAGACCTGGTAAGTTCTATGTTGTTGTTTGTGTTGTTTGCTTCAGTAATTTAGACATTTAATTATGAACAAATGTTATAATGTGGGAAAATTTGGGTAAGCGAAATGATACTTCCGCTATTACTAGGTTTTTCTCGTATCTGTATCTTGGCTACTTTATGAAACATAAATATGTTTATTGACAGGGCAGAAACTGCATGGAACAGTTGGCAGTCCATTTTATATAGCACCTGAAGTATTGACAGGAGGTTATAACCAGGCAGCTGATGTGTGGAGTGCCGGTGTTATTCTTTACATCCTTCTTAGTGGAATGCCTCCTTTTTGGGGTAACACCAAATCAAAAATTTTTGATGCTGTTCGAGCTGCAGATTTGCAGTTCCATCCTATTACGTGGGATGGGATATCTGAAGCTGCCATGGACTTAATAAGTGGGATGCTCTGTGTTGATCCTTCCAAAAGGTTCACAGCTACAGATGTCCTAGGTGTGTTCATTGTGTCAATGTTGGTATACTCTATATTTGATCTCTAGTAGTTTCTAATAGTCTTTTTAGATGTAAGGCGCTAATTATACATGTATACAAGAGTTGATCAACAAATTCAACTGTAGACATAAATCTAGGCACAGTAGGGAATTTAGGTTTCTTTCCTTTTGTCTTAAGCAAGTTGTTTGCAATGACCCAATTTTCCTAGGCTGCTGTTATGGTGTCACAATCACCAGATACAATATATTACGCGGGCTGGATTATAACAGATGTCAATGACTGCTGCTGAGAAATGAAAATTTGGGAGAAAAAGTATTAGATGATGTACTTCTTCCCTCTGATGAGTTGTTTACCACTGTCTATCTTATGCCATTTTTTTTGCCACATCCGCACAATATATTAGTTTAGTGTAGGGTTCCTTATTTTGGTTTGTTTCAAGCTAATGTTGTTCTATAATGCGGTCATTGTGAAATATTATTACAAGTTCTGAAGTTCTGTTTACTAGCCTTCTCATGACAGATTCAGCACTTCTCATGTCGATTTGCTAAGGGCTTACATGGCTAATTCTATGAAATATGCCTAATTTTAGGTGCTAGGCTAGATGATTTTTTCAAATTTGGTGGTAGTGATATCATTATCTTTTGCAGCTCATTCCTGGATGAATGACCTGGCAGAGGAAGCCTCACAACCAAATGTGAAAGATAGCACCAAGTTCCTACTATTGGAAGCAGACAATTATTCTTTCTCAAATCCATCCATTGCTAGGAACCAGGACTATAGCTTTGGTGATGAATCACCTGCTATTGATTGTAGTCAAGTGCAAAATTCTCCAGCATTCACCTGCAGATCATCTTTTTCGTCTTTCCTGATAGACCAGTCACATTGTTCAATATCAGGAGGCTATTCTTTTGACAATTATACTAAAACTGATGCTCCAGAATTCTCTTCCCCACTTCCCTCAATGCCAAGTTTTACTTTCTTCAGTCCCAATATAGGGACTGATGAGGGCAATGAGTTGAGCATAAAGGGAAAATCATCCATGATAGATGGAGGTATCTGTATTTTTTTCTCATGTGATAATATAGCTTCTAGTCACTACATGCTGCCATTGACCTTAATTTTTCTTGAAGCATGCAAAATATGAATTAGGTATGGTGGATGATTTTAGATCAATTAGAAAATTGTACTCCATTTAGTGACTGTTTAACACTAATATTTTTATGAGCTATAGTGCATGCCAATTCTTGATGCTAGTTAAAATTAGATTTATGTAGCATCGTCATGGGACTGACATTTGCATTTCTACCTGTTGACTTGAGTGTTTTTTTTTTTTTTTTTCTTTTGAGTGCGGGTACAGGTTTGGGACAATTATCCTTCTCTCCAGATCCTTCACAACCTGAGCACAGAGCAGAATTTCGAAGGGGAGGAATGGCTAATGGATCAAAGATTTCGAGCATGTCAAGCAAAAGGAATCACACAATCGGTCTTGGTGAACTTGATCAGCTTGATCTCATGGCAAGCGAATCAGTAATTCGCTGGGCATCTTGCACGAATCTTCCAAGTGCAGCTTCATTAAGATCATCCCTGGTATGCTAGAGTATTCAAGGCTGGAGGACTCACACTTGAAAGAAAGTCAGCTTTGGGCTAAATGGAATAGTCAATCTGCATTTCCAAAATTTCTGGCGTGTAATGACCCTTTGTTGGTTCTTTTGCCATGATAATGTAATCAAGCTTTTCCAATGTTTATCAGTTTGCCTGAGAAAGGATATGTATTAGATCATTTGGCAATCTAGAAGGCAAAAGTAATGTGTGCTTGGAAAAGCTCAGTATCTCTCTTGCTAGCCCAAGATAAGAAAATACGTTGCATTGCTTCGTTCAATCGCTGAATTCCTACTAATGCAAGTTCACTTGTGAAAGAGTCAATACTAACGGTAAACGAAAACCATCTCGCCAGCCACCTGATCAAACACTATTTAAGCAATCAATATTCAATATTAACAATAAGATTCTATAGTCTGGTTCTACTTCTCAAAAAATGGGTAACCTTGCCTGAAACTTAAGCAAACAAGGCAAATATCCGTTCCAGTCAGACAAATTCCATTGTAGAAAATGGCAAAAAATTGCTAATATGGGAACAAAAGAAAATGCGTTTGCCGGGAGTCGAACCCGGGTCTATTGCTTGGAAGGCAATTATCCTAACCGTTGGACAACAAACGCTTGGATGTTTTATTCTTAAAAGTTAGACAAGATTAACATTTCATTCATTTTAACAAATCAACGAAACACTCTTAGTTCTTAAGTTCTGCCTTTTTCGTTGGGAAAGTGAGGAATTTATGTGGGTTTTGACGAATTGTTACTAACATTGAGGGAAATGTGGGCTAAACATTTTTGAAGTTGCATTTAATTATTTATTCACGAATCAACCCACGTTGAAATTTCAAAACGATGTAGCTTTTATTAGCTTTTGAAATTTAATATTAGTTTAGTTTAATAAGTATGAAGTAATTGAAATGTAAATAAGTCTAGCTATTAAATTTAGAATAAAAGAATTATCGAGCCAAAATCAAATATATCTTGAGATCGTTAAAAATTTACCAAAAAAATTAAGAGAAGCTTGAATTCTTCTATATAATTTAGTTCAATTAAACTTGTTTCCCTATTTATTAGCAAGTGGATTTTATAAATTTAATGTTAATTTGTAATCACAATAACCTTCCTCTCTATTCTTCATGTTTGGTAAACTTCTAAACTCAAAAAATTTTAAGTGGCAAATCGTTGTTATCTTAAGAACCCGAAACGAAATCTTTGCAATTGGAAGATATCTCATGAAAGATGAATAAGCTAGGCAGTAATTGAAGCAGACATGGCCCAAATGTGAGAAAGTCCTGAAACTTTCAAGTTTTGGGGTACGGTGAAATTTGCCATCCTTAGTTTCTGGTCGAGGGTCATTATTCTTTCCAAAACTCCCAAAACTTTCAAAAGAAATAAAACAAGTAAAAATAGGGAGGCGTCAAGGTGTATAAATTGGATCAATTGATGATCAAAATGATTTGGTAGATTTCTTGTTTATGAAGGGAATATAGAACATAGCCACGACACTTTTTCTTGTGCTTTGTTTTATTTGGTAAAAGGAAAGGTGCGTTTGTTTGGTTTTGTTTTTCAAAAACATGTTTTTTAAAAAGTTCAAACACGTATTTTAACTAACTTTTTATCTTACAAACACATTTATTAAGAAGTATCTTTAAAGTTATCACAGTAATATTTTTTAAAATATACTCTAAAAAATAACCATCCAAACTCCGTATGTTTGGTTCTGTTTTACTGAAACATATTTTTTAAAAACTTTAAACACGTTTTTCAATCAACTTTTTATTTCACAAACACATTTATCGAGAAAATTCTTTAAAATTTAAAATTGCTACAGTAATATATTCTAAAAAATACTCTGAAAAACAACAATCCGGACAGAGTAACACATGCTACAAAGAACAAACACGACACCTTTCCCATTATGGTTCTTGTTTTCTTAAGTTTTTGGTAAGTTTCCCGTTAAGATTGTTGACCGAGGTTTATTAGTGATATTTTCATCTCACCTTAACTAGAAGAACATGAGAGCTTTACCACTTCTGCAAGAATTCATCATGTGATTAAAACCATGTTTCAGTGAAGTCTACTCAACTTACGAATTCTGCAGCCATAAAACATCATTGGGTTCTTTGGCACGCTATTGAAAGTGTGACAAAATAATTTCCACAAATCAAAAGAGAATATGAAATGATCTATACAGAGCATACATGGCATTCATGAATGAAGGTGAATTTTTTTGTTTCACCTTCCCTGTACTAAAATTCAGACTTCCACATAATCACGTTGTCAACCAAACTTAATTGTGAAATTTCTTTAATACACAGACGCATGCACATGAGAATCTAAATTTCATTTGCATAATGGTATTTCAAGTAAACGTAGGCCAAAATTAAGCAAGGGATCATATGGTTGTGAAATGATAGAAGGGAAAAAAAAAAAAGAAGCAGCAACACTGAGAAGGCTGCAGACTGCAGTGGAATTGAGTCATCACTGACTACCATCTTAAATTCTTTGAAGCTATAAGCCAAAAAAGCAAAGAGAGCAATTGCATACGAACAAGCTACAGCATGCAGAGCTCAGACCAAAGGGCTTTTCTCTTGATCTCCTACAACTCCTTTATTATCTGATATCTTCTTAACTTCTTTCAAGAGAGACTTTCCCTGCTTTGCATTGGTGTTAGGGATCAAAACTCGAGTAGGAGGTTTATTTTCGGGCAGAAGTTTCATTAGAATTCCCATGGCTATGAGTAGTAAACCAGAACAATGCTGTTCAGTAAGAGGTTTTGTGAAAATCAAATATGACAGCAACAATGTAACAGCCTTCCTTGCTGTTGTTATCTGTTTGACAATAAAAATTGATGATTAATACACGGTTTCTTGAAAAAAATAACACCAGTATTTGCAGTTAATCGTCACATACGACAGGAAACAACAGAAACAATAGATGTTTGAGTATCTGAAGAAATAGGTGAGGAAGTCTGTAATTACCATAGCTGTAGTTGCAGCCCCAAAGAAAGCAATGAGTGATAGAACAGAGACTTGACCTACAAACGTGGCCATTGCTTCAAAGACTAGCACCCCATAGACGTAAGGATGCTGCAAACATTTTAGCCAATACAATCTTATTAGACCTGTATAGTGCCCAGAAGCCAAGTTGAACGAAGCATAGATAGATGGCAAAACAAAATTTTCCACATTCAAAGCGAGGTAAGTGAGTTTGTTCAAGAGAAATGTAGCTGGTGGTTAAGGACAACAACTAGGAGGTAGTTTGATTTAGTACATATTACCTCCTTTTGCAACCAAAGAAAATGCACATTCACAGCCAAACAATATGTATCATTTGCTCTCCACATGGTAAGTTAGTTCCACAGTTTGTTATTTATTTTCTTACAATAGATTGGTAAGTTGAAGATGCACTGGAATGGAATCTGATAAAGATTGTGCACCTCATAACAAGAATTCCACGCCTTGAACAGCTCGCCTGTTATTATCATTGGTCCAAGCAGGAAAGGCAACCCTACCACTGTTGAGCAAAATAGCATCTCCATCTGTGAGAATCAGGGATCATATATTAAAGTTTCAAGTGATTTACACAATGTCATCATGATTTTTTGTTCTGACACGGAACAGCATTGATAAGCACTAGAGCATGAGTAATGAGCACCTGCGTTGTTTCAGGATTCATGGTAAAGATTGCTTCCTGCAAATTACCCAAAAATGAATCCATGATTAGAGCCCCACTAATCATCACGACGCCAATCATGCTGAAATTTGGGGAAGTGCTGGCATCTGCTAGGGTGAAGAGAATCAAGCCAATCACTAGAAGAATGGCAGAGACATATTCATGAAGGGGGTATTTTCTTCTCAGGCCTGGTATAAAGGCTCCCATCACCATTACAGGCAGTACCTGTGTTCCAACAACAAATAAGCACATTATTAAACTAGATTTCAACTCTCTACAATAAATTGGAAGCACCGTAAAAAGAGAGATAAATCCAAAAGCAATTTACAAGTATATATCTGCTAGAAAAAGTCAAAATTAGTGCCACTGCGATCCTATCTTGTAAAATAAACAACAGAAATACCATATCAAAGAGTATGCAAGTGGACTCGATTGTCTACCCATAAAACTATGCAGAATGATGTCAAACACTAAATAGCAAGAGATGGCTTTTTACCAAGATCATACCTTAGTGGATTTAAACATGATTTGTGCAGGATAGTTAAGATAAGCCAAGGAACCCTTTGTTAATCCATGAGAACCCATAAGAACGCCAGAGAGCTTCACATAAGTTCCCCATGGATTCACCATTTGCTTAGTAGTGAAACCCTGTAAGTGTATCAGTGCCAAATACACGAAGCCTTGTACAAAAGTAAAATACCATCCATAGCTGGAAAGATTACCAAACAGAAATAAATTAGGCACAGCAGTAATCTCAAACAATAAAAGTTGCAAACACGATGACCTTGACAGCAACAAACCTGAAACTGAGCCGATTATATACATACTCCTGCAATCAGAAAATCAAGTTTACAGTTAATAAATATTTAAACTCCAAATTGTTATAATTTCTCTTATTTAGTGCAAAATTAAAACAATTCTAATAGGCCTGATCAAGACAAATGATAAAGTGACAGGTAGATTAGGCAAAAGTCTCTACTAAAGGAGTCCTTGAATTGAAAGTTGAAATCATCATAACAAACTTGAGAAGTTTCCAAGGGAAATTGAAAGCTGATGGCCGAAAGTATAAGAATAAAGTCGTCAAGCTGTACCCAATTTACCTAAACTTTCCAGGAACTCCAAATATACACACCGAATTTTCTAACAAACGTAATCAAGAAAATGATTTCACCTACCAGAACAGACAACGTTATCAAAACCAATAATTCAGCGATCAAATTGAAAGTAAAAAATATTACTAATTCAATCAAGAAACTCGCATGTACATGCAACCATCAACTAAAACGCATCCAAAATAGACAACCAAATTCCTTGAATTTTCTTGAAAATCCCATCGTGAAATTGATCATTCACGGAACAAACCAAATCAATCCTAAAGCACCAAACAAATAAAATAGCAATAAAAAGTATGAGGCCTAAAGAAAAATGAAAACAGAAGAAAAGCCCACCTCACAAATGCCATTAACAAGATAACCAAAGAAGAAACCAGAAGAACAAATAAGGAATTGTTGCCATCTGGGACGATCAGATAAAGAAATCCCAAAAAGGGACCTTGCTTGATCTTCGTTCTTCATTTCTTCCTCTGTTTCTTTTTCTCTACAGTTTCTATATCCTCTCTGTCTCAACAAAAACTGACAAAAAAACTCAACTTTACATCAATTCTTGTTGCCTTCCACGGCTTTGTGGGCAGTTCCAATAGAAGCCCACATATAAGGGAGGAAGACCAAAAAAAAAAAAAAATATTGTGCGGTAAAGAAGAAAAAAGTGTAACAAGAACAAGAAAAGTATCAGAACTTAACTAGACTTGTCTCACAATCTGTTACTTTCTTTGGTTCTTTTTTTCTTTTTTTTCTCTGTTCATTAAAAATTTGTTGAGATTTGAATATTCAGAAGAGAAAGAGATTGAAAATGAGATGTTTTTCTTTTTCTTTTCTTCAATGGTTTGTTGTTGTTGTTGTGCTGGTTTTCTGTTTCAGACTTGAAAAGTCGAAACTCAATGAACCTTGAAAGCAGGAGGACTCGAGGAAGACAGAAGGCAATATGTCTTTATTTTCGTTTTATGGGGGGAAACGCGAACTATACTTGTACAAACTTTTGAGGGAATTGTAATTATGGTCCCTAAGATTTAGGGTGGTGCCAATTTGGTCCATCTTTTTTCGTTAGGATGTACAAGATCATCATGTTTGTACTTAGGGGGCGCTTGGTTCATAGTGAGAAATCAAAATCAGAATCAGAATCAGAATCATTCACTTTGGAATTAGAATGAAGTTTTTCATTCTAATATCTTTGCTTGGTTAGATGTTAGAATCGGAATCGGAATCATTCACTTGTGAAGACTTTATGGTCCTAAATTATCTAATTTTGTTGATTAACTAAATAAATGATGATGTCTACTAATAGTTTATCATAACAAAATAATTGAGGAATTAAAAAGAAGTCAAAGTTGCAAAATTTTTAGAAATGATTCCGATTACCCTCCAATTTACTCGGGAATGGAGGATTCCCAAATTTTCAGAAATGATTCCGATTCCCCAATTCTCATTCCCTCCAACCAAGCAGCCTATAAAGGATTCATTCCGATTCCCGATTCCGATAGCCATGAACCAAGCAACCCCTTAGTTTCGAGTTAGGTAAAATCTCAAGTTGCAAATTGGTTCTCTACTTTCCAATCTAGTAGGAGATAATAGTGCATTTGCATGTAAAATTTTTATAGGGATAGGCAACAAAAATAAATTAATCTTGAAATCTATCACTTGAAACACCAAATTCTGAACTAATTTACGTGGATTAATAATCAATTATTTTTGCATTAAATCCCAAATTAGAACACTAGCAATATCAAAGTTGGGTAAGAAAAAAAAAGTAGAAATTTAACCTTAACCATACAAATTAGAATATGTTATAGTATAATTTATATACGATTTAATTGTTACCCATTCACTTTCTTTTATATTCTGAGTCATGGTTTCACAAACCTTGACAAAAGTAACTTTTGGATAGTAGATTAGGTAAAAGGAGTTTGCCCCATAACCTTGCTTATCACTATTCAAAGCTAAAGTGCAATCATTTTGTCTGGTAATTATCCCTTTAGAAGATGAATATTTTGGTGAAACTTTGTGTGTGTGTGTGTGTGTGTGTGTGTGTGTTGGGGGGGGGGGGGGGGGGGGGGAATTCAGAAGTATCCTAATCAATAAGGGCCATTACTGCAATTCTTTAACACGGTTACATTTACGCGTACTTAATTCCCTAATAAAGTGGTCCATTGGCGTTAGTCAAGGGAATCCATTGAATATTCGTTAATGCTCACAAGAAGTATTTTAAAGTTGGAGCAAAGGTGGCTGTGTCGTGGTCCATGGCCTTCTTTGTAAAATGCCGTGCTTAATTGGTCTCGTGTATAAATAATAATTTTAGTTGCTACAGTTTGGTAAAGACTATCTGGAAACTATTTCTTATTTTCTTTTTTAAGATTATTATCTAAGAATTCAATCATTGATTCCTTTATAAAATGTTCATGTAAATACTAACTATACCTCCATCTCATCAAGTGTTAATAATTCACAAATTCAATTTCATAGGACCTTAAAATGACTATTTCATAATACTACCCCTACAGGCTACAGGGATGTTAATAATATTGTAATTATTATAAATTGTAAACCACAAATATTTTACAACATGCAATTACCAGGATTGTTCTTTAATGTTAACCTCATATATAAAAAAATAATCAAGTACTAAGAGTTTCGATTTCAGGATGTAAAGCAATATTAGTTCCTAAAAACTTCGTTAATTATTAAACACTTCTAGTTTGTGAAATTTACTCTACATAAAGGGACAATTACATCTTTATGGTCAATGAATATATCTTCATTTAGTTCCACAAGAAAAATTTTATTTAACATATTGTATCTCCACTAAGTTTACATGATAATCACCACTATTATTAAATGGTAAGATGTAAACGCAATGAAACTCTATTAATTATTTTAAATGTCTATTTTCACATTAAGTAATACATATTTATGTAAAAGTTATTTTTAAAGTCTTAAGCATGTGTACTATCAAGTGGACATAGATAGGTAATTTAAGAAGTTTTATATTGTCATTATTAGCTATCTTATGTTTGAAAGGCTGTTCTCTAAAACAGTTATCTATAAATTTTTAGTACCATGAATCAATTACAAGAGACAAACTCAGCCTCCTATGTCTTAGCAACTTTTTTTTTTTTTTTTATGATTTAGGAATTTTTCTATCACATATTGCAATTCCTCTGCTGAGTAATCTATATTGTCATCCAATTTGCTGGTCCAAATAAACAGGTTGGATTGGTTTGTTGTCTTCTTTAGTTGTATATCATACCATGGCATTTACTTTTTACATCTAGTTAATTCAGTTTCTTTAGTTAATTATGGATACACACAGATATAAATTCATGCTGTTCTCGGAGAATAAAAGAAGTAAAAGACTAAACATTTTATAAATATATAATTAGACATTCACTGCACTCTAGGTTCTCAAACTACTAACTAGAGATTACTATGTCAACATTTTTCGTTGCCAGAACGAAATCTTTTTCAACTCAATTTCTTGGGTTGGGTACGTTGTTTATCAACAATTGACTTTATTATCACGGGAATCAAACTAAAACCATTGCTTCTTGTTGAATCATATCCACGTGCAATAAACAATACACCCAAAAATTATTGTTTCTTGAGGTTGCACATATATTTTACTTTTTAAAAAATTCTTGAAAAAGATTAGTTATGTCTTGATGTGATGCTAAAGCTAGCGATATCTACTGATCTAAGCATGCTCAATGTAATAAACATTTCGTGTAGACTTTTGCTATACCAAACAACCCAAAAAACAAAGGAAAGAAAACAAATAACAACGACTTTTCATTTGTTAATTGTTTTCTTCCAAGCCAAAGGACTAGTGGATGTTTATATAACACGATTACTATACAACTTAGCCTCTTTATTAAATATTGAGCAAAACAGTTTCTTTCTTTGTTCCTAACGTAAAATGCCACTTGTATATTTTGAATAACATGGGAAATTCAACAACTAGTTACAAATATGCACCAAATGGATGCATCAATCAATACAAAAATCAATGGCAACTGGCAAGACAGCAGCAGCAGCAGCAGCTCTAGTTATATCAGAGGACAGGAGGGCGCTGAGGAAACTGCACATTTAGCAAAAATTTTTTGGCCGATGGACAACCTAGAAGTACACTTCTTCGTTTTGGTTCTTGGAATTTATTTCTTTAAAGCCAGAACTTCAAGAATAAAGATTTTCTTTGTCCTCTTAATTGCTCAAAGCATTTTAGATTAAGCAACAAACCAACATCGTACGGCCAACTGGTGCATTTCTTTTATTGTCTTTTCATTATAGGATTCAAGTAAAAGGCACTCTTTAGTGTAACTAAAAAGGAAAGACGCTTTTTTTTTTTTTTTTTGGTCTGTTCTTCTTGTATTTAATATATCTCTGCTACAAGTTTGAGAATTTTCTTGTCCTATTAAGCACATAAAATTTGTTTTCGGCATCTCAGACTGAGGCATTACGCTAGAAACCAACATTGTATAACCAAATGGTACAATATTGTTTATTTATTTATTTGTTCTTCTTGCGCTAAATTTCCCATGTAACAGTTGGGATTTCACACAATATGATCATACTACGTTTGAAGAAATAATGGTAGTTGATCTAAAATACAATATTTCCCTGAATTCTTTCCGCACTACAGAAGTTAATAGAGGTTTATTAACTGTCTGAACTATGAATTTGGAAAGTCTAGCTAGACTCAGGGGCTACCAGAAGTCTAAAGACATAGTTGCAGGGGTTAAAAGAACTTGAATGGTGAAACCTTGAGGGAAAAGAATGGAGAATCGCTACTGCTGCTGAAACCTCAATTCTTCACCATTCTTTTGACACACATCCCCCAAAATTGAAAACCAAAAATAATTGAAATGAAAACGGCAATTTTTCTCCCTTGAAGATTAAAGGATCGATGCTTGGCCAAAAATCTAGCTTTCTTGTGCCTGCTTCTGAATGATGAATAACAACCTAGACCTGTTTCCACTATAATAAACATCTGCATTGCCTGTATAAATCTCTAATGTTCAACAAACTGAACTAAAATTTGCCAGCTGCCTGTCTAGTACCAAAGGAGATCGTTCAACAGCTCATTCATTAGAGAAGAGAAAATCTCAACTTCCAACACCGAAGCCACATCCTGTTTCTCCTCGTTCAACTTCCTCCATGTCCCTCCTCTTTCCATGTCGCGAATATAAGCTTCCCTGTTCTTTTGGACCTCCCATTCCAAGAACAATTCGGGGGATTGCCCCAAAATCCAGCTATTCACAACATTTAGCAGCTTATTATCAAGTTCTATACTTCTAATTAGCTCCTTAGCATATTCAGGGCTGCTGATGTCCATTTCCATTCCTTCCTCAAAGAAATCCAAGAGTAGCCTGTCATGATCAGCCTTAAATTCCAGGCTGATTGATGGCATTGTGGCTTTCACCAGCTGAAGTAACTTGAATGCTTTATCTGATGCTTGATTCTCCTCCTCTTCACTCTCCAATATAAAATCCTTGCGGACAGATTTTGATGAATGACATTGATGGCTTTCATTGGATTTGTGACCAGACTCTGATGATGCAATTCGTTTTTCTAAGTTCACAGGTTCCAGCTGAGTAAGCCTTTCAAATCTCTTGATCTTCTTCATTAGCCTTTTCTTAGTTCCTGATGACCAAATGTTGACATATTCACTTAGTTTGTCATATTCATTCACGAAATTTAATCAAACATTTATATTTTTTTGGGGAGAAAATACCCATATGACAAAAATTTTACCATATTGTTTCAAACTCTCAACTTTTTCAAGTTTCAGAAAATGCCACTCAAGTTTGAAAAAAAAAATTATAAATACTTGTGTTAACTTTGGATGTTACGCAAAAAAATAGCAAATTATGGCATTTTTTAGATAAGTACAAAGTAGGCTATTTTTTTTAGGCAAGTGCAAAATAGTAGATGTCTTGTGTTTTATTGACTCTGTATACTAGTTAAAATAGACAAAGTAGTACTATGTACCTATCGGACCTTTCTTAGATTTTATGTAGCTTACTGGTCAATTGAATATTTTGTCCTTTAGATTATGGTATGGAAAAGAACGATAAAACAAATTTTCAATCTAAATTAGATATTTCGATTACATTTTTATGGTCTTAAACATTTTGCCCTTTAACATATTGCTGAGACAGCGAGAAAAAGTTACCTTCCATATGTGCAAGTCTATCTTGAAACGGTGAAGAAACCTCATCATCACCGTCATCAAATGGGCAGTCTAAAACAGACACCGGACTGAACTGTTCCCTTTCCTCTTGACTTGGCCACGTCTGCTGTTATTTGACAGTTTAAACTCAAATCAGAATAACAAAGTACAAAAGATCACATAAAATAAATAATTTAGGGAACCAGAAATCCATTAGGCTAGAAATCCAAATCTACATAAAACTAAATTGTGTGCAGCTGCCTACCCAGCTGGAAAGTCCATTTGGGCTGCTATTGCCAACCCAAGCAACGTAAAATAAAAATATAGCAAAACAAAGAGGTGAAAATTACAAAATTTTAAAAACAAAAGGCAAAGAAAAATACGTAATTGATAAGCATTTTCATAAACTTTAGGTGAATTTTCTATCTTTACCTCGATGATTTATCAACTCTTTCTAATAAATATCACCCTCAATAGAACAGTCCATAAGCATCCCTCAGAAAGTTATCCAAAATGGACCCAACATTCATGCATGGCAATTAAAGAGAACACATGAACCACCCCAAATTATTAAGTCCTAGCATTTATACTCATGAAATTATATGTCCTAGCATTTATACTCAATAGTCTCATAAATGCCACAAAACCATGACATAAATATTCATTCATTAGAATGTCCCATATATTTAACTGTCAGCCAAGGAAAAAGATTCTGAAACCTTTCTGAAAAAGAGAAAAATGGATAACAAATGTGTTGTTGATGGATAAGTAGGACCACTGAATGCCATTTTTCAATGATTTACTATCATATTAAGTACGGATTATCTACCAAAATGGTTGATTTTTGGTCTAAAAATACAGAATGTTTCTTTTGTAAGTAAATGGACACAAAATGCAAAGGCTCACAAAAGGTAAAATGCAAATCACAAGACCAGTTTTTGGACCTGTCAAAAGTCATCCCTCTACTAATTGACAAAGTATGAGACACTTGTCTGCCTACTTAAATAATTACTGGCTTAATATACTACAAATCTTTAGCTTAGCTATCCATTTTCTTTATTTTTTGCAATAGAATCTTAGCGTAACTAACTGCTTATCAGCTTTTTTTTTTAAGATGCATTATACTTTTTCTGAAAAAGAAAGAAACCATTTAATCCGAAGATATTTAAATAGGGAAACAAATAACAAATAACGTATAATAGTTTATATTCATACTAGTACCAAAGAATAATGATAATTCTAACAGTTACCCTGACCTAGAGCAACCATCAACAATTGATCATATAATATATTTTGGCAACAGAATAGGAGCATAAAGTTAATAATTAATTTGTACAAGTTACAATCAAACTTTTTGGTACACCGACAAGTAGTTTCTTTGCAATCCACACATTTTTCTCATTATGATAATGTTAAAATTAACTCATTCATGTTATAATTAAGAAGATTTCTTTTTCTTTTGAACCATAATTAAGAAAATAAAATTTTTGGTTTTTGGATTTTTTAGAAGTAATCCTAATAAAAATAAAAAGAATGGGAAAAAGAAGAAAAAGAAAATGCCCTCCTCATTAATTAATATAGTTTCAATCAGTGTCAAAGTCAGGAATTATTCATAGGGGAGGCGAGTCTAGAGTAGGGGTGCAATGAGCCGAGTCAAACTCGAGTAATACCATGTTCGAACTCGATCGTTATTGGTACTAGTCGAACTCGACTAGAGCTCGATCAAACTAAAAATTGTAAAGCTTGAACTCGACTAAGAAACTTGTTTGCACTCTTTTTTTTTTTTTTTTTTTTGCACTTGCGAGAGTGTCAACTTATAGATTTTTCAACCTTCTGCACAAAATAAATAAATAAAACATGCTCGATAAGGCTTAATGAGCCTTCAAGCTTGCCAATTTGATACTCGAACTCGCGATCGTCACTACTCGAACTCAAGTATCAAGTTCTAGTCAAGTAGTTGACTTGAGTTCGTGAGCAGCTTAGTTTGATTGCAACCCTAGTTTAGAATTGTGGTCAATCAAGTAAAATATATTAAAAAAAGTTATGTGAATATAGATGTCATAAAAGATAATTTTAAAAAGAAGAAAATTACAATTAGCTTATACAAAAATACTACCCCATTTACAAGTCTATTTAAGTGTACGAGATGCATGAAATTGGGTACAACGACTTTTGATTGTATTAAAGTCATTGATGATTGAATCTACGGATGAAATGTAAACCAACTTGCAATTTTTCAAATGGTAGGCTCAAATTATTTTGTATTTTCTTCTAATTAAAAACTAACAAGTAGTTTGAAAATATTAGGCCTAAATCCAAGTAACTAATAAATACAATGGCTTTGGGGGAGGGAGAAGAGGGGCATAGTTGTTTTTTGTTAATTTTTGGGGGGCAAACTATAGTAATATAAAACTTGTACTAAGCACCCTCACCCCCCCCCCCCCCAACAAAACCAAAAATCCCTAGGCCCCTGGTTTCAATTTTAAAGTACATTGAACGAATATACCTGATATTAATGAGCCCACTTTAAGTATTCTTCCATTCATGAGGGGGTGAACCTTAAAAGGCACTGGAGAAGGGCAGTTTAGGAAAATAGAAAAAGGAGTGAGCAATCTGCTACTTCGTGGATCAGAATCCTAGGTAGCTTAAGGAGTTTGAACACCGTCAACTTCGCAAGTGGAAAAACATTGGCGGAATCCTCGCCGTTTATCACCGAATGGTATTTAAGTTTCAGTGTCTAGAGATGCAGTATATAAACACCCAAAACGAATCCGCACGTGTAGTTCGTGAGAAAAACCCGGTAGCTCCATCTGTTTTTCTCCATCTTTTCCGCTGTGAAAATTCACTCTTATCGAAATAATTCCCTTAATAATTTTTCAACCAGTTCAAATTTTCAAAATTTTGAATCCATCCTGTCATCCTCTTATTAATTTAACAATTCAAGTACTCAAATTAATGCAAGAATTGTACTACATCTTTTTTTTTTTTTGCACAATTATTGAACTCATAAAACAAAAGCTTAAAATCTGAATTAGGAATTGACTTTTCTTTAAAAAAAATTTTAGGCATCATATTTTCCTACTAATCAAATACTAGTCCAAAATCAATAATTTAGGTGTTTGATGACCTAAACTTGTCTTATAGCAATTGACGAGGAAATGATATGAACAAAGCTAAAAAGTAGAATTCATTAGCTTCCTTTTGATTTTTATTCCCAATTTCCTCATGAGGTCACAAAGACAAAGACAAGTACAATAATTAAATATCAAGAATATATGGTGGAGATTGTAGTCTAGAATAGATCACAATCAAGGTGATTTTTTTGTTTTTTGTTTTTTTTTGGTAGATACAATCAAGCTGACCTAACAACAAACAATAACTGTATAAAATCATTACTTTGAAGCATGGAACAAGAATTAAAAAAAAAAAAAACCAACCCAACTTAGTTAGATTAGTCACCACAAAGTCTTTAAAAAGCTATGTGAGTTGGGAGATCAAGAATTCAAATCTTGACTCTCATAAAAAATTCAAATGGGTATATAATGCACCCGTTTAGTTCGATGGTGGTTCAGTCCCTATCAATTCCTCTGAAGCTTAGTTGGGCTCCTCCCCCTATAGTGTAGGTTAAAAGCAGGATAGTATATTATTGACTGTTGATAAAAAAAAAAAAAAAAGAACAATAATAAAAAAGAAAAAAAAAACAACTATATCCAATGAAGTAAAATAAAATAAAATAAAATAAAGTAAAAACTAACCTTTGTGTTATTAGAGCTGGTGCTACTATTACTGCTGGTGATTGCGTCCATGGAATCATCGCCACCGTCTAATAATACGCCTGCTCTCTTGTTGCAGACCACTTTGTCTACCAAAACGATGTCGTTGCATATCCCATTTGAAATTTTAACCGCAGAATTACAGCTTGTGGAATCATCTGAGGCTGTAAAATAACCGTCCGACCAACTGTTACTCTCACTAGTAGAACTATGACAATCCCCGTCGGCGGCGGTGGTAAAATCCGATGGCAGAGATTTCTTCTCGACAACAAGTTGATTAATGGGCTCCCACCGTAGGATCTCTCTCCGTTCACTTCTCTTCCAAAAGCTTCTTTTAGGAAGCCTTCTCGAGAGACTTCTTGGTAAAAGAGTTAATTTGAGCTTGTTAGAAGGGAAAGAGGATGAAGATATAGAGGTCGCAAATGGGAGGCTCTTGACGGCGTTAATAGCTCTTTGGAAAGCTGATGCTGATGGTTTTGAGGGATTTTTTAGGGGTGGTTTTTTAATGTACTTTGGTGGCTTGTTTTTGAGGTCGATTTCGAGAAGAAATCGAACAGTAGTGCAGCATTGTCTTCGCGGATATGTTCTAAAACCATTGGAGGAACACGAGCTTAAATCATCGAGAAGATAGTCTTTTAGCATCAAGGGCTTTCTTATCATTTGCGCCTTTGCTAAGCTCAGCTCCATTTTAGCCCTGAAAAAAGTACAGAATCTTCAGACAGAAACTTGAATGACTTAATAAAAAAGCTGGGAAAGGATCAGAATGAAAGAAAGAGCATTTATGTTCAAATGCTGAATGCTAAAGTAGGAAAAGGAAGTGAATGAGAGAGAACAGCGTATTGCATTTTGGCAGCTAGTTCAAGTAAGAAAGAACTAGCTCTGTATATATGTATGGAAAGTTGAGGATAGTAAAGAAGCCTTGAGGAGTTGGAGTTGAAGTGAGAGGTAGCTTCGAGAGGTGAAGATCTCAAGGTGGAAAATGGAGAAAAAGAATTGAATGGAAGCATCAACAATGAGGATCCAGAGAGAGGACTAGCTGGATGGGGATTGGTAGAAATGGTATATATCTGAGCAAAGATGGTGCAGGGCATATAGAGAAAGTATAGGAATAGTAGAAGAAGAAGCTTTTTGGATTACTGTGATGGTTTTTTGAATCTTAAAGTTTGATTAGTTTAATGATTTTAGTTTGAGTTTGGTTTAAATGTTGTCGTCTTTGATTAATCAATCTATTGTCTGTACGTGTAAGATCTGTTTGTTTGTTTGCAAATCTCGGCTGTTGAGAAGACCTCTAGTTGACCAGCTTAACAAAAAAATATGGACTGCAAATCTAAAGTTTCTTAACCACGAGCTTCTTTTGGCAATTTGGCTCGCGCATTAGCCTGCTGTTGCGATCATTTTTTAATTTTTAATGATGTCATGTCAATATAGTACTGTTTATATTTTTGGGAGTTATTATATAGTAGATTTTGCAGTCTTTATGATTTGAATTTCTGAAATGGTCAGCAATAATCATGGCTGTGCATTTAGATTGTCTTAATTTTCATCATCATCATTGCAATATGGTAAAATTATATAGAAGTTTTTGAATCAGTTATGATGCTGAAACTCGTCCTTGTGTTGGTGACGGTTGGTGAACTTGTTACAAAATCTGATAACCAATTACAGCAAGCCAAATGATTTTAAAAATGGACCACTAGTACGATTGATGGGCCTCTAAACTTGTGGACTGAGGGTTTGATCTGGTTTTGTTTGAAGAAAATATCAATATTGTTATATTCCTTTCAGCCATCAAATATCTGCTTGTTATACCACATAGTTATTTGAAAAAAAAATTTATATGGTGTTATAAAATTAGTAGTATTATAGTACTACTAAGATAGAAATAAAGCAACTTACAACTAGCTATAAAAGTGAAGACAATGTAATGACAAAATCAAAGTAAAATGAAGCAATATTTTCTCTTCTTTTCTTCTTTAATTTTTCATTGCATATAAGCCACTATTTATAGGCTTGAGGTTCACTCCTCCATATTAAAGGTCATAAGGACCCAAATGTAAGTTACATGAGTTACATGAACTAATGAGAGATCATGGGGTAGTGGGAGTTATAAGGGATAATGTGGAAGATCATGGGGTAGTGGGAGTCACAAGGAATAATGGAGAAGATCATGGGGTGAACATGGGTGGACATCCACTAAATATTTCATAACACTCCCCCTTGGATGTCCATCTTTAAGAAAAATGCCTCATTAAAACCTTACTAGGAAAAACCCAGTGGGACAAAAACCTAGTGAAGGAAAAAGAGTACATTCTTCTGAATACAACACTGCCTCAAAAAAAAAAAAAAAAAACCTTGGTTAAGGAAAAAAAATGCAGCGTGTAATTACTCCCCCTCTTGAGCACATCATTTGACATCTTTCAGTCGTCTCATTCCAATCTTGTGAACCAGCTTTTCAAATGTTGAAGTCGGTAGTGATTTGGTGAATATATCTGCCAAATTATCACTCGAACGAATTTACTGAACACAAATTTCACCATTCTTTTGAAGATCATGAGTGAAAAAAAACTTTGGTGAAATGTGCTTCGTTCTATCACCTTTGATGTATCCCTCTTTCAATTGAGCAATACATGCAGCATTATCTTCGAACAAAGTAGTAGGAACTTCCTTGTTTAAGGGCAAACCGCATGCTCCTCGAATATGATGTATCACAGATCTTAACCAAAAACACTCTCGACTTGCTTCATGAATTGCCAATATTTCAGCATGATTAGAAGAAGTGGCAGCTATAGTTTGTTTCATGGAACGCCATGAAATAGCTGTACCACCATATGTGAATATATACCCAGTTTGTGATCGAGCGTTATGAGGATCGGATAAATATCCAGCATCTGCATAACCTATTAGATCAGCTTTAAGTGCATTGGAATAATAAAGACCCATATCCTTTGTACCCTGAAGATAGCGAAATATATGTTTAATGCCATTCCAATGTCTTCGAGTAGGTGAAGAACTATATCTTGCAAGTAGATTCACGGCAAATGATATATCAGGACGTGTATGATTTGCAAGATACATTAATGCCCCAATAGCACTAAGATATGGTACTTCTGGACCAAGTATCTCTTCATTATTTTCACGAGGTCGGAAAGGATCTTTATGCACATCAAGTGATCTTACAATCATAGGTGTGCTCAAAGGGTGTGCTTTTTCCATATAAAATCGTTTAAGCACTTTTTCTGTATAAGCCGACTGATGTAAAAAAATGCCATTTTCTACGTGCTCAATTTGTAATCCAAGACAAAATTTTGTCTTTCCAAGATCTTTCATTTCAAATTCTTGTTTCAAGTAATTAGTAGCATTTTTAACCTCTTCAAGAGTTCCAATAATATTTAAATCATCAACATAAACTGCAATGATTACAAATTTGGATCCAGATTTCTTAATAAAAACGCATAGACAAATAAGGTCATTCATATAGCCTTGTTTCATCAAATATTCACCAAGGCGATTGTACCACATGCGTCCAGCCTGTTTCAACCCATATAAAGATTTACACAATTTAATTGAATAAAGTTCTCGAGAACCAGAATCATGACATTTTGGTAGTGTAAATCCTTCAGGAATTTTCATGTAAATATCATTATCAAGTGAGCCATACAAATAGGCTGTTACAACATCCATGAGACGCATTTCAAGTCGTTCATTTGCTGCCAAATTAAGCAAATAACGAAAAGTTGTTGCATCCACCACAGGAGAATATGTCTCCTCATAATCTATGCCAGGTCTTTGGGAAAAACCTTGTGCGACAAGTCGTGCCTTGTACCGCACAATTTCATTTTTCTCATTTCGTTTTTGCACAAATACCCATTTATAACCTACAGGTTGCACTTCTTCAGGTGTGCGTATTACTGGTCCAAAAACTTTACGTTTTGCCAGTGAATTTAACTCTGCTTGAATTGCATCTTTCCATTTTGGCCAATCATTTCTACGCCTGCATTCATCTACAGACTTTGGTTCGTGATCCTCATTATCATTCATGACAGTAATTGCTGCAGCATAGGCAAATTTATCATCGACATTAGTTGTACATCGGTTCCATCTTTCTCCAGTCATGACATAATTGATTGAGATCTCATGATTATCAAACTTTTCAGGTACCTGAACTTCTTCTGGAAGTTTATTATTTGTCATATCAGAAAACTCTTCAAAAGTTTTATTTTCTGGAGATTTTTCAAAATTCTTAATTTCCTCGATTTTGCCATCTTGATTATTTGCCCCTTTTCTTTTTCGAGGAATTTTGTCTTTGGAACCAGCGGGTCTACCACGTTTTGCAGGTGCTTTTAATTCATTACTAGTGGTAGAAGGTCCTTTGGGGACATCGATTCGAATTGGAGCATTAGCAGCCGGTACATGTGACTTAGTCACACGTTTTGAATTAGTAAAAGCATCTGGCAACTGATTTGCTAAATTTTGCAAATGAATTATCTTTTGAACTTCTAGTTCACATTGTCTTGTACGAGAATCAAAATGAGATAATGATAATTCATTCCAACTAATTTCTTTGACCGGCTGTTTATTTTCTCCCCCTAATGTTGGGAAAACTGATTCATCAAAATGACAATCAGCAAAACGAGCCGTAAATAAATCCCCAATTGTTGGCTCAAGATATTTTATTATAGATGGAGATTCATATCCAATATATATTCCCAACCTCCTTTGAGAACCCATCTTTGTGCGTTGTGGTGGAGCAATTGGAACATAAACGGCACATCCAAAAATCTTAAGATGGGCAATATTTGGTTCTCGACCAAAAATTATTTGTTGGGGAGAAAACTCATGATAATTCGTTGGCCTTATGCGAATTAACGCTGCAGCATGCAAAATAGCATGTCCCCAAACACATATTGGGAGTTTAGTTCTCAAAAGCAATGGCCTTGCAATTAATTGAAGGCGCTTAATAAACGATTCTGCCAAACCATTTTGTGTATGAACATAAGCTACCGGATGTTCAACACTTATCCCAATAGACATACAATAATCATTAAATGATTGGGATGTAAATTCACCAGCATTATCAAGACGTATCGTTTTGATAGAATAATCTGGAAAATGCGCTCGTAACCGAATTAATTCTGCAAGTAATTTCGCAAATGCCAAATTGCGAGTTGATAATAAGCATACATGTGACCATCTAGTTGATGCATCAATTAATACCATAAAATATCGAAATGGTCCACATGGTGGGTGAATTGGCCCACAAATATCACCATGTATGCGTTCTAAAAATGTAGGAGATTCGGTACGAATTTTTACTGGTGATGGCTTTATAATTAATTTGCCTTGAGAACAAGCAGCACATGAGAATTTATTCGATTGAAGAATCTTCTGGCTCTTCAATGAATGACCACATGAATTCTCTAATATTCTTCGCATCATTATAGAACCGGGATGGCCTAACCGGTCATGCCAAATAATAAAATTATCATGATCAGTAAACTTCTGGTTTACTGTTGTATATATTTCAGTTGTATTAATACATGTATAATACAACCCAGAGGAATAAGAAGGTAATTTTTCTAATACAATTTTCTTTCCATAACCAGTACTTGTAAGATACAAGTATTCATTATTACCTTCATTCCTAGTCTCAATATGATACCCATTTCGACGAATATCTTTAAAACTTAATAAGTTTCTTTGAGACTTTGGAGAAAATAATGCATCATCAATGCAAAATTTTGTTCCTTTTGGTAAAATTATTGTTGCTCTTCCGGAGCCTTCAATCAACTTTGTAGTACCAGATATAGTACTAACATGAGATTTTTCCATTATTAAACAAGAAAAATATTTCTTGTCTTTAAATATGGAGTGTGTTGTTGCACTGTCTGCCAGACATAGTTCTTTGTCATTGATTTTTGAAACGTCCATTTTCTTCAAAGAAAACAAAAATTCCAAATGAGATGCATTATATATTTATTTAGTTGTTTATTTTAAGTTCAATATTTATGGAATATAAAGATCATGGAAACAAATATTGATAATAAATATTTTTATTTGAAAACAACAAATAAAAATTTATTAATCAAAGTAGACAATTTAAAAGATCTATTCTTGAACATTTTCATCACTAATTAAATGACTAGTATCACCTTCAGGGTGATTGACAAAGAAATCAGCAACATCTAAAGAGGTAAAATCAGTAAAACCATTGTCAACAAGACTATGGTCAAGGCCATCATTATAAATAAAATTTGTCTCTATCTTTTTCTCTTTATTCTTCAATGATTCTTGATAGAGATCAACAAGATGTTTTGGAGTACGACAGGTACGAGACCAATGGCCTTTCATGCCGCAACGGTAGCACTTGTTGTCCACTTTTTGTTATTTTGGTTTCCATTTTTCTCGTCACTGCTCTCCCACTTCTGGTGGTGAGTTGTACCTTTCATGTAACCACCACGATTATTGTAACGGTTTCTACCACGTCCACGACCTCGGCCATTGCCTCGACCTCGATTTCGTCCATTATTGAAATTTATGGCTGCCGCATTTGCTTCAAGTAATGGGGCAGTACCAGTTGGACGTATCTCGTGATTTTTTAACAAAAGCTCATTATTTTGTTCAGCAACAAGAAGACAAGAAATCAGTTCAGAATATTTCTTAAAACCCTTTTCACGATATTGCTGCTGCAGGAGCACATTAGATGCGTGAAAAGTGGAGAATGTTTTCTCCAATAAATCTTCATCAGATACTTTTTTCTCCACACAATTTTAATTGAGAACTGATTCGAAATATTGCTGAATTATATTCACTTACAGTTTTAAAATCTTGCAAACGCAAGTGCATCCAATCATAACGAGCTTTTGGAAGAATAACCGTCTTTT